>CM053592.1:55543403-55563613 GCA_028646515.1 Pseudochirops corinnae
ATATATATATATAAAACATTTATATAATATATTATTATTATTTTTATTATTATTATTATTATGATGTACATGCAACTGGGAAATAACATATACAGGCACTGGGGTAGGGAGATCCATCTTGCCCTAATGGAAATTCAGAGGGGTAATGGGGGAGGATATAGGCGAGAGCAGATTTGGAGAGGGGATATACAGTGGGATCACTGTTTTGGGGTGATAGATAGGGGAAGGATGGGAAGAAAATTTGTAACTCAAAATCTTGTGGACATGAATGATGTAAACTAAAAATAAACAGAAGTTAATATAAAAAGAAAAAGAAAAAATGTTGTGAGAAAGGGAAGACTACCCATAGCATGCTGGGTAGACCAAGTCTGGTGAATTTTAGAAGAACATGGACAAAGATTATATAAGATGGGTAGGCATGGATGGGCAATCTATCTCACTGGAGGGAATTCTCAATATCACAGTTCCATTTGTACATTTGAAGATTTCAGATGCCTATGGAATTTGTAGATTGCTTACAATGATTGATTTTAAGTATTAATGTTATAAAGGTAATTATCCTAAGCATTCTGTTTACTTTACAAATAATTTGAATGCCTGTTCTTTTCTTACATGAAATAAAAAAATTAATAGTCTCAGCCTGGGGCACTGAGAAGTTAGGTGATTTTTAGGTCACACAGGATGTGTCAGAAAGGACTTGGAGGCCTACCCTCCCTTTACTATATCACATTGCCATTGAATGAGAGGACATTTTCAAATCTGTGTGAGTTATGAGTTTGTTCCTTTCTTAAAACATGACTAATACTTTCTCATGGCAGGTAGGTTTTCATCTCTATTTAGGGCTTGCTTACCATTCCTTACCATTCCTTGTTGGTAATGAACTTGAGAAAACATTCTTCTTCCCCTGATCAAGCAGTCACTTCTTTCATTCCTTCCATACTCATATTTCTCTCTTTTCCTTTCCCTTCCACTTCTTCCTAATCCTTTTTCTTCTGACTCTGTGACACTCCCTTTTCCTCCTGGTCCATCCCATATATAAATGACAGTTAACATACCTTTTTTGGCATCCTTAATTAGGACATTTTTTTAAAAATTGTATTTGTCCCAAAATGCATGCACAATTCACAGTGTTTCAGAACACAAATGTCTTCATATGTATTGGAGGAAGTTAGCTTTTTTTGGCTCTTAAGATAAAGCTATCAATTCAAACAAAATAATGGATGTCATTTCTTAGAATGTTCTGAAATGTATTTGCATTTTTTCATAGTCTTGCCAAAGGCATGAAAGTCAGAATGCCATAAAAATGCTAATGAGAAAATTTCAGAATTACTGTATGGTTTTCATTATAGCTTAGGAATGTTCTCTTCCAGACTTGCAAACATGACTCCTTATCTACTTATGACATAGCTGTTGCTAATGGCCTAATTTGCAACATATTCTAAACATTTCTTGCATGCTTAGAAGATGATTAGGATCAACTATTTATTTGTTAAACACTTTTGCTGATATATAGAGTTCCTTATTTAAAATTAGGTTACCCATCATATAATCATGGTTGAATGTCTTCTGTCAATGACAGTCCTCTGGCATGGCAAAAAATTAATTTAATAAATGCAAATTTTCTGCTTGGGTGCAGCTTACTATAGAAGATGTACAAAATATTGCTAGAGACACATAAAGCACGATTCAGCAACTAAAGGTAGGTAGGTAGGATGGTTGGTTGATAAGAGTATTTATTAAGCTTTTATTATGTTCCAGGTATTGTGCTCAGTGAGCTCTGGGAACACAAAAGAAGAAAACAAGATGGTCCTCTCTCTAGAGGAGCTTATATTCTGATAGGGAAAGATAAAATATGAAGGGAAGTTAGAAAACGAGGGATGGAGGGGAGGTAAGAAGAATACTTGACTGGTGACCAGGCAGCGAGGGTGAAGGTGGAGCAAACCAGCAAACCAAAATAGTGGTGGAGGAGGCCAGAGGGTGAGTTTCCTAGAAGGAAAATGGGGAACAGGGAGTTAAATTGGAGAAATGAAAGTATATTTTATGAATTCCAAGCTTTGCTTTTCCCAATATGCCCTCTCATTTCTTCTCATGATTTCAAGTCTCCACTTTTCAAACCCTTACCAACACTCATCCTTTTGAAAATCCTTAAAGTTCATTTTAATAATGAACTGACAAAAAGGCTTCTCTGCCTCCATCCAGTAGCTCTATTTACACAGCAACTGCGAGCCCCTGAGTCATCGGATCAGACTGTGACATGCCCATTGTACATAACAGCTTTTCACTTAACTTGTTACTTCAGGAAGCTCAGGAGGACAATCCACCCTCACATGAATCAATCATTTCAGCAAGATAGAAACTTCCTGCTGACATTTTAGGCCTAGGTTCTATACACATACTGGAAGTTTAAACCTGAAAATTGCTGAGGATCAAAATATTTATTTAGTATTTATTGGTACTAAAAGGGTAATAAATCAGTGGTTACCTTTGCAAGTCTATGTGCATGTCACATTCAAAGAAAAGTACACAAAATATGAGCTCGTGGCAATTTCTTGACAGTTTCTGAACTGGAAGGCCATGAGAAAGTCATTGGGTATTTTTTTTGTCTTTTGTCCCAGAGCTGTGATTTCAACAGTGTAGGGAACTCTTGGTGTGGAAACTCCTTCCACTAATGAACAATTCTTACTGTCTTAATTGTCTGGGCACTGAGAAGTTGTGACTTGAATTCACTTAGTCAGTATTGTGTCAGAAGCCAGGGTTGAACCCAGGTATTCCTGAATTCAAATTAAGCTCTTTACCTATTAGGCTATGCTTCTTATGAAAAAACCTACCATTCCAAAAGGTCCATTTTTTAAATGATCTGGATGGCAAATTCAAAATCTGTATTATAGTATTAACTAAATTTCAGCTTAAAAAAAAATAACTAATCTTGAGAATTGTAGTCTGGCAAACTAGAAACACTACACTTTCTCAAAATGGGAAATCCAGTATTGGCTATTGGTACTGCATTTTCATGTATGTCGTTAACATGTTGAATTACAATCAAAGCTAAGAGAAGGAGTTCAGATCAAACAGGAAATGATCAAAATAAAATGTGGACCATCCAAAAGCAATACAGACTATTTATTTGAGTGATGAATTTGGATTGTTGAGAGTTTTTTTTTCTTTTTCTTTTCCCCCGGGCCTCTCAAGTTTCAGGTTTCAGCCAAGACTTGAAAGCAAAGTTCTGCATACCTTGAGAAAAGTGCTTGCCAGATTCCCAGCCCAGCTTCAAGACAGGTTTAGATAAACATCCAAATTTGGTGATGATTTATGGGTTTTGGGATGTTTATCTGAACCAAAACAAATCTAGAAGCCTTTTGACATGGCTCACAATTCATTGAATGCTTCAGATTGCTATTTTTCCGCAATTGTGGAAACGACCAGATTTTTAAAATGCATATATAAATAAAAATTCATATTCTTATGAAATCTTAAAATTGTTAAATCTGAAGTTTGAATAAAAACCTGTGATTTTCAGCTTCTCAAGTTCAATTCAACAAAAATCTTTTAAGGATCTACTGTATTAGGTATCAAGTAATATAAAAGACAAGGTATGAGCTTGCCCTCTTAGAACTTACAATCTAGTAAAAGTCACCTCATTTTAAAAAAGACATATTTCACTCATTCTTACTCCCCCAAAAGATTTAGCATTAGTTAAAGTCTAGAAAGAACAAGATGGTTTGTTTTACGGGCAAGACTAATTTCAAATAATTGTATACTGATACAAAAATATGTTTTAAGAAAACATTCCACCCAGAAGCCTATTTCTGATTTCCACAAACCAAAATGACTAACATCTGAAGGTATAATTGATACATCCAGTCTTTTTCTTGGAAGGTGTATATGGTGTCCAAAGCAAAATGGATCAAAATATTTTCAATCTGTGGGTACCCAGCAAAGTGTAAATCATTTGCTGCCTCAAGCCTAGTGGTGAAGAAGATAACTAACCATGAGCTGGAGTTTCTTGTTTTCCTCAGAAAGAGCCCCTGGATAATTCCCCCTCAAATATTATTTCTTAAGAGAGAAACAACACGTTTTGGGGGAAGGGGAAAGGCTTTGCTGGATTTAAAGTAAGAGAATCAGGAGGATTCATTTTGGGACTCTGCCATTCCCTACCTGTGTATCTTTGGGCAAATCACTTAACTTTTCTGGGTCAGTTTCCTTAAGTGCCAAATGAAGGGGCAGGATGAGAGAACCTCCAAGATCAGCTCTAGATCTATGATTCTTTAAGGGACAGAGAAGCCATAATTCAGCCACTAATTAGCTTTGTATCTGTGGGCCTCAGTTTTCTTATCTGTTCATTGGAATGAGCAAACTGAGTGATATCTGATGACCCCTCCAGGTCTACATATATTTGACATTCTAGAGAGACAGCCTTTGTGCCCAAAGCAAGTTGAACACACAACCCTTGAGGAGTTGCCATCTACATTGGTAAAAACAGTACCCACATGGTTTAAATTGCTTCTCTTTTGAAGATGTTTATATTATTTAGCTATATGAATGTATGTTTCTCATGTAATGGAACACAATGTATGAGCTGGGTCAGAATGTGAGGATAGGAGGCGATCAACACCACCTATCTGGCAAGTTTAAGTCTCACAGAGGAACTCTCCAAATCAATCAAATTCTCAAAAGAATAGAGAAGTGCTCCCTGTCTTCAATAAACTTATAATCTAGCTAAAAAGACATAGCCTGCAACATACATGAGACAATTACAGAAAAATTCAAATATTCAAAAGAATGAGGATCAAATTATTGATTTATATCAGCCTGATCAGATGGGGAATGGAACTCTGGTTTAATTGGTAAAGAGAATTCTCAGGTGAGGACATTGTCTCTATGAATGAAGTTCAATACCTTTTCTTCAATGTATAGTCTTAGCTTTCTAGAGCCCAGAGAAGTTAAATGATTTTCCTATTGCAGCGCAACCAATATGTGTCAGAGATGGGACCTGAACTCTGATCTTCTTGGATTCAGGGCCAATTTGCTATTCCCTCTGTTAGGCTGCCTTTCAACCTGAGTTAAAGAAGGCAGTAAATCATTTTGAAATTCTGTGCAAATATCAAGTTATAAGAAAAGTTTGCTTAATAGTGTGACTGTGTATAATTACAAGACTACACTGAAAAGAGAAGTATGTACAAGCTGAGACAGACCTGATTTCTGAATAAACATAGGTAATGATGAAACAATGCTACAAGCACCATGATTAAATAACAGGTTTACTGAGCAACCTTTAATTATTTTAATTCATTACAAAAAATTCTCTTTTTACCTTTCACTACATAATTCTACCATTTATTAGACTACCATTTATCAGAGCTCCTTGAGAATAGGGACTGGTCTTTGCTTTCCTTTGTATCACTTGGGCTTAACAGGGTGCCTAGTGCCCAGTGGGTATTTAATAAATGCTTGTTGACTTAACTTCCACTATGCATCTCTTTAAAAAATTTTCCAACGAGTTTCTAGCCTAAGCCTAATGTCTTTGACAGAGAGGACAAATCCTGGATGGGGGAGATGTATTTCAGATACACATTTCCAGATGTAGGTGATGCATTGATTTATTTTGCTTGACTAGACTTCTTTTATAAAGGAGGACTTCCACTGGAAGAAACAGGAATAGTCGGGTATTGAGAGCAATGTTAAAAGAGGAAGAAAAGAGCATCAGTGAAACATGTTTTTAGACACAAAAGAGAGAAGAAAGTAGTTTGGAAGGGGTTGCAGTTAAACATGGAGTTTTTTTTTCTATCGTGCTAAATTTAACATATATTTCTTTTAAAAACTATAAAATAGTTCACAATTTCACATAAAATTCTTCTGTTCATTATATATTGAAATGTTTGTGTACATTGATGCTTGTTTATAACAAAAAGAAAATTTGAAAAAAGATTTTTTTAAAGAAAATATGAATCAGGAATAAGGAATGAGAAAATGTAATGATTTAAAGATTATATATGCAAAAACCTGACACCTATACATCACAAATGCTTTGTTTGAAAGAATAATCACCAAGTTCTGGCATGATATGCATCAAACAATATCATAAAAATGAAATTTATTGTATTTTAACATACAACAAACTAGTTATTGAGGTTAGAGTCATTTTCAAATCAATAGGTGCGCCCACAGAGAAGTGAGAGCAAAAAATCAAAATTAATTCAAAACTAGAAGAAAGAATAAAAATGAGAATTTAAAATAACTCCAACCTGACCTGTGGTGATCTAAGTAGTTATTGATTCCACAAAATAGGATATGGATAGGAAAAAAAACAAAACAAAACATGTACACTGAAAAGAATAATCATAAGTAATAGCTTAACCAATGCAAATCAATTGCCTATAATGAGGACAACCTAAGACCTTAGTCAATACATGTCTAACTTAAATTCCCAGAAGTTAGGTGTGAGGAATGATCAGCTTAATGCAAGAACAGAGCCTTTGGAGTACTAAAGTATCTATTGTCTTCAGCCTCTGACAAAGTAAAGGTCATGTTTAAGCTTGCACAATGCAATTCAGCATTTTTTTTTTCCGGTTTTACTAACCAAAAACACTGTTTTTCTGAAAGGTTTTTGCAATTCACAAATCTAACATGCTACATGTTTCTTGGCTAGCAAGATATTCACAGCGTTTTCCATGAGCAAGTGATTCTTATTATATTAACAATAGGAAGGGGCAAAAATTTTCTTATACTAGATGTTTACTTTTTAAAATCACATTTATTTTCCCTCCTATTCACCCCCGCCCCTCCTTTTCTTTTTACACAAAGGAATATTTCTACCATTCAACTCTTTCCTCAAGGGCTATTTATTCACTTTGTGAATGGATTATCTAGCATCTCCTTTTTATTCTCCTGATTTTTTTATAGTCATTACTCATCCAATGTGCTTATCCAATCCTTTTTGGGAAAATAGTCCATTTTGCTAGTTGTTGGTAGCTCTAGAAAAATATTTTGAAGGTCAGAAGAATGTTAAAACTATATAACTAAAGATTACAATGAATGACTAAATGAGATTTGTAAATTGTTTACATGATACTTTCTCCGTTTCCCAATTAGCAAAACTCCAACTTAACTGAAAGTCAATGTTTAGGAAGTGATAGCTATGAACCAATGACACACAATGGTAAACTACAACAAAACTTACTTGACAACAATCAAGGTATAGTTGAAAAAATGATGGATTTGGAGCCAAAGAACATGAGTTTAAATCATATTTTGAAATATAGTAGCTGTAAGCATAATTAGGGCAAGGCACCATACTCTTGGAGACCTCAATTCATCTGTAAAATGAGAGGGTTGGACCAACAGATTGCTAATGTCCCTTTCAACTCTATGTCTGTTATCCCAAATCTATATTTTATTTTTGAATACTTGAGATTTTTGCCACCCACCACTGCAGTTCTATATAGAACTTAAAGATATTTGCTTCATTTTAATAATAATAAATGTATTAATACTAACATCTGTACTTCTCTAATACTCAAAGGCAAGAAAGACTTGGGAGGGGGGGCAAAGTCAAAATGGCAAAGTAAAAGCAGGAACTTGCTTGAGATCATGCCCCAACCACCTCCAATACCTGTAAAAAATGACTAAAATTTTAGAGATATAGAACCCACAAAATGACAGAGTGAAACAAAAGTTCCTGCTGAAGGCAGCCTGGTAGGCTGACAAGAAGGGTCTATTGAATCCATCTGGTAGCAGAGTGCAGTCTCACATGGACCACACTGGCACAGACCAATGGCACAGACCAGCTAGAGTAGACCTCAGGGAACTGAATCACTAGCAGCTGTGGCAGTTTCCAGACTTCTCAACCCATAAATGCCAAAGAGAAAGTAAAAGGTCAGTGGGGAAACTCTATTGGACCTAGGTGAGAGAAAAGAGTCTGGCCCCTGGCCTGAGGTGGCAGAAGAGGCAGTGGTGCTTCCAGAGCTCCAGGCCCAGAAATAGTCAGGGGAATAAGCAGCTGATCAGAGCGCAAATACAGGCATCTCTTTGCTGGCACTGAAGAAGGATTTACTTGTTTTGCCCTTTTTGGATCTGGGTCGCAGTCTTGGATGGTGGTCCTGGGGTGAGGAGTGCTGGTGTGGCAGACCTTGTGGTGATTGTGGAGAGGGAGTCCTCCTAACATTTCTAAGGCAGGTGCCTAGAAGAAGCTCTGACAACAGCTGCACAAAACCCCAGAAATTTGGGACATAGCACTCTCCACTCTGCAAGCAGAGTTCTACCATGGCAAAGACCTCAAAAGTCAAGCCTCCAAGAAAAATATAAACTGGCCGCAGGCCATGGAGAAGCTCAAGAAGGATTTTGAAAATAAAGTAAGAGAAGTAGAGGAAAAATTGGGAAGAAAAATGAGTGATGCAAGAAAATAATGAAAAACAGGTCAACAGCTTGCTAAAGGAGACTCAAGAAAATATTGAAGTAAAAATAACACCTTAAAAAATAAACAAACTCAAATGGCAAAAGAGGTCCAAAAAGCCAACGAGGAGAAAAATGTCTTAAGCAGAATTGGCCAGATGGAAAGGGAAGTTCAAAAGCTTACTGAAGAAAATAATTCCTTTAAAATTAGACTGAAGTAAATGGAAGCTAATGACTTTATAAGAAATCAAGATACTACAAAACAAATCCAAACAAATGAAAAAATAGAAGGCAATGTGAAATATCTCATTGGAAAAACCACTGACCTGGAAAACAGATAGAGGAGAGAGAATTTAGCAATCATTGGACTACCTGAAAGCCATCATCAAAAAAAAAAAAAAAAAAAGAAGCCTAGCCATCATCTTTCAAGAAATTATTCAGGAAAACTGTCCTGATATTCTAGAACTAGAGGGTAAAATAGAAATTGAAAAAAATCATTGATCGCCTCTTGAAAAAGATCCCAAAAAGAAAACTCCCAGGAATATTATAGTCAAATTCCAGAGTTCCCAGGTCAAGGAGGAAATATTACAAGCAGTCAGGAAGAAACAACTTGAGTATTGTAGAAACACAATCAGGATAACACAAGATCTAGCAGCTTCTGCATTAAGCGAATGAAGGGCTTAGAATATGATATTCTGGAGGTCAAAGGAGCTCAGATTAAAACCAAGAATCACCTACCCAGCAAAACTGAGTACAATACTTCAGGGGGAAATATGAATATTCAATGAAATAGAGGACTTTCAAGCATTCTTGATAAAAGACCAGAGCTGAACAGAAAATTTGACTTTCAAATACAAGGAGCAAGAGAAGCATGAAAAGGTAAACAGGAAAGAGAAATCATACGGAACTTATTAAAGCTGAACTGTTTATTTTCCTATATGTAAAGATGATATTTGTAACTCATGAGACTTTTCTCAATATTAGGATATGTGTGTATGAGTGTATTAGGATATGTGTGTATGAGTGTATGTATATATATATGCATGTGTATGTATATATACATATATGTGTATGTATAGGTGGGTACAGGTATGTGTATATATGTATGTGTGTGTGTGTTTATATGTGTGTATATGGATACATAGACAGAGGACACAGGGTGAGTTGACTATGAAGGGATGATATCTAAAAAGTAAAATTAATAGGTGAGAGAGAAATATATTGAGAGAAGGAGAAAGGGAGAGATAGAACAGAGTAAATTATCTCACATAAAAGAGGCAAGAGAAAGCTGTTAAAATGGAGAGGAAGAACAGAAAGGTGAAAGGGAATGAGTGAACCTTACTGTCATTGGACTTAGCTTAAGGAGGGAATAATATACACACTCAATTGGGTATTTTACCCTACAAGAAAGTTAGGGGGAAAGGGATCAGAGGGGGGATGATAGAAGGGAGGGCAGATTGGGGGAGAGGATAGTCAGAAGCAAACATTTTTGAAAAGGGACAGTGTCACAGGAGAAAATAGAATAAATGGGGGGTGGGATAGGATGGAGGGAAATATAGTTAGTGTTTCACAATATGACTACTATGGAAATATTTTGCATGACTACACATGTACAAATTATATTGAATTCTCTTTTTTCTAAGTAGGGAAGAAGGGAGAGGATGTAGAACTCAAAGTTTTAAAAACAAGTGCTAAAAATTTTTTTAATTGTTTTTACATGCAACTGGGAAATAAGCTGTACAGGCAATGGGGTATAGAAATCCATCTTGCCCTATAAGAAAGTAAGGGGTAAGAGTTGGTAAGAGGGGATAGGGATGTGATATAAGAGAGGGCAGACTGAGGCAAGGAGTATTCATTATGCTTGCCATCTTACAGTTGGGGGTAGAGGAGAGATGGGGAGAAAATCTGTATCTCAAAATCTCATGGAAATGAATGTCAAAAACTAAAAATAAATAAACAAATTCTGTTGACATCTATGATCATCTTAATGACAATTGTACAGACAAGATATGATAGTTTTCAGTTTGGTAGTGTTAGTCATAATATTTTTTCAAATAACATTCTTTTTTTTTTCCTTTCCTCCATATCAAAATTTAAAAGGAAAAAAAATTGTAACAAATATGCATAACAAAACAAAAGAAATTCCTGCATCATCCATGTCCAAAACTTTATGTCTCATTCTACATCTTGAATTAGTAGAGTCATTTAACCTCCACTAAAATCCTATGTTATGCCTTACTGTGGCATAGCAGTAAGGCTAGACTCACAAATGCTATGGCCAGAAGCAAGCTACTGTGATTTTCACAATGGGTCCAGTGATAGTCTCTTATCAAATTTAGCTCAATTTGAAGAAGCTTATACCCAGATTATCCACCAGGTATTCAATTTTTTATGATAGAAATTAATTAAAAATCATCTGTTGAAGATGGAGTTGGTAATTATATAACTGAAGTTAATACTTTAATACTTAGATCTTTCAAAGTATTACAGAAGAAATCTAATTCTTACACCAATTAATCCATCCTTTGGGGTCTTCTCATTCACATCAACAAGAAAAAAACCTGAGAATTTGTCTGTTGGGAATTCAAATATGAGAAAGCTCTGGAAAATCAGTGTTAATGAGAACACTACCCTAAGCAGCATAGTCAACAGATAGGAAAAAAATAAATGTATTTTTCCTAGTCATTCCCATAATCAAACACATTTACCATTTTAACTTAAATACCAATACAATTCATCAATTTCTTTCAGGAATTTCTCTCTTTCATTGTCCATCTTAGTTTGTAAGTTCTTTGAGAGAAGCAGCCTTGCTTTTGTATGTAAAAAAGGTAAATAAGTCTTTAATGAATACTTTTGAATGATAATGACTTTACTCTTGAAGGGTATTGACACATACTAGTAATTAGGCTAATTAGGACATCAAAATGGGGATTGGGAGAAGGAGACAGGAATCTCTTCCAGGGAATATAGGGGTGGAATCCTAGGGAGAATAAAACAAAGCCCTGATGAATTAAGAAAATGGATTTCTCCATAATACTGAAATTCAAGGCAGCTAGAATCAGAGTCCAATGTAGGGTAGTCAGAAGAGGATAAGCAAACAGTCTGTAGAGAGTGTTGGTGAGACTGCTTGTGTCACTCAGTTTGACTCCTAAAGCTTTTGTGATAGCTGGACTCTCAAACATATTCTTAGAGTAATGGGCAAAAATCTCAGAAAGTGGTCACATAAAAATGTCTTGGTAGCAGTCAGGGTAACTTGTCATCACCAACCTACCCTTCTAGGAAAAATAAAGGCCAACTAATAGGAAAGTGCTGACAGGAAAATACCAGGTGCTAATTAATATAAGGAACAAAATGCTTAAGGAGATAGAAAAAGACAACACACTGCCCCCAACTGATTCCTACTAATCAAAAGCCCAGTGAAGAGACACAGACACACTCATATCAGGATAATTTGGAGAATTCTAGGCAATGGATTAACACAGTTCTTAAGCCCTGAGACCACCTAGTTCGGACTTTCACTTTTTGAACAATACAAAGTGTGGAAAGGTACCAAGGCAGCAAGTAAAAAAAAAATATTTGAAATCATTATATGCTTTTCCTCCTCTTTTATTATTGTTCAGTCATTTCAGTCATGTCCGACTTTTAAGTGATCCCATTTGGGGTATTCTTGGCAAAGATCCTGGAGTGGTTCACCATTTCCTTCTCCAGCTCATTTTACAAATGAGCAACTCAGGTAAACAGAGTTAAGTGATTTCCCCAGGATCAGACAGCTAATAAATGTCTGAGGCCAAATTTGAACTCAGGAATATGAGTCTTCCTGACTTCAGTCCCTGCACTTTATCCACTGAACCATTCAGCTGCCCTCCTCATCCTTAAATATCCTCAATAACTGCAGCCCCATTGGCCAGCATTAACTATGGTTCGAAACAGTCCAGAGCTACCTATGTTATTATTTCCCACCACAATGATGAACCAGCTAGCTGTTCCAAGCTCCCTTATTATCTCTGGCCATGGTACTGACTGATAACACTAACAGATTCAGCTAGTAAAGTCACAGAATGAACAGCATTCTTTCCTCAGAATGACTTACCTGGACCTCAAAGGCAGGATTTGGTGGGATTCCAATTCTAAAGCATGCACATTATACATTAACTCTTTGGGCCCATGGCCTTGCTAGTCTGCTAGGTACTGAGGGTGGCCCAATAAACCTTGAGTGGAGGATATCTTAAGATCACAGGATCATAGATTTGGAGTTAGACGCTTTTTTAAAAATAATGTCTTCTCACTCAAATAAAACTATTGGGGTGACAAAATTAAAAAATTTATAGTATAGTATTGAAGTGAATTCATTATAACAAAGATTGGTGGAATGTGGGCCATATCATAAGGATGATGCTATTAGTGGAAGGTAAAGTAGATGATGGAGTAAGAAAAAGTAGTACAGCCTAACTCCCAACTATATGTCTCCCACAAAGATCTAGAAAATGCACTAAATCAAATTATACTTGGGAAGACCAAGAAAAAGTCATAGTGAGTCATTTTTTCTAGCTCAGGGTGACTTAGGGAGACAGAAAGATCTGTGGCTACTGAGGACAGGGATTAGTCAGGAGTGTATATGTATCAGGGGCCATTCCAGTACCCAGGGACTAAAAGATGGTCAACACCATGCAACAGGGAAGAAAGTATCGGGGAGGAAAAAGATCCTAGGAAATCCATGAACTAGTGCAAGGTGCAGGAAGGAGTGCCATTTGGCAGCTATTCCATCGACCACAGATCCAAGATGGAGAGAAGCAATTACAAGCATGGGCCCTAGCCCACTTACTAAGGAAAGAACAGATTCCAGTAGCAAATATTAGCTCTGTAACTCTGATCCTAGGTGCAGAGCAAGGACTCTCAATTCTTGCCTCCAGCCCTTCATGGAAGGAAAATAACTAGGAGCAGTATTCCGAAAGCAGAAGGGGGTCTACAGTTCTGTTCCTCTAGACCTCCAGAGCCTCCCCATAAGCTAATAGTGGTTCAATCCATCATCAGTCTATGGAAACTTCCAAACAGAAACAAGCTGACAGAACCAAAGGTGAGTCAGGCACTTTCAGAGTTCAGACAAACAGAGTCACAAATGAATCACATCATTTTGCGTACACTGAAAGCTTGCAGAACCCCAGCCTGAGCTGGACAGGAGCTCAGGTCAGACACTATAATCACCACTGCCACCACCCAGAAGTGTGCAGATCCCAATATTAACATGAAATACAAAGGCAAGAAATAGGCTAGAAGAATGAGAAGAAAAAAAAAAAAGGATCCTGCCATAAAAAGCTACTTATGGCAGCAAGAGAACTCCAAACACAAACCCAGAAGAAAAGAATGACTCAAACATATCTACAAGCAAAGCCTCAGAGAAAAACACTGGGTCATTGCTCACCGAACTTATCATCTGAGTGACAGGTAAAGGGGCCTGCAGCCCTTTCTACCAACCTCCCAAAGATTTGTTGGTACAAAGGAGGATAACTAGACCTAGTTGCCTGTGTTCAAGAGCTTCCCAGAAACATGAAAAAACATAATTCTCAAGAGTTTGACTGGGAACAAATTGGGGAACTACTTATTACCTTCTGCTTCCATACTGAACACTGAGTTGCTACCAATGAAGTGAAATGGAATGCAATGAAATGCAATGCAATGCAATGAAATGAAATGAAATGAAATGAAATGAAATGAAATGAAATGAAATGAAATGAAACAGGGATAAATATAAAGTTTTACATTTGAGTTCCAAAAATCAACTTCATAAGTACAAGACAGAGGAGGTATATAAGATAGCTAAGTGGTGAAATGGATAGGATTCTTGGCCTGGAGCCAAGAACACTTGAGTTCAAATTCTGTCTCAAATACTTATGAGCTATGTGACCCTGGACAAATCACTTAACCTCTGTCTGCTTCAGTTTCCTCAACTGTGAAATGAGCATAATAAAAACAATAGAAGATTGTTGTGAGAATTAAATGAGATATTTGTAAAACACTTAGCCAAGTACCTAGCCTATAATAGGTGCTTAATAAATATTCCTTTTCCCTTCCCAGTTTTTCTGGGGAATTTAGTACTCTGAAATTTAAATATGACTCATCAGGGTGTTGTGGCACCGCAAAGAAGTTCATGAAACTTAGATCATATTAACAGAGTTATAGAGTCTAAGACTAAGCAGCTGATAGTCCCAGTATACTCTGTTCTGGTCTGATCACATCTGAAGTCTTGTATTCAGTTCTAGGTACTACATTTTGGGAGGGCCACTGATCATTTGGAGGGGAAGAGGGCCAACAAGAAGGGTGAAGGGTCTTATGTCAATAACATTTAAGGATTAGTTGAAGGAACTAGGGACATATATCTCGGAAAAGAAAGGCCCAAGGGACAACATGATAGCTGAGCTAAAAATGATACAGGGTCAGGGAGTTTAGGGAGTCCAGGAACTCCAATAACCAGAGTCCCTGGAAAGCAATCTGGAATGAATTCACAGACTCAAGCATTCTCTAAGTCAAGGTGGCAAAGATTTATTGTTACACTATACGGTGGTCAAGTGTTCTTAGGGAATCTGCAACCTTAGAGGGGGTATATTATAGTTTATATAGGATGACTATAGTAAAACCTGTGCCAAATATGCTAACTAGGTGAGTCAGGGCGAGATTAGGGAGGAGTTAAGGAATGGTCAGTTCTTAAAGGAACATGCACTTTTAATATCTACTGCTCAGACTTATTGCCCAGAATTCACTGGGAAATAGCCCAAGGGGGGACTGCCTAGAGGTGTGGTTTTAGGCTTGAAACATCACTAAGTCAGCTAGAGTTCAGGGCTGACCAAGCTGCCACCTATCAATGTCATGTTTGACAAGATGGAAGTTGGGAATATATATATATATCCCAAGCTAACAAGGGATTCAGGATATATATAATGAGCTAGGGAGTATACATATGACTGAGTCTAGGATATGTATGATAGGTATGACCCAGTACACAGCTGCTTCAGCCAGTACACAGTACATAGCAAACTACTAAATTCTATAAGTGCAGCTGGCCACTGTATCAGGAAGAGAGCTAAGTATTTTGCTAGAGTATGCTGCCTTTGAGCTAGAGAGAAACTGTCTGAGACAGTGTTTTGAGGCTAGGGGTTTGAGGCTAGGGAGAAGTGTGATTTTACAAACTGAAGTTAAAGCACAAGCACCCAAGCATCCCATCATAACCATGGCCCTCCAGTTGCTAGTCCCTTCCTTTCTAAGGTTTCTTTGTATGCTTCCTAGGTATATGCCATGTCTCCAATCAGAATTTAACTTCTTCGTGAGAAGAGAATATTTTTATCTCAGGGGTCGAATGAGGTTTGTATCTTTGGTCCTTTTTGGTTATTTGGTCAATAAGTGTTTAAATGATTATAATATAAAAAAACAATTAGACATTTTCCTGCTTTGCCTCATTTTGCAATTTTCAAAGTTGATTAAAGTCAGATTTTTCATGGATATGGAGATATTTCTTAACAATTAGAATTATCCAAAGAGACAACAAACTGAACTCAGAGATAGCAGGTATCTTTCATTAAATATCTTCAAGCAAAGGAGGGATGACCACTTTTTTTTTCCCTTTTAAAGACAGGGTCTCTTTACCTTTCCCAGTGGGAAGTAAAGTAGATCCTCATGGAACCAATCCCATCAGTGATTGTCACAGAAGTTTTGACTTGCTCTGTCTCTAACCTGGCAGCCTGGTGCTCCTTCTCTCATGAGGCTCCCCATATTAGTGCCAGACTTAGCGCAGATACTGGATCAGCTTTAGCTCTAGTGTTATAAGGAACTCCTGAGATCAAGAGATCCAGCAGTCTCAATACCCCCAGGTAGCAGAGAACGCAAGCATGAGCCACCACCCCTGGTTGAGTGACCACCTGTCACGTATGGTGTAGAGAGAATTCAATCTTCAATCTTGATATCATGTTATTCTGAAATTGAACAATTTTACCATGTTTTGTGATTTCATGAACACCTTGGTGTCAAACTATTTGTGCAATGGGCAAATCCAAGGGCTATAGGAATCATTGCACATGAATGGTATATACTTCCAGGTCACTTGTAAATGAGAAGAAATTTTGGAAATGCTTTAACTCATTTCCTGATTTTATTTTATTTTTTTGCTTTTTGGAGGGCAATTGGGGTTAAACAACTTGCCCAAGTAACATGGCTAGTAAGTGTGTCAAGTGTCTGAGATCAAATTTTAACTCGGGTCCTCCTGACTCCAGGGCCAATGCTCTACTCACTGCGCCACCTAGCTGCTCCTAATTTCTTTATTTTAAAGATGAGGAAACTGAGATCAGAAGTGTTAAATGATTTGCCCAAAGTTCAAGAGATAGTGGTAAGGCTAAGATTAGACCCCAAATCTCCTGTCTCCCACGTTAGGGTTCTTTCTACTATATCGCATTGTCTTTAAACTGTAATTGAGGAAAATAAAGAAGAATGACTATGCTTGTCATGTGTAGAAAGTGAAAGGCTCCTTGGCTCAACTATAGCAATTCCAAACCAAGAAATCCCTCCATGGTCTTCTCTTAAATATCTGTAGACAAGTAGAAGTACTGTTTGAGATGTGGGTTTAAATGTCTGGATTTACATACTCTCAACCCAATTTATGACTGCCAGAACCAATCCCTGTAGCTCTGTCACCTCTGCTCTGGTCTCATTTTCCTCCCTTCACTGTCTCTATCCCAGGACTGAGGAATTATACTATACAATATCCTTTCTCTACCATTGAATTCCTTGTCCCCTTTTCTTATTGTCTGTCATGCTTTGCCAAACCTCAGCCTGAGGTGATTTCTACCATCTGCTTTCTCTCCTTTTCTTCATACGCCACTGAATTTTGTCAAAGAAAGTCAAAAGCCATCGCCATTCAGCCTAGGACAAATCTATGATTTTACTCTGATCTGAACTCTCAATGCTACATGACAATCCTTTCCCCAATAGGACCATCACAGACTCAGTAGCTCAGCCCTTACCTTATAGGATTGTAATGAGGATCGAATGAAAAAAATATTTGCAAAGCTCTTAGCACAGCACCTGGCACATAGTAGGTGTCTAAAAAATGCTTGTTTCCCTCCCCACTCACAATCTCCATTAAATGGCACTGTCTATCTACTGTCAACACTACCAAGGAATTGCAAATGATCAATTTATCATACATACATTTTTAACACTCTACTAAATTCTGTCTAAAAGCCTGTGATTTGAGCGAGAATCAAAAAAAGACAAAATGATCACAAGGTGATGTGTTCTATTTCTCCTTGCCTTCTATTTCTATCTCATGTCATTTTGCAGGATAAAAGCAGAAATGCTCCTCTCAGTCCTTCAAGTATAGCTCTACTTATTGCATTTCACTATGACATGCCCACATATCTTCTTCTATCCCAAATATAGTTCCAAATTTACTCTCTCTTTCAGGCTTTCTAAGTATGAGAGGAAGAAGAGGAGGAGAGGGTAGAGAGGGATAATGTGATTGTAAAAAAGGAAATAGAAGTCAGAGAGACAGTAAAAAAAAAAAACTGTTAAAATTCTTTATGCCTAGAAAATACAAGCATAAGAATTTTCTCATGGCAATTTGCATTCTAATTATAGAAATGGGATGTTCATTTAGATTGTATGGAACCATGTTGTATGCAGACTCAGTAAGGCATGCTTAATTATGACTACAGACTGGTTCCGTAGTATAAAACTTCCATTTTGTAAGTATGTCAAGCATTTTGTGGAAGATTCATTCAAAGAAGGACATTTTAAGACTCTCTTCAAGCTGTACAAAAATATAACTTGTGAATTAAACATAGTCATGCAAAACATTGGAGGGATAGAAATGGAGAATCTCCAAACCAGGAGCTAACAGCCAACAGTTACTTTGTGATAATTTTGTGTTTTCAGACTCCTACTTGGATTTTTTATTTAAAATCCTTGAAGACAAGGTGTGTCAGGGTTTGCCTTTGTCTTTTTGATATATAGGATCATGCTTTGTACATTTTAAGTACTTCTAATAATTATAATACTAATAACTAAATATTAAATTAAATTAAATTTTATATACCACCCCCCCCAATACATTGTGGTTCTTTCCATACTTATTTTCATTTATTAACCAAAAATATTACATGAAGAGGAAGAGGAAGGAAGCACCACAACAAGAACATTTGTTAAGACTTTACTATCTCTATTTTTATTGTTAATGATTAGGGACTTGGCAACACTACCTCCACTTGTCAAGCACCTAAATGAAATGCCATTATTATTTCTGATATCTCATTTCCTTTCACTGATCTAGTGGCCTCACAGTCACATTTGAATCCCTGAAGCTTTCAAAAGATGATGTTGCCCTTGGGCTGAAGGGTACTAATAACTTCTGCCAAAATGGTATCCCTTTAGCTCTCAGGAACCCCCCCCCCCCCATTCTGCTTCTATTGTTCCCAACTGGCTACCTCCTAATGCTTCTCTTCCTGTCTTAATTACCATCAGACAAAAGCTGTCCTTTCCTACTTTCCTAGACACCTTTCTGGTAAATGTCCTATATTCTAATAGCTAAATAACCTTGTCATTCTCCACAAAAGTGCATTATTTTATCTTTTTGTCCATGTTTACATGTCCTCCCTCTTTTATTTTTTCAAACAGTATTTTTATAAATACCATTTGTTTTTACAGTGCCTAAATTTCCCCCTTTCTCCTTCCCTCTCCCAGAGAGCCATCCCTAAAACAAAGATTTAAAAGAAGAGAAAAAAGTCAATAAAACCCATCAACTCATTGCAAAAATCTGATATTATATACAATATTCTATACCAATAGAGCCCTACCTCTACAGAAGAGTGAGGAAAAAGCATCTTTTTGTATCTTTTGGGGGACCATGTTTGTTCTTTAGAGTATAGCAACATTCATTTTCAACTGTTTTGTGATTGTCATTCTTTCATTTATACTTTTATAGTTATTGTGTATATTGTTTTCCTGGTTCTCTTTACTTCACATCAGTTGATATGACCTTCTATTCTTCGCTATGTTCATCATGTTGTTCATTTCTTATAGCAAAGTAAAAATTCATTACATTAATAGACCACAATTTGATTAGCCATTCCCCAACTGATGGGCATCTAGTGATCTGACAGTTATTTGCTACTGAAGAAAGTGTTCCTATAAATATTTTCTTTTATCTTGGACCTTTCTTTTTATTTTTGTTTTAAAAAAATCTGCTATAAGGATAGTACAGCGCAAGGGTAAGAGTCCCCTATTTAGAGTCAAAGGATTTTCAACAAATACAAGGTGGAAGAGTAACAAAGTGCCAGAGAGAGCTAGCCATCAAAACTCCTTCAGACAGACCTAGACTATTCCCCAAACAGAATCCTAATGAGAATATCTAAGAGAAAGTCACAATGAGTCATTTTCCAGCCCAGGTTCGCACAGGGGGACAGACAGAAAAGAAAGACAAAAAGTATGGATGACGTCTAGCCAGAAGCATGCCTTACATGTCCATGAAGAAGCTATACAGTGGGGCAAAAGGACCCAGTCTTATACTGGGGCACGCCCCCGCCCCAGATCCATACAAAGACGTCAAGACAGGAACAGATTCCAAGAGGTACTTTTATTACCCACTGTCAGGTGTTGGGTCACAGATCTAGGGTGACAGAACAAAAGTCATGCTCCAGAGGTGGTCTCTGGTATGTAGTAAAGGAAGGTTCTGAGAAGTGTACTGAGAAGGAGAAAAGCTCAGAAGCAAACAGCAACAATATGGCTCAGGAAAGAGGAAAATGGGGTACCAGTTGCAACTTGTAATCCTGTCTGAAGCCTTC
>CM053592.1:55563713-55576876 GCA_028646515.1 Pseudochirops corinnae
CATTCATTTAAATACCAGAAGACTGAGTCCCACAACCAGAAAGTCAAAGCCAACCCAGTAGTGATGAAGTGGTCAAAGTAGTAAACACCCACATCCTCAAGCCTTCAAACAGGACAGGCTACCTCAGGCAAAGATCCTCCTCTCCTCACGCATGCAACTGCTTAGCGTCCAGGCAGCTTGGTCCCAGCAGCTCTGGCCCCTGGAAGTTCCTGCCCCAGGCAGTCCTCAGCAGGAGTCCTTAGCAGAGATTCTGGCCTGCTCAAAGCAAAAGGAGTTCGCAGCCGTAGCCACTGCCTCTGACGTCGCTTCCAGTCCGCACCACATGGAGACTAGCTTGGTTCCGGCGTTCTCTTGCTCCACCCCTTCCTGCTATGTCAGCAAGCTCAAGGGGCGTGGAAGATCTTCAAATCCCAGTATCGTTACAACTAGTAAAGTTTCCCATTTGGCTGGTAAGAGCTGAGTCTATCTCTCACCATTCTTCTATTACTCAGACCCAAACCCAGGTGAGAAATTTGTAGAGCACAGACTAGAGTGGCAGTGTTTGGATTTTGCCCTGGATCAGACCACTTTGGGAACACTGAAAGCTTGCATATCTGTCTGAGCTGTCACCGGGTTTCTATAATAACACAATACTTAATATCCCAAAAAAGTAGCAAACAGGATTAGCTCAGATCTTCCCTAAAAGAGTACACAGAGACTGACCCTAAAATTCAACTCTAAAGCCAGAAAGTAGGCTACAAAAAACAGAATCCCATCATGGTGGCAGGGATATTCAAGACAATTTGAGAAGAGAATGACTCCAAAACATCCACAAGCAAATTCTCAAATAAAAACATAGCTGGGGCACAATTCAACTAGAATTCTTAAAAGAGACAAAGAAAAAATTTTAATATTTTATCAAATCAATTAATAAATTTTTAAAGATGTAAGCTTATTGAGGGTAGGACCTGTCTTCATATTTATATTTATATTCCCAGTATTTTGCACTATGTAGGGAACATAGCAAGTATTTAATAAATGCTTATTCATTCATTCAGTAATCAGCCTTACTTCAGTATTTTTCAGCAACCAACTGTAACATTTCCATCTCCAACCTTACCTACTAGATCCTGATGTTGGGCTCTGTTAGATTACAAAAAACTTTTCACCCCTTCTTGAATGAAACCAAACACCAACATTAATAAGCATTAATGAGCAGGGTTTGAAATAAGGATCTCCCCTGTGTTATAGGCTAGAAGCAACCCAAAAAGCCCATCCTCATGCACTTTCAATGAAGCTTGAAACTAATGTGACTAAAGACAACTAAATGGGAAGATAGATATTGTAGTGGAGAGAGAATAGGGCCTAGAGTTGAAAAAACCTGAGTTTAAACCCAGTTTCAGTCATTTACTATCTATATGACTGGATAAGTCACTTAACTTCTATGTGTGTAAGTTTTCTCATCTGTAAAATGAAAATAATCACTGTACCTACCTTATAAGGTTGATATCAGGTCCAAATGACATAATATTTATAAAGTGTTTGGTACAGTGCCTGGCACATAAATATATATGTTAGTTATTATTATTATTATTATTATTATTATTACCTAAAAGACCAACTTATTTGCTGCCTATGATATTCCCAAGTCCTAAATCTTTCACCTTTGTAGACTAGCTGAAACCTGTTTCTCAGATTTCTACTCTACTAGTTTCAAATCTTCACACACACCATCATCCAAATAGATAAAATATGCCTATAACCTTGATATTGGTTTCAAAAATGATTCAATAAATGTTTGTTGGACAAATCTAATAAATACATTTGCTGTGTGAGCATGCTGTATAGTCGATAGAAACAGAATTTTAGAGACAGAAGTGGACTTGGGAAGCATCTAGTCTAACACTCATTCTAAAGAAAAAGAAACCAAGGTCCTGAGATTTTCAGTGTCTTGCCCAAGGTCACATAGCTAATTAAGGATAAAATCAGGTCTTTAACCCTGGTCACCTAACTAACTCTCAAGGCAGTGATCTTTTATTTAGACCATGTTGACTCTCTTGAATTTTACTTCTGTCAGTAACAACTCCTACCTTTAATAACTGGCTTGTAAATCTAAGTAGAAATGACACAGACATCCCTTCTACCATAACACAATGGAGGAAACCTCTGAAAGGAATTCAAATGGCAATGTGCCAGCATTTGATGGGCTGCAGCAAAGGGAAATGGCAATCCAAGAGGTTTCATTTCAATCCACTTTTTCTGACAGGCAGAAACAAGCCACTGCAGAATACCCTCTGTTCTCTTCTCCTGTGCTGTATTCTCCAGAGATAAGGAAAGGATAATTAATAGGGAGCTGGAAAGAAAAGGAAATCATTCCCACTTTGTTTTTTCTCCCACCAGATCCACTTTATCTAGTTTGATGCATTCAAAACACAAAGGAAAGGAAATAACAGAATTGTAAAGAAAGCTCATCTGACCTTATGCAGAGATGCTCCCAGGTGAGTCAGGTATTACAGTGACCTTACACACATTCAGCTGCCACCCACTGATTTCCAACAGATCCTCCCTAAATCAGCTTCATGAAAAATATTCAGTAAGGTATTTTCTTTTTCTTAGTCCTCTAACTCAACATGTTTTGGTAGAAGAGACAGAGACAGAAATGGAGAAACAGTAAGAGAGATCAAGAGGAAAAAGTATAAGGAATATTTTAATATACTAACCAATTTCCTTTTAAAAAATTATTTACTCAAGAGTGCCACATTGAACAAATATTCACAGCACATGTTACAATTTAGGTGTTATAGTACTAATTCCATCCATGGTCACTGATAATCATTTAATATCATATTTTGGCTAAAGTTTTAATTAATCAAAGAGGCTACTCAGCCTCATTTTACAAAAAAGCTCTCTTTCTATCTCAGCCACTCCAGAGACCAGATAAGGCTGGGAGTAGGATTTAACACAGGCATCCAGAGATCACAAATTTCCAATTCAGACCCAGCTTTGTCTTGCTTCTCTGAGTGAGCTCAGAGAATACCTCTTCTTACGTCAACAAACCACAAGAAGCCTACTTTATGGCCCTTAAGGATGACACCCTCAACTCAAGGCATTAACTTGAGTAACAGGACTTTTTCTTATCTTAAGATTTTCTGAACATATACTTTATTATGAAATGTTAATGGTAAAGGAAACACAAATGTTCTGAATCGTAATTTCAATTGACACTTTGTCAGCTCTCTTGTTTTTCTGTATTTATCGTTTATCCAATTAAGAAATTCTTTTTCTCATTCAATGATTAAACCATTATGGGGATCATAAATTTATGTAACTCAGCTACCCCTAATTGGGATGGTCCTAAAATGCACTTAAGCTCTCTCATTCTTTTGTTCGTGAGTCAGGACTCTAGTCCTGCACTCCATGTACAAGTAGTAAAGCTAGCCTTAGGGGAACAATGAATAAATGTTGTAATTTTATATTACTAATTATTTGTCTCCTTTAACCAAACCTTTGAAACAGGTCGACAACATACAGCACCATGCTATTGTACGTGACAATGAGAAGATTGTGTCACAGGATAGCAGAAGTACACTCTTTTTTGGAACCCCCTTAGAGATCCTTTAGACCAGGGACTCAATCTAAGGCCTGTGTATTTTTCCCACTTTTGATAACTGCTTTTCCATATAATAGATTTGTTTTGTAATCCTATTTGTTTTATCCTATGCATTAAAATATTATTTTGATTTGATGAAGAATGAAATGAGCAGAACAAAGGTTAGAATCATAATTTATACCATAACAGTACCGTAAATACAAACTTTGAAAGTTTTGGGAACTTGGATCAACACTGTGACCAGCCATGATTCCAGAAGAATACTAACGATGTTACACATCTCCCAATATAGAGATGACGGGCTGGGGGTGCAAAATGAGACTTTTTAAAATATGTGCTCAATATGAGGATTTGTTTTGCTTGACTACTCATATTTGTTAAGCTTTTTTTTCCTTTTCAGTGGTGTACAGTAGAGTGAAAAAATCTGTTTTCTTTACTGAAAAAGAAATTTAATTGAAAAAAATTCATTCTGAGAAGGGGTCCACAGGCTTCATAAGACTACCAAAGGGATCCATGATACACACAAAAAAAGGTGGTCAAAAATCCTTGCTTTAGCACATTCCGTGTATGAGATGATTTCATGGTGTCTAAAATGCAGACCATACTTTATCATGCATGTAAGGGTGTCCTGGTAACTATTTAACAATCACCTCTGGAGGTGAAGTTGGTGTAATATATTTTTTAAGTTTAATTTGTATTATTAACATTTTTCTATCACTTTTTTAATTTTAGAAAATCAACAAAACAATAAATCAAACCTTGATTTGTAGTGTTTGCTGATTTTCCAAGGTGTTGATTGTTTACAATGAAAACTTAAAAATCAGTTCTCACAAGTCAGTTTGAACTGATTCCAAGATACTCCAAATATATTCATCACTAAGCCAGGAGGAAAGGTCTATTCACCCAAAGCATAGGCACCATGAGCTAAGTTGGATGTCCAGTAAGGTCCACCTTCTTCCCCACCCTAGGGCCATCTCCTAAAATTGAGGAAAGACAATCAAGACGCTTGAGACAATGCTTGAGTCTAGACACACACTCCCCAACAGCCTTTACTCTGGGGGAGGGGCGAAATGTAATATACCTGGCCTTCAGCCATTGAGGACCAGGGTAGTCACTGTTAAATAATATTTTCTTTTTTTTCTCTTTTTTCTTTTTCTTTTTTTTCTTTTTTGGTGTATTTTTAGTTTACATCATTCATTTCCACAAGATTTTGAGTTACAAATTTTCTCCCCGTCTTTCCCCTACCCACCACCCCAAAACAGAGATCCCACTGTATATCCCCTCCCCCAATCTGCTCTCTCCTATATAAATAATATTTTCTAAAAGGAAATGATATCTGAGATGTCTACAAGAGCTTTATAGCTTATATCCAATTCTAGATATAGATATAAAATCAGATCCTGTATAATGGAAACTTATGGTATTTGTGACTTCGTAAATCATTCTCAAATGTTTATAACGGTAATGCAGCCCACAACAAACTCACCAAGATACACACCAAGCCTGTGGGTTCTAGACTCCGTTCCTCTAGTTACTACTTTATGATAGTTTTGGGAAAGCCATGCAAGCTCTCTGAGCCCCACTTTTCTTCCATGTAGAATGAAAAAGTTCAACAGGCATTTATTAAACACAAACTATGACTGTGCTATATTTCAGGGATACAAAGACAAAAAGAGACTCTTTACCTTCAGTAAGCTTATTTTTAACTATTTTTAAATATCTAAATATTTAAAAGTTTAATTTAAACAATAAATAAATACAAAATTAAATATTTAATTCAAAATAATAAAATTAATTTAATTGGATCTTAAGCAACTTGGAGGCCATAAACTGTCTTTTGCCTCTTTTTGTAGTCCCAGTGCTTAGCACAGTACCTGGAATATAATAGACACTTAATAAGTGCTTATTGACTGACTGGCTGATTTTACTGGGGAGAATATAACCCATCCACAGAGAAAGAGATATAAGGTATTAATAACTAACTAAAGGGTATCAATAACTAAAGTTTTAATAACTAAAGGTTCAAAAAATTCTGAGCATCTGAGAGGAACCTTAAAGGAAGGCAGGGATTTGAAGAGGCAGAAGTGAGGAGTGTATTTCAGGGACAGAAAATGTTCTTGGCATAAACTAGGAGACTGGAGGTGGCCTACATGAGTTTCTTCCTAGAAAGAAGACTCTCTGACTTGATATCTTTGTGCCAACTAGAATCAGGTTGATAAATGTTGGATTAGAATGATGAAAACCAATCAAAAAGTTTTTGTTAAGGGGCAGCTAGGTAGCACAGTGAATAGAGCACTGGCCCTGGAGTCAGGAGGACCTGAGTTCAAATCCAGCCTCAGACACCTGACATACTTACTAGCCATGTGACCTTGGGCAAGTCACTTAACCCCAATTGTCCTCCAAAAAGCAAAAAAAAAAAGTTTTTATCAAGCGCCTACTATGTACTGTGCTAAGCACTGGGGATAAAAGGAAAGACAAAAATCAGTCCTTTTCTCAAGGAGTTCATAGTCTAATGAGGGTAACAATAAGCACCTATGCATGAATAGGATATATCCAGGATAAATTGGAGATAATTAACAGAGGGAAGGAAATAACCTTAAGTAATACATGTTAAAAGACTGAAAAAAAAATAGATTATAGGTGTAGCTGTCTGCCAAAGAATTTCCTGTGACAACTGGGGGCTCTAAGGGTGCATGGCTGTAAGTATAAGCAAGTGAATTTTTATTACTATTTCTTGGGGTTTAGTTTCCCAGGATCCATGGTCGTAACAATCTCCCATTTCCAGGCATTTTGCAATCAGGTGCTGGGCAGTAGACTTTGGGGCCTTCTGGCTGTGAGCTTAACAGTATATATTCTAGGGGACTGATATTTTGCCTTGGGGCTCATTCATGCCTGAGGTCTTTTTGATTTTCTGAATGAGACTCTAGACAGCTGTTGTTAAAGGCCCCCCTCTCCCAGTTTTGTGAACCCAGATGTCAGCACTCTCTTGGTCTGGTGATGTATGTAAAGAGTTCTACTACTCTGTTAAGATAGTTTGAGCCATGTCTATTGGATCAATCATTGATTTTCTCCACTTTCAGGGTGATGATCCTTTTCCCCTGAATTAGTAGATATTGTTAGTCTTTCTTGGGTACTCACTTCTTTACCTTTACCTTCTACTTATATATCTTTCTGCATTGTTTAATTAAAGTAAGATTGCTAACCCCTTTGGAGCTGACTTTCCTTTATAAAAGCAGACCAAAGAACCTGTACTAGTAGCCCTCCTGTGTGCTGCCAGCCTAATTGGGGATACAATGGCAAGTATAATTTGAGCAAGGATGATGCCACACTTTCCTCAGTCCTGAAATGTGTTTATATCATTGAACATAGAACTAGATTCAAAGCTCTATTGAAATAATTTTAGTTTAAAGTAATTCCTGGCCAACACGTACAAAAATATTTATAGCAGTTCTTTCTATGGTGGCCAAGAACTGAAAATTGAAGGGATACCCATTAACTGGGGAAATGGCTGAACAAATTGTATATCAATGTAATGGAATATTATTCCATAAGAAATGATGAGCAGGCAGATTTCAGAAAAACCTAGAAAGATTAGAATGAACCAATGCTGAGTGAAGTAAGCAGAACCAGGAAAACACTGTACACAGTAACAGCAACATTGTACCATGACAAACTTTGATAGACTTAGCTCTTCTCAGCAACGAAATGGTGTAAAACAATCCCAAAAGACTTGTGGTAGAAAATGCTATCCACATCCAGAGAAAGACTTATGGAGTCTGAATGCAGACTGAAGCATACTAATTTCTCTTTTTTTGTCTGTTTTTTCCCTTTCATTCTGATTCTTCTTTCACAACATGAATAATGTGGAAATATGTTTAATATGATTATACATGTATAGCCTATACATGCATGCTGTCTTGGAGAGTAGAAAGGGGAAAAATTTAGAACTCAAAATCTTATAAAAGTGAATTTTGAAAACTAAAAATAGATGAATTTTACCAAAAAAAAGATCCTAAAGCAATTCTTGGGACAAGGGCAAATTTGAAGACTGGATACAGAAATTCCCTTTATCTTTACTAATCGGAGTTCATTTGCCATGGACGTGAGAATAGAATTATTTCTTCACCATGAGCAAGCCCAAACTGATCCTGGTATGTAAAATTGTATGAATTTGGATATAGACAGGTTCATTTCCAAGAATACCAAAAGTTAGGGCGGCTACCTGGCACAGTGAATAGAGCACCATCCCTGGAGTCAGTAAGATGTGAGTTTAAATTTGGCCTCAGACACTTGACACACTAGCAATGTGACCTTGGGCAAGTCACTTAACTCCAATTGCCCTGCCCTCTCCCCTCCAAAAAAAAGCAAAAAAAAAAAAGAATACCAAAAGTTAAGAGAGGTTTATTTAAGACATTCATTGCAGCACTTTGGGCATGGATCTTCAGGTGAACCCAGGGGTCACCACTTAAAATCTTTCCAATTCCTCTGTCAAGACATGTCCTTTGGACAGTTAAAGATTTGGACAAGGCTATCATTCCTCTTCCCTTCCCATTCCCCTGTCAAATTTCAGTGAGGGAGTTATCAAAGTGAGAAGTCTTAAGTTATTCTGGCTGCCAAGTTAATGGTGGGCAGGAACTCTCTCCTAGGTGGTGAATAGTGAAGAGAATTCTCACTTTTATGGCTATCACCTTCAAGATGGCTTTTAGTTTAAATTTTACCCTTTTGGAAAGTTATTCAGCCCCAGACCTCTGTCCCTACTGCCCTCCTCTGATTGTTGGTGAGGTTAAAAGCTTAAGTGGAGCCTCCCTGGGCTGTATTTTTAGATACCTTCAATTGTCCTGATCTATATCCAGTGACTCTGCACAGCCGTCCCTTACTTAAATCCAGTTCACCTGCTTGTCATGGCATCACCTCCCTGATGTCATGGTCCTCTTCAAGAATTAAACAATAACAACCATCCTAACACAGCAGATCTAAAAAGAATTGGCTCTTTTCCTCCCCTTTTAGGAGTAAAGCCCTTTTAGGGCTTGGGTCCTCCAAAAGCCATCTGTTCTCCACTTCTATCTCCTGGTACACCAAAGAGTTAAAACTTTCCTTCTGATGTTGTCTTTGTTTTTTGTTTAGTTTTGTTTTAGTTCATTAGGAAGACTCTGTGAGAAAGCATAATTTCCCATTGTACCAAAACAAGTTTTGTTTCCTAGGCATGTTTGGGTAATAACTCATTTTGGATAATATAATCTTTAAATTGTTTATTATTGAATCAAAGATAACTTGGTTGGAGGGCTGAGGGGGATAACTAAACAGCTTTTGCTGATCTGGTTTCAGTTAGCAAGAGTGCCGTAGAACTGCAGATACAACAAGGAGTCAGAAGTCCTGAATTCTAGGCTTCACTTCCCCATGTTCTAACGGTAGGCAGGTGGTTTCACCTTGCTTAACTTCAATTTATCCATCTCTAAAATGAGAACACTGCACTAAATCATTGCTAAACTTTCAACTCTGATAGTCTATGACTCTAATAGTCTCTTCTATGAATATCAGGAAAACTTACAGAAAACAATTGTTTCTAGTTACTACGTTCTATTCTCGCCTTTTGTTATCAATAGGATTAACTATTTTTAAAAGTATTTACTGTGCTAGGTGTGGTGGCACATACCTGTAATCCTTGCCACTGAAGAAACTGAGTCTTAGAGGAACCCCATAGACTTGAGAGTTCTGAGCTGGAATGGTCTAAGACAGCTGTCTTAAATTCAGTTTTAATACGAAGGGAGGGTGGAAGGGCTTTCCTAGGTTGGGGCAAATTGATCCAGGAGGGAGACAGTGAAATTTAATGCTCATTAGGAGTGGGTTTGGGCCTGTGAGAAGCCCCTGCACCGCCAACCTGAATCAGAAATTGGAATCCAATTCCAGTCAGAGATTGGAAGATCCATTCTTAAAAAAAAAAAAGAAAATCAATATTTACTGACTGATGTGGTGTTCGAAACAAAGTGTTCTGCTAAAGAATTTATTTGTAATTGTAATTATCTGATTGAAGGTCTAAACTTTGGATAAGAATTGTTGAACTGCATAATTAAAATTATTTTCATTTGATATATGATATTTGGGAGGCATAAAAATCACATAGGATCAGAGATTTTGACCCAAATGATACTGAGAAACCATATATCACAGGACTTCAGTTTAGGTAAATGGTAAAGCTAAGATTTAAACCCCGGACATTCTGGGGCTAAGACCAATTTTATCAGGGCTGCTGATTGTATTTAAGTGTATTGTGACCGGTAGCACATGCATTCTCTCCTAGTTGTTAGTTACCAGATTAAATCTCCGTCTTTAAGAAAAGAAACAATCGGTGAGTTGCCACAGAATTGTTGAGTGATTGCCTTGATAATTATACTCTGCTTGCTACCATGACTGTACTAAGGAAACAATTCAAAATGGGTTTAACATTCCAGTGAAATATTTTCTTTTTATGACAAGGAAGTTGCTACTGAACATTTTTTCAAGCACATGAGGAAATAATAACTATAACAAGTCGCCTTTTTTTTATAGTACTTCATGGTTTTCTTTGCCTGGTTTTTCTCCAAAAACTTACATTCAGATAAGGGAAAGACTCATTCCCCCAAGCCAGTAGGAAGCAAAAGACTCCAATTCATTTCTCTATCATTAATATAGTACAAAAACTGCAGTGAGACAATGCAATGCCACAACTAAATACTATTCCTCTTACTTCTCTGGTCTATTTTCTAATCAGGGCTCACAGATCAGGAAAAACCTAAGCCCAGGGTTTGTGAAAACTATTTGACAGCCTGACCTTTCCCTGTCCAACTGGGATGTTATAGAGATATTTGCTAATTAGATTTCTAGAGTGGAAATTCTGATTTAGATCGCTGAGGTCAGTTAATTCCCCTACATTTTCTCAAATGATAAGATTCTGTCTTTCCCACACCATTCCCCAACTACTATTGTTGCCATGTGCCTCTACTCAGCCTCCCAGCTTCCTTCTTCTATCACCTGTCTGTCACCCCTGTTGCCTTAAGAAGTGACTTCCTTTAGATTTCCATGTTTCTGTCAGTGGTTTCATCATTTTGTCCCACCAACCAACCTCAAAACTTAGGACTGATCCTTGACTAAGGATCCTCTTCTCCTGACCCCTCAAACCAACTCAGCCAACAATATAGATTTATTGTTCCTTTATAATGTCTGCCTGCCATCTATCCCTTCCTTCTTGATGTATTTGAGTCGCCTGAGCTAGAGGAAGTATAATCTAATTCAGCTGAATACTTTTTTTTTAGTTTTTTACAAAGGAATATCTACTTTATAAGTATAGCAAAAACAAGCACGTGAACGTTCTCTCCTCCAACTCCTGGGCACCATGATTCAACCTTATACCACCTTAGTCTCTGGAAAAGGGAGGAGGATTAGGTTCACGGCTTAGCTCAGTTTCTATAAGGCACACCAAGGTCCCATCAAGTTCCAAATCCAAATGCCCTTTGAGCTTAGGTCCTGGAATTTTGGCTTCTCAAGGCTTCCTTGGGGGTCAGTAACAAGCTCCAACCTGGGATCCTGGCAACAAGGTCAACATGGCTTGAGCACTGAAGTGTGGACTCTACCACTTGTGCCTAGAACTGAAAAAAGTGTCTATTCTGTGCAGAAAACTCCTTATGCCTATAGGTTGCAGATTTGCTTTCATAGATGGACTTTCCTTAAGAACTCCTTATATAGAGAAAATCAAGGTTTCAAACCCCACTACTACTGATGGGGTGCTTGGGTGCCCGTGCTTGAACCACAGTTTGTAAAATCACATTTCTTTCTATCCTCAAGTCTCCCTATCCCCAAAACACTGTCTCAGGAAGTTTTTACCTAGCTCAAGGGCAGCATATCCTAACAAAATACTTCTCTCTCTTCCTGTTACAGTGGTCAACTACATCTATAGAATTTAGTAGTTACTGTCTGAAGGAGCTGTTACGCGTATCTATCTATCATACATATCATAGACTCAGTCACGTGTATACTCCTTAGCTCATTATACACATCCTGGATCCCTTGTTAGCTTGGGACATATGTATACTCCCAACATCCATCTTGTCAAACAGAACATTGATGGGTAACAAACTGGACATTTCTCAGTCAGCCCTGACCCTTAGTTGACTTAGTGACATTTCAAGCCTAAAACCACACTCCATGTAGCCCCACCTTGGGCTACTTCCCAGTGAATTATGGGCAAAAGGCCTGCACAGTTAATGTTAAAAATTCATGTCTCTTTAAGCACTGACCACTCCTTAACTCCTCCCTAATCCTATCCTTACTCACCTAGTTAGCATAATTGGCATAGGTTATACTATGGATTATAAAAATATACCTATAACTCCTTTAAGGTTTCAGGTTCCCTAAGACCTCCTGCCCGCTGTATAGCATAACAATAAACTTTTACAAACTTGACTCAGAATGCTTGAGCCAGTAAATTCATTCCAGACTGTCCACCCAGGGACTCTGGTCATTGGGTCCCTGAAACACCTACCATTATCCCTTGTCACTACCACCACAAAAATAGAAATCTATTGAGCCAGAGGATCCAAAATGTAGTAAATAGAGTTTTAGACTTGGAGTCAAAAAGATTTCAGCTCAAATCCCATTCTGATACTAGCTGTGTGATCACAGGAAAATCACTTAACAAATTTTCTAAGACTATTAAGACAAATTGTGATTTATTCTTAAACTCAAGAAATCACAGGGTATTGTGCTATGTTCTAAGATTACAAAGATAAACTGCCTCTTAGTGCCTGCCTCTATGGAACTTAAAATATAGAAAGGAAATAAGAGCTATATGCAACTACTCTATTATAACAAGAGGTCAAATAAAAAGACATGAGTAATTTGGGGAGGAAAAAGTTCAGAGAGAAGATTGCACCTTAAATCAGCCAATAAACCTTTATTAAATGCCTGCTTTGTGCCAGGCGCTGGGCATACAAAGAGCTGCAATGAAAATCTCTGATCTCAACAAGCATATGTACAAGACAAGCTTTTTAGGTCAGGAAAGGTACTATGGTTATGGGAATTAAAACCGACCTCATCTTCAAGGCAGTGCTTGGACTTAGAATTGATAGAATTAAGGAATTTTAAGTGTTTAAGGTAAGGAGAAAGTACATTCCAGACACTGAGGACAATTAAGACAAAGGTTCAGAGATGGAAAATGGGTTATTGAGCATGAGAAATGGCAAGAAGAGCACAACATATTTTTAAAAAATATATCCTTGTCTATGAATGGCAATTTTTAGAGGTAGAAATTAAAGATATCTACAAGCATATGAAAAAATGCTCTAAATCACTATTGATTCAAGAAATGCAAATCAAAACAACTTTGAGGTACCACATCTCACCAGTCAGATTGGCTAAGATGACAAAACAGGAAAATGACAAATGCTGGAGAGAATGTGGGAAAAAAAAATGTGGAAAAAAAATGCAACACTAATGCATTGTTGGTGGAGCTGTGAACTGATACAACCATTCTGGACAGCAATCTGGAACTATGCACAAAGGGTTATAAATAATTGCATACCCTTTGACCCAGTAATATCAC
>CM053592.1:55577376-55607599 GCA_028646515.1 Pseudochirops corinnae
GCCTGAAGGGAGCACAGGAGATACAGAGTTTCACTATCTCCACGATTTGTTGTTTGGGTAAGCCATATAATATCCAGAGAGAACGAGCTGAAAGATGAAAAGCATTATGAGCTGAAGCTGCCTTTTCAACAGACATAAAGGATATACTGCAAAGAAGAAGAGAACCTACATATCTATTTCCTTCAAAGATAGGTCCAGATCCCATGGTGTGGGATCTCACATGCATTATATAGACAGGGTATACTCTAAACAACAACACTTCTTGGGCTTCAGGTAATAAGGAAGCAATAGAAGTGTGTCTTTTCTCAATATAAGCTTGAGAAAGTCTCTGTATAGCTGACACAGCATAGGCGCTATCAGAAACAATGTTGCAGGATTGAGGTACTTTCACTAATGCTTGTATTATGCCAAACAATTCATTTTTTTGTGTAGAATCATATGGAGTGGTAAGAACCCATTGTTGTTGGAGATCTGGACAATAAATGGCTGCTTTATGTGATTTTGTAGCATCTGTGAAGACATTGGGACCATCCACTGGATCCCGTGACAGCGGAAGTGGTATTTTCCAAAAGGGGCCAGAATAAGGGTGAATTAAAGGAGAAGTTCCTAATGGAATAGAAACAATCCTTAATATCAAGGACCACTATTTTATACCCCTTAGGAACCATAGCTGGATTGGGAAGTCCCGGTTGCAATGCTCCTATAGGCTCCATTGCAGCGTTGACTGCTCGGAGGTCAATGAGCATTTGGAACTTTCCTGATTTTTTCTTTATCACAAACACTGGACTATTATAAGGGCTAAAGCTTTCTTTTATATGTCCTGCCTTTAATTATTCCTGTACTATATCTGAAAGGGCTTTTAATTTTTCTACAGTTAGGGGCCACTGCTCAACCCATATGGGTGTATCGGTTACCCAAGTCAAGAGTGGCAGGACTATTCTATGTATTGTTAGAGCAGTGGCCCCCACCCATTTGGAGGCTGAGAAATCAGACTAACATTCAGTGCTTTCAACAGGTCCCTTCACCATAGTGACTTACGAAGGCCGTGCACTATAAGAGATTGGAATGTCCCTCTCCGCCCATCTGCCTCCCATGTAAGGGGTTTAGCAGAGACAACCGCAATCTGGATTCCTCCCACTCCAGTAACAGTGGTGCCAGAGAAGGCAGTAGGCCAAGAGGGCGGCCAATCAAGGGCACGGATCACTGAACTGTTGGCTCCAGTATCCAACATTCCTGCAAAGGGGAGACCTTGAATAAATATTGTTAGCATAGGTTTTTCCCAGGATATGTGTTGACAGAGGTTGATATTCATGTCTTCTAATGGCAATGCCTTTGCAATGATCTGCCCAGGTAGTAAGGTTGCATGAGCATGGGGATTAGTGACAATTATTTGAATATCCCCGAGCATAAGTTTTATTGTATGCACAATGCATGGAGCATAGGTAGACAAGCCCACAAACAGCCATCTTTGAGGAAAAGATTGGGTCTCCAGGGGAACAACAGTCCATGGTTCTATTATAATCCCCACTGATGGCGTGACTGGCCAGCATCCTGATTCCTTAGTCTCTTGTACTCCTCCTCGAAGGAGGGTGTAGCTGTTTGCATAGGGTATGCTGTGGGCAGACAGGTAGGGGCCCGCAAGGGGCCCCCCCACTCCGTTTCCCAGCAGGTGTGCTGAATTTTTCTTACATTGTTTGGCAAAATGTCCTCGTCTGCCACATCCAAAACAATTTTTTCCTGCCTTTCGAGGGCAGTTATTTTGGAAGTGCCCTGCCTGTTTATATCTGAAGTACCTGATACCCTGCTGTGAGGGCCTGCTCCGTGACAGACCCTGAGTCACCCCTTGAGCAATAGTGAATGACATAGCCTCCCTGTCCAATGTGGCATAGTCCACATTGGAGCAGGACTATATGATATCCTCCAAGGGGGCAGCTGGGGGGAGAGGGCTAGTGGCCTGTGTGCAGGCTTTATTGAGGCCCTCTCGAAGGAGATGGAGAAACAGCAAATCAGAGCCAGGACCTTTTCCCAAAGTCCTTTCACGAGCCTTCCTGACCCTTGCAATGAAATCTGCTATGGATTCTCGAGGGCCTTGTTTTAAGGTGCTCAATTTTTTGTGTGGTGCACTGGTGGGTTCAAGAGAGCCCCAAGCCTTAATAGCGCATTCTGCTACGACCACGAAAACACCTGGGTCTAATCAAGCTTGGGTGTTGGTTGCCGCATAAGGACCCACCCCTAAGAGAAGGTTTTTTGCTGCTGTATTGTCTTGCTGGGGATTATGCTTTAGCCAGTTGGTGACCTCCTTAATCCATAAGGCTTCCCACACTACTGCTTGTCCTGGTGTTAAACGGGCACTCGCTACTGAGTGCCAATCGTTCTGGATAAAAGCAGTGTTTCTAGTAACATGGTTAAGCATTTGCAACACAAAAGGAGAATTAGGACCGTAAGTAGCACAAGAGGATTTTAACTCCTTTAGGAATTTGAATGGTATAGGATTGTATTGTTGGGCTCCAGTCAAGGGATCTGTTTCAACCAGACAGGCTTCTATTTCCTTACTCCACTCAGACACGCCTTCCTACTCCCCAGCTTCTATACCTGCTTGCAGAGCTTCCTGCATGGAGACTTAAAGAGTGGAAGGGGTGGTAAGGTCAATTCTTCTTTTTCTCCGCTAGGTGGAGGTAGCAGGGCATTTTTCAACTTTAAGTTACAAATCTTTTGGGATAGCTGTAACAAACAATGCTCCAAACTCTCTAGTTTTACTTCCGTAGACACAAATCCCGGAGGAGCAGATGGAGTGGTGGGAGAGGAGGAGGAATAAGGCAGGAGAGTCAGATATAAAGTTTTTGGCTCCTTCTTCTCCGGTCTGCTTCCCCCCTCACTCTCCTCCCCTAATGAGTCCCCTGTCTGAGCCTGTGCAGGACAAGTCAGAGGGCAACGAGAAACTCCACACAGGGCTGCTTTCACTATACCAAAAAGAGTGAAATCTAAGTCCGTCAGCAGCCCAGGGGAGGTTTCCTCATATGAGGTCATTTGATGACCAATGATGTCTATTTTTTCTGGGTCAAGCCCTGCATATTCCACCCAGGGGGACACCATGAGAAGATTACTGACAAATTTACGGCACTGCTTGATATGTGCCTCTGTTCCTTGTTTTTTTGCTAGTTTATAGACTTGTCTGCCATGCACCTCCACCAAAGAGGGTGTCACAATGGGGAAGCTAAAATCACTCCCCATCACGAGTACCTCTACATTCACGAGTGCCTCTACACTCTTCTGGCCTGAACCACCCCACCCCGCTTTTTAAGTGGCTATCTGTCCCTCAGTACTCAAGCCCCTGTTCATTAGCACCACCTGTCCTCAAGTCCCTGTTCGGGCGCCTCCTGTCCAGGCCAGCCGGACTCTGGGATCCCAGGGGCCCCAAAGTACCTACCGTAGCCCCGCAGTTGTGCACAGCCACCCCAACGGCCCTGCAGGTGCTCTCAGTCACCCCAACGACTCTTCGGAGTTAGAACTCCAGATATGGACAGAATAGTACAACACCTCTCAGTGGAGTGGCCAAGTGTCTTTATTGTCTCACAAATCTCCTCTTGCTGCTGCCCCCTCAGCCTTATTTGCCTGCCCCTTTTATTCCCTTTCCGTCTGCCCTTTTGTCAGGTGTCCTGGCAACAGGGTCCTGATAGGCGGGGAGTGCTTCTCCATTGATGGTGCATACTCAATGTCCGCGTGTTTGACATGCAGTCATTGAGGCAAAATACACACCTGGATGCCTCTTACCCACCTCAGGTTTTCCCTGTTAGCAAGGGCAGACTGACCGAGGTCAGACATCTAGGTAGCTCTAAGGGGCCCTTACACTCTATCCATGATCCCACCTGGTTGCCCATCTGGCATAAAGTAGGCACTTAATAAATGCTGATTGATTGATTGAAGTGATTATCCAGCCTTTGTTTGAAAACCTCTAATTATGGAGAAACCAATTCCTTCTAAGTTAATCTATGGCACTTTTAGAAAACTTGAATTATTCATGTCACTAAGCAGAAGCAGTCTAATCTCTGGAGTCCAAGCCAAACAAATCCAGTCCTTGTTGTACTTAACAGCCCTTTCAGCACTTGAAGACAGCTTTCCTATCCCCACTAAGTCTCTTCTCCAGGCTAAATATCCCTAGTTCCTCCACCCCATCCTCATTTGGCTTTAACTGAAGACCCTTTATCATCCTAGCTACTGGCCTCTAGGTGGAGGCAGCTGGTGGCACAGTGGATAGAACACTGGGCCTAGGGTCAGGAAGACCAGAGTTCAAGTTTGGCCTCAGACTTCACTAGCTATGTGACCCTGGGTAAATCCCTTTACTCCTGTCCACCTTGGTTTCCTCAATTATAAAATAGGGATAATAATAGCAGATTATTGTGAGAATAAAGTAAAATATCTGAAAAGTGCTTGTGCCTGGCACACAGTAGGTATTTAATGAATTCTTGTTTCCTTCCTTCCTTGGCACAATCCTGTTTGTCAATATCCCTTCTAAAATGTGGTGCCCAGAAGAATAATCTACTCTTTGCCAAAAGCACACTGAAAATGACATATCTTATGGAGGGGAACTATGTAGTATGAGAAAGTATAGAAGAAATTTGAGCTGCATCACTGGGTGGAGAATGCCCACACAAATGAAATCATAAATCCAACATATCTCTCAAGTTTTCTGGATTTCCATTATCCATAAAAAGTCAACTTCCTAGTTCTGGAAAACTTTATGTATTATAAAATTAATACATAGAAAATTCCAAATTTCCAAATTATGTTAAGGCTTAGTAGATTTTTTTCATGAGTCAGTCTATTTCTAGTCTTCCTATGTGAGGGCTTTGGGGCTATTGACTCCTAACAAACAGAACTTGACCTTTTCCCCTTAATAGCCAGCTAGCTATATGTATACCTTTGGGAACAGTGGCTAGAGAACATTCCTTTATCAGTGTCTGGAAAATGAGGTAATTTACCCAAGTTTCCTAACAGGAAAAACCCTTAATTTAATTGAAACCTCTTGAGAAGGAAGGGCCAGCTGGAGCTCAGATTAAAACTCAAGTTTAACATTTTATTTTATTTTGCACTAGAGTACTTTCCAGCACAAGTACTAGAGACTTAAGTGGGAAGTTAGAGCAAATTTAATGTAATCCTAATTTTTTTTGTCCTATTATGTAATTGTTGTTTTGCTGATGTCGTGGAAAAGCACAGAGGCCTTGTGATTGGTAGACGCAGGTTCACAGATTTTCTTTGAAGATTATCCTGTATGACCTTTAGCAAGTTACCTTAAACCCCAGGCCTCAGTTTCTTCATATGTTTAATTAGTTGTTTGTACTAGACAGCTTCTGAAGTCCCTTCCAAAGCTAGTTGCATGATCCTATTATCCCACGATGACCTAGTTTTTTTTCATGTGCACATCAACATTTTTATCATATACAAGGTATAATGACAAAGAAAGGATTACAGATTTAAAAAAAAAAAAAAAGGCTGCCAGGGTGTACAGAGAGGAAAAAAACACTGTGATCCCCGTTGTCAATAAAGGCCTCAGAGAGGAATTGGGCCATGAAGACTAGACAGGATTCTATAAGTAGAGAACAAAATAGCTGAGTTAAATGCAGTCAGTTCTGCTAAAATACAATGTAATTGTTCCTAAAAATCACTGTGCTATTCAGAATTATTCAGTAAAAACCACAGAGTTTATAGAGAAAATGGAGTTAGGGAAACAACACTGAAAAACTTCATTACTAACACAGTTTGTTTGTTTTTTTAAAGACAAGAGCTTAAGAAAATTGGTAGCACAGTTATATACCTGTTAAATGGTTAAGAAATCATTTTGTCATTGTTGTTTAAGTTATTTTTCAGTCATATTCAGCTCTTTGTGACCCCATTTGGGGTTTTCTTGGCAGAGATACTAGAGTGGTTTGCCATTTCCTTCTTCAATACAGATGACAAAACTAAAGTAACCAGGGCTAAGCGACTTTCCCAGGGTCACACAGTTATTCAATGTCTGAGGTCATATTTGAACTCAAGAAGATCAGTCTTCCTGACTCCAGGACAGGGACTCTATCCACTACAACACCTAGCTGCCTCTGCCAAGAAATCATAAATACTATAATAAACAGTGCTTCCTCTGCAGCTGCAGGTTACTGCTCACTGCACCTAGGTTCCCACAGGGCCCAGGCTGGCAACGCTGATGCTACCATGGAAAGGTGAGACTGAGGGCTGTGGCAGAAGGTAGGAGAGAATAATAGGAGGCGGGGAAGAGGATGGACCATCTCTCCTCCAGCCACAACTCCCACTGCATAGGAAAATATACAATCAATATGGCACTTTACCTTGAAAAAAACCTGAAGTTTGCTTATGAAAGTGAGTACTGGAAGGCTTCCTACTTATGAGCTATTATGAAGTGACACAGTTTTCTGTGTTCTCACAACTTCTCATGTACAAAACCTCTCATAAGCAAACATAAAACTCACATTATACTCAAATTCATCCCTAATATACCATCTCATTGAAACAAATTTGCATTTTCAAAACAAGTATTAAGGCAAAATTGACTACATCTATGTATGTGAGGAAGCTAAGATAGAGCACTTGACCAGCAATAAGAAATACCTAAATTCAAATCTAACTCAAAACCCTTACTACCTTCATGATCCTGGGAAAGTCACTTAAATAAACTACCGTCTGCCTCACTTTCCTCAACTGTCAAGTGGGGATCACAACAGCACCTTCCTCACAAGGTGAGAATCAGATAAGATAACATTTGTAAAATGCTTAACACTGTGCCTGCTACATAGTAGGCACTTAAAAAATGCTGGGTTCCCTTGTCCCCCAAAATCGACCTTTTTATTATGAACTAAAAAATTATCAACACACAGATATCAACACAATATTTCCATCTACAAAGAAAGCCAGAAGATGGAGATTATGTGTGAAATTTAACATTTACTACTTAGTTTGTTCCTCTTAAAGAGCATTAAATTTAATATGGTAATACCAACATTATCCTACTCTTCTGTGTTCCCTTCTGAATCCCACCTATAGAGAGATTCTTAGTGAAAGACAATTCTCTTTGTACTCTTGTTGGTGTGAGATGAGAGGATCCATGGAGGGCACCTTAGAAGGTATCTGGTCCAACTGCCTCCTTTTTACAGTGTTATTAAGATTAAAGTGACTTTAAGATTCAGTTTCTCTAGAAATGGGAATGCTACGAGAACCCAAAATCCACCCAACTTTGTCTAAGCCCAATCTAGCTTGACAGACAATCATCACACATAGGAGCTATTCTTCAGTGGATTTGGCAGGAAATGAGTCCTATGAGTCACTGAGAGTTCAACCTTATTTACTATTTTCTTGTAACTGAATTTGAGATACTAAGTGGGTCACTTCAAATGTCTTTGTCTTACTTTTCTGATCCAGATAACATGAAAATAAACAATAAACATTCATGCCCAAAGTCATTCTGATGAAAATTCAATGAAAAGAAACATTGTTATTTTGTATTTCTTGGGTGTCATAAACAAAAAAAAAAGTTTCAGTGGTATCTTTTCTTTTTACATTATAGTCATTTCCAGATACATCCCTCTGCCCTACCTTCCACCTAGTGGGCATTATTTTGTAACAAGGGAACAAAAAGTTAAGCAAAATCAAAAAATCACCCGCATCTGACATAGAACATCCAATACTCATTATCTCCCACTTTTCTGATGAAAGGAAGGGGTGTACTTCCTCATTTCTTCTCTTGGGACAAGAGTTGTTATAATGACACAGCATTCCATTTCTTATTTCCATCTATTTTGTTGTAGTCACTGCATGTCTTATTTTCCTTTCTCTGCATCAGATCAGAAAGTTTTTGTATGTTTCTCTTAATTATTTATTTTGACATTTTATTATGGTGTGATGTTATCCGGTTATATTCGTAATTTGTTTGGCCTTTCCCCAATTGACAGATACCCACTTTGTTTATAGTTCTTTGCTACTACAAAAAAGTGATGTTATGAATGTTTTGGTATGTTATGTGCATTTTCAAGAAAAAGATTTGATCTTTTCACAAATGTTTTTATCTCATATATGTTATTTAACATTTGAAAATAACTAGGCCATTTATTAATTAAGTATTTGATTCTGGACCAGACTCTTTGGAATTTGAGTCTCCTTCAATCTTAGCAAAAATTTTCCCAATGAAAGGAAAACATTAGACTCTAGTATGTTTGAAGAAATGAAAGAAACTGTAGGGAATAAATTGTCAATTTTTAAAAAAAAATTAGTAGCTAAATATACACATATACAGACTCACTCACTTAAACTCAGTCCCAAAGAGGGAAATTTGGGAAAAAAAGATTTTCCCCCTCAACTGCGATTCTAATGGTGTTGAAGAAAGCAAAGTTTCAGCAAATGGGGTTTCAGAGCATTTCCAAATTCTCATGTCTTTTCATTCATTTCCTTTGCATGTGTTCAGCAGAATCTAAAGTGTTTTTTCTTTTTTTGGGGGGGGGGTGGTGTTTGATGTGGGAAGCAGGAATGATAGAGTAGTCAGTATTTGGGGTCAGACAAGCTGACTGTCTCTCAGGTCAATGTATCAATAAGTGAGAAGGTAGAGGTGCTGTGGTAGTTCTCAAAATGATATACTACAGTGTTAGTGTACAGTAGAAACATCAAGAACTCTCCTCAACTTTGGGGAAAAAAATTATTAGCAAATAGTCAGCAATCTATTAAATTAAATCTAAAAATTCAAAATTAACTATATTAATGGGCACTAGAATAAAGATAGTTGCACCCTATGTATGAATGTGTTGCAGAAGATCAAAGAATTAGGGGGATTCTATAAAGAAATTCACAATTTAACTAGCAAATTTTAGGTTCTTTGGTGTTCAGATCTGACCTCAGACACTTTCTATCTGTGTGACCCCAGGATTAAATGACCTGGGACGAGTCGTTTAGTTTCTATTTGCTTCAACTTCCTTAATTGTCAAATGAGAATACTATTAGCACCCACCTCGCCAGGGTTGTTGGGAGGATCGATCAAGATAATACTTGTAAAGCACTTAGCGTAGAAGCTGGCAAACAGCCCATGCTAAGTAAATGCTGGTGCTCTTCCCCTTCCTGCCTCGCCCTTCAGTCACCCATCTGCCTCTCGAAATATTCTCCTCCAATCACAACTGCAGATTGTGCAGGCCTCTCCTAAGGAGATTGCCACTTCCTGGGATCGCTATTGTAAGAATGGGCTTGTACTGGTGGGGGCCTGCTCTGTGCTACGCCAGCAGGAAGGCTCATCATCTGCAATGAGTTCGAAGCTGACCTCAGACACTTAACTAGCAGTGCCAAGTCACTTAGCCTTGTTTGCCTCTGCTTCCTCCTCCAAGCCACTCCCGTATCTAGAAAGCCCCAAGCAAGTGGTGGTGGTGTTGGGGAGGCTAGGCGGGGGGCTGAGGGAAAGGAACTGCAACTCCCAGGGCAGTGCCAGGGCTCTGCCACAGTCTGACAGGCCGCTGTCCTGTGCAGGATGATCCCTGACCGGGCCACCACCGCCCCCTCCTTCTCCTCCTCATTCATCCTCGTGCCTGGTAGGCTAGGTGGCACAGGTTCCAAGATGTCCAACTAGTAACCTACAGAAATAATAATGTATCAAGCAGAATTGTGCATTTAGAAGAGAAAAGTGTACCGAGAGCTGGTGCACAGCCTCAGGTCCTCAGCTGAATGTACAAGCAGAAGGCTGGCTTTCACAAGTACAATCCACAAGAAGACCTTCCTGAGACATTATTGGTCCCCACGGAGCATATCCTTACTGTGAGTCTTGTGCTGCTCATCCCTGCAAATCAGTGAATGCATCTGTTCTTCGGAGAATATTCATCCTTGGGCCTCCCCATCACATGTCCCTACCTCAATATGCACAACATAAAAGTCATACTGAGGTGTTTTCTCTGTGTGTGTGTGTGTCTGTGTGTGTGTTTATAGAGAGATAGATGGATATATCTATATCTATATATAAATACATATATATAAACATAATATCCAGTATATATTCTGTATGTATATCCAGTATACACATACATATACATGTATATGTATGTATGCATATATGCATGTCTGTGTTTGCCATTATTTTTGTGTTGGTTGGAGCTCTGAGTCAAAAGAACAGGAATTCGGAAAACTGTTCAGTAAACGTCTAGCAGATCCTAGTAACCTTTGTGGTTTCTTCTTATTTCTGCCATTGGGGTCAAAGGTTTCTTTACAGTTACTACAATGAATCCCAGGGGAAGATTTATAGATCCATTGAACATCTAGATAAAACGGGCATATTAGGAACAACTAGACCCTGTATCTTTTAGCAATTACTTGAAGAAATACCATAACACAACATGTGGAAGACATACCATTGGGGTGTTACTAAATGCTATTACAGAGTTCCAGAAGAATGAAATTAGTATGAGCTTTTCATTTTTGAATTATACTCAGTCAAGCCAGTGTAGAAACTGGCAAGACAGTTTGGTGAGATATGCAGCTGGAGATATTACAGTCTATTGAAGCTCGGAATATTCAGGGAAATCACCTGCATACATTCATTCTCTAAATGGGGTCCCAGTCTAGCCCTTACAAAGATACAGTTCCCAGTCTCTGGGGATACTGAAACCTCAAAATTAATAGAATTTTCTTCTCTTCTTTTCTAGTAGGTGTAGTCCTTCCTTAATTTCAACTCATTATAAAATGCTTTCTTGTTTAGGACAATGGAAGGAAGGAAGACTGTGTAGCAGCAAGCACCCTAGCATACCCAGGATGGCTACTAGCTCAGGTTCTTTAATCTGCTTTTCTAAAGGAAAGCAACTCAAAAAGGGGTTAACAATCTTACTTTAATCAAACATATAGCATTTACCTAGTTTAGGGGAAAATGTCAGCACCCTGAACTTCAGGGAAAACAAACAGAAGTTACAAAAGGACAAAAATTACAGACAGAGACACAGACCAACAGACAGGGCTTCTAGCTGTCTGACCATTACATCCATACCTAGTTAGTTAACAGAGAGAGAAGCACCAACACCTGGGATTTCAAAGGGGGTGAGGGGGCTCAATGGCTGGCTAGAGTCTCATCTGGCCAAATCACACAACTCTTCCCAAAGTGAACCCCCAAGCAAAACCTTACATCAAGGTATATATAAGCCTTCTCCAGGGTCAGAGAACATCACAACACTAGTGATTACCCAATTGCCCAATTACCCAATCACATTGTAACATTACCCAATCACAAAGTAACAAGGGGTGGACGTTCCTGAAAAACAAGCCTCCCACCACAGGCTCCATGTGACCACGTACAGCCTATTAGGAGGCACAGTATATTTTCAATACAGGGAAGGTCCTCAAAGTCACTTAAGCCTATCAAGGGGCAGGGAACATCTTCAAATTCCCTTACCATTACAGGCTAGCATCAAAATATTTTATGATTTAAAAAAGTGATGATGGATGTAAAGTCATGGTGGCAGATGGTCCCTCAAATACAACCTGTAAAGCACTTACCATATTCTAAATTTGCACTCTTTGCAGACTTGTGCACAAAAATTCAGTTTTCAGAATAGTTTTGCAAATTGTAGATAAACAAAAAAGGGTGGAAGCTTTTTAATAATGAAAATTGCTTTTTAATAATGAAAAATCATTTGTAAATTATTCATATAAGTATATAATAATTGCATTATTAGAATATGTATATCATATATGTATATGAGAATATAATAAATCTCCATTATAGTCAACTAGTATCTGTGTTGTACAACAGATACCTTCTATTTTATTTGCTAATAAAAGACTACACAACTAAAAAAGAAAAACCCCAAATGGGGTCTTGAAGATTCAGACACGACCAAAAAAAAACCAAACATGAACATTGTCTGGGTCTTCTCTCTTTTTATAGTTGTTTGTGGCCTCTCACTTACCAGATATCATTAATCATGGGAAAACGGCCACAAAACGAAAATAAAATGATCAGCTCACCACTTCCACAGACAAGATGAAACAAATGCACTCGCTGAACTTTTTTTTTTGCCTGCAGCCACACCTCTCTAGTTTTTGAACAGTTGATCCTATAATGGGCCATTTGTCTTTGATGCTTCCAGTTCATTGCTGAAGTTTGCCTAACCAGCTGTATCTGTGTCATTACTAACCACAGATAGCAGAACACAAGTTTCAACACTGGAGGACAATAAACAAGAGCCTGATTGTGGAAGACTAATTGGCAGAAAAGGCCTTTCATTTTCTTTAGCAGATCATTTTTGTTGAGTTAGGGTGTGGAGAGGAGCATAAAGGAGAACACAAACTAATTTTTTCTTGGTGTATGTATGTATGTGTGTTAGACAAGTATGTGAGGGACAGTATGGTGGAGTAGGTTGTGTCTCTGACAGCTATTAAATGGTTGGTTGTAACCTTCTTCTCTCAGGTCCAGACAGCTCTCTAGCATGTCCAAGGAGAGACTACTCCCAATATGTATTGATAAGAGGGGTTCTAGACAAAGAATTCTTATGAAATAGCAGGCCTGGACCAAAGAAAAAGAAAAACGTATTTAGAGAGAGGAAAATGAAACTATTTTCAAATGTTAAGGGTATTCCAATAAAAAGGAACACTTCCTGTCTTCAAAGTAAAATATAATGAGAATAATAATAGCTAACATTCACATAGAACAGTGGTTCTCAACCTGTGGGCCATGACCCCTTTGGGGGTTGAATGGGGCCGCCTTAGAACATCGGAAAACCCATATTTCCGATGGTCTTAGGAATCGAGACACCGCTCCTCTATCCATCTCCAGGCGGGTCCGCCCACATGCAGATACACCCACATACAAGTATTATAGAGTCACAGCATTAGGAAAGTTGAGAACCACTAACATAGAGGGTGCTTCATGTAGGCTATCTCATTCAATCCTCATGTTCTAGAAGGTGGGTTCTATTATTATCCCCACTTTCCAAAGGAAGGAACTGAGTCTGAGAGGTTAAATGTCTTGCCTAGGTTCATCTAGCTAATAAGTGGCAGCAGCAGTATTTGAACTCAGACCCTCCTGACTCCAGTTCCAACCTGCTAGCCACTCCACTGCCAAGCTGCTTCATCATCTGCCGTGAAGCTCCTTTCATTTGCTACATCAGCACTACTTCCAGGACATTGCCAAGGCAAAATGACAAAATGGGCTAGGGATTTCAAGCTTAAAACAAAGCTAAACAATAAAGCTGTGAACATTTTCCTTTCACCTGAAGCATCATTGTGTCCATTAAACCCTTTGCTTAGCTAGTGGAGACCTCTCAACAGAATATATTGCAGAGTAAAATTCCCATTGTGGTTTTGTCAGGTATGTGATTTTGTATGTATTGATGCTAAAACGTAAGCTTCATAGTCTGAATAACAAATGAAATAGACAGATTTCCGCAGTTTCCCTTCTATGGAAGAAGGCAGAAGCAAGAGTGGGAAGAGAAATAAACTTGGAGTCTGGTTTCCAGTCCCAGCTTTGTCATTTCTGTGTGGCCTTTAGTCAGTCATGTTATCTACCTGAGATTTAGCTTGCTTCATGCTGTGAAAAGATTGTGTTGGATTTAGACAGACAGAGATCAAATAGATAAATGGAGAGAGAGGTAGAGAAGTAGTGAGATAGTAGAATGGAAAGGGAAGTAGTGAGATATAGATAGATAGATAGATAGATAGATAGATAGATAGATAGATAGATAGATAGATAAAGATAGAAAGAGATAGAAAGAGATATACACACAGAAAGAGAGAGAGAAAGAGAGGGATGGATGGATGGATGGATGGATGGATGGATGGATGGATAGTTAGAGGTTGTAGGTAGATGATAAATAGATAAGATAACAAGCAGAATTGTGCATTTAGAAGAGAAAATTGTTTCCAGAGTATGTGGTGATTTCAATAAACAATATTTTTAGCTGATGTTTTCTGTCTTCAACAAATGATCATGACATGTAATTTATCTTTTTGAAAACTAAAGAACAAGATAAAAATCCTCCCTATGACACTGCTGTTTTCTCTGGGGAGGTCAAATTTATTCCAACCCATATCTTAAGTTCCTCATTGTCCCAAGTCAATGCTTGACTTGGAATCAGAAGGCCTGGGTTCACATTCTACCTGTGACAGTAGTGCTTTTAGCTAGGCAAACCACCTACCCGATATCTACCTCATTTCTCATTCCTTATTTGTTTCTAACATTTATGTAGTGCTCATTACTATGCACCAGGCACTGTGCCAAGTGCTTTACAATGACTAGTGTATTAGATCCTCACAACAATCCTGGGAGGCAGGTGCCGTTATTATCCTCATTCTACAGGTGAGGAAACGCAAGCAAATAGGGGTTAAGTGGTTTACTTAGGATAGCACAGCTGGTAAGTTACCTGAGGCCATATCTGGACTCCATCTTGACTCCAGGCTGATTGCTCTATCTACTGTATCATCATGGAGATAGCATCTACCTCCCAGGATTGCTATGAGGATGAAATGAAATGATGCATGTAAAGTGTCTGGGAAAACTTAAAGTGCTAGGTAAATGTTAGACAGCATTATTCTCTTGTTCTCAACTTTTTTCAAGTTGATAGAAATGGTCCTGTGACAAGTTGCTATCATGCCTGCCATATTCTTTTTTCATGTTCTAAAAACTGTTATAGAGGTGGATAAAATAACTATAGTTAAATTAGAACACTAGTTATCTTGAAAATCAATGAAAACACCTACAATAAAACTCCATTTGTGGACAGGACAACAGAGATGATATTCATCTCATCCTTTAACCATGTAATTTTCATGTCCTCTGCTGGGTCTCTATACTTTGGAAGCTTTTCATTCCACATAGCTTGGAGATTTTGAACATTTGTAATGGTAATCCCTATTGAAAGTATTATTCTTAAGTTTTTATGAATCAATGTTATATCTGGACAAATGTAAGCCAAAGTTCAGTCTTTGATGGCGGTCTCGCTTTGGTCTAGCTTCAACATAGTTTACTAATTGAGTTTTCTCTGATATTTTGAAGCCTGTTTATAGTTGGACAGTTCTCATCTATCAGTCTCTGAAATATAGTGATGTTTTTGTTATCAAGTATTCAAGAGGTGCTCGACTCTTGTAGCATGCAGTGACATTGTGGTTTTACTGTTATTGTTGCTCTTATCATTAATATGATAGGATTTAAAACTGGAATGACTCTTAGAGGCCATCTGGTCTAATTTCCTCCTTTAAAAAAAATTTTTTTGGAGGGGGAAAGGCAAGGCAATTGAGGTTAAGTGACTTGCCCAAGGTCACACAGCTAGTTAAGTGTATGAAGCTGGATTTGAACTCAGATCCTCCTGACTCCAGGGCCGGTGCTCTATTCACTGTGCCACCTAGCTGCCCCGACTTCCTCCTTTTATAGATGAAGAAAATGGGGCTCAGGGACATAACATGGCTTTATACAACTAGCAGATATGAAGCATGGGATTCTGCATTAATTTGCACTGGAAATCATTCTGCAGAAAAGCTTGCTCTTCAAACTAGGCATACTCAGGGAAAGAATTTTCCCAAGCTCTTTTCTTCTCCTTATCTCCTTTTCACCTCCAGTCAGGTCTCTAGATCAAAGACTATACAGTCCCAGGATGGCCTGAGGCAAAAATGTAAAGGCATGCTGATTGCATTCCTAGGCAGAGTCATTTGAACCAGTGGAGATTTTGAACTTGTGGTTGATCACTCCCTCTTTCTTGATCTTTTACCCTCCCTTAGTTCTGAGACACTGCTACACCCTCCTGGTTCTTGGCCTAACTTGGCTCTTCTTGTGGCACATTGTTGGAACATTGGCTCTAGAATCAGAGAACTATGGTTGAAATCCCTCCTTTGATATCCACCATGTCTGAGACCTTGGGAAAGTCATTTAACACATTTGGGCTTTAGTTTTCTCATCTGTAAAATGAGAGTGTTAGAGTAGATGGACCTTTCCAGTTCTAAATCTCTGATTCTTCCTGCTCCCCTAAATATAGGTATTTCTCAAGATTGTGTCCACCAGTATTTTTTAATTCTATTCTATTAATGTTCTATTTTATTTATCAATTTGACTTTAACCAACAGATATATATTAATATGCATCTAAATATTAATTCATATTAACATTAATTAATATTAATCTAGAGCCAAATCTCTAGCTGTGATCACCCTCCTACTATCACCACTCTATATTTCCTATTTTTTGTTATCCTTAACAAGATACACATTTTATTATTATTTTTAACTAAATATTATTACAACAAAGTAACTGTACCTGTTTTAAACTACATGTAAATAGTAGAACTTGTCATGTGAGGCGAAACCTCTTGAGACCATAATTTGATTCACTCTGAGTTTTACATTCAGGTATAAATTCTAGGTGGGTTTCTTTTTAATGATTTAATATATTATTTTTCCCCCAATTACATGCAAAAACAATTTTTACCATTCTTTTTTTAATTTTTGAGTTCCAAATTCTCTCCCTTCTTCTCCTCCCCCCTCACTGAGAAGGAAAGGAATTTGATATAGGTTATATAAGCACATAGACCTACATTTCCAGTTGCCTAGAGGGTATCTCAACCTGGATATCCCACCAGAACCTCAAACTTGGTATGTTCCAATCCAAACTCATCATCTTCCCTGACAAACCTGTTCCTTCTGCTGACCTTTTCATTGCTGCCTTTGACGCCACAATTCTTCTAGTCACCAAAATGGGAAAACAGAATCATCTTTAAAGCTTTCTTCTCTTTTGCCATACATTCCCCCTTAGATACCAAGTCCTGACTTTCTGACTTCATAATGTTTTGTGCATCTCTGCCTTCCTTCCAATTCCCAAAGCTACAGTAACCTAAAGACAAAGGACATGTGACCCACAATAGGTCAGACCAGACATTTTCTCTGGCTCCCACTCTAAAACAAAAAAAGGAGAATTTTTAACTGTATGTAGAATAATCAGAGTTTAATACACAAGAATTCTTCAAGGCATGAATTACCACTGAAAAGTGCTCACCCAACATCCTTCCTCTACCAGTATCAGGCAAGAATACAAAACTGGCTCACAGGCTTGTACCTAGTTCCCAAATAGAGATAGCACTAAATAGAGATAGGCTTTTAGCTGCAGAGAATTCTGGAACATCTTTACCTTTTCTCTGTTCCAGAACTCTTTAGCAGCAAGCACCCTAGCTAACTCAGGATGGCTGCTAACATAGGTTCTTTGATCTGCTTTTCTAAAGGAAAGCAACTCAAAAAGGATTAACAGTCTTACTTTAATCAAACATATTGTAATTGTAATGAAATTTGAAGATCTCTTTGTGTTGTCAAGCTGACAGGTACTTAGCACCTAGTTTCAAATTAAGCCTCTGCTAAAGAAACAGAAGGTATAAATCCCTGTTGCTAATGTAACAGAAAGGGGCTGAACAGGGAGGAGCAATATTGTATATAAGAAAAAACCCCAGCTAAGAAAGTCAGAACTTCTTGGGATGAGCATCTGAAGGCTGGGCTGCTGCTGTTGGACTGAAACTTCTGTAGAGAAAGTGATTTTGATTTTGAGAATGGGAGAAAGTGATTTTGATTTTGAGAGTGGAAGTTATGGTGCTGAAGACTTCTGAAGGTCAGCAGAAGCTGCTGAGGAGCTGCTGAGGACTTCTGAGGGCCAGCCAGAGCTGCTGAGGCTGCTGAGGATTTCTAAAGGCCAGCCAGAGCTGCCAGTCAGAACTGCCAGAGGAAGCATGACTGTGGTGTCAGTACTTTGTCTGTCTGTGGCTCTGTTAAGTTTTCTCTTCCCAGGAAAAGAAGCCGTGAAGGATTTGAGGTGGGCTGGACACTGTGAGCTTCAATACAGAGCAGGAACTGCACAGAGAGCTGGACAAGGAGCTGGGAGCTGTCTGCCTTTGAACTCAGGGGGCAGTTGGTTACATTCGGATGGGAGCTGGGACCATGGAAGAGGAATCATGGAAGCTGAGAGCCTGCCCTAAGTCAAGATAAAAAAACCTCTCTGTGGGTACTGAGTAGTGACTGATGAGACTGTGATTTACTTGTGACCACAGGGTGGATGGCCTATTTATTTTTCACTACCCCTGAGTAGTGACTGATGACTGAGTAGTGACTGATGATTGAATAGTGACCAATGACTGAATAGTGACTGATTTGTAACTTAATGTGCCCCATGAGTGAAGGACTTTGACCTTTTGTACTTTATGATTGAATGATTGAGTTACTAAGTGATTGATTGACTAAATGATTGTACTTTGTTTGAAACTATGTGACCACTTTGGTGAAAACTATGTGGCCATTTTAGTGATAGGTTGTTTGAGTTATTTTGCCATTTTGAATGCTGTACCTTGATTTTCTGTGAATGTTTTGCTTTGATTTGTTATTGAATAGAGTGTTCACTATACTATGTAATCAGAACCTTGAAAGCTGTTCACAGCAGCCATCTTCTGGAAAGCTGCTTGTGCTTGGCTTTACACATATATCATTACCTAGTTCAGAGAGAAAAGTCAGCACCCTAAACTTCAGAGAATACAAGCAGACAAAAAATACAGACAATGGGGCGGCTAGGTGGCACAGGGAATAGAGCACCAGCCCTGGAGTCAGAAGGATCTAAGTTCAAATCTGGCCTCAGATACTTAACACTTACTAGCCATGTGACTTTGGGCAAATTACTTAACCCCAACTGCCCTTCCTTGACTCCTCCAAAAAGCAAAGAAAAAAATTACAGACAGATAAAAAGACCAGCAGACAGGGCTTCCAGTTGTCTGACCATTACATCCATACCTAGTCATTTACCAGAGAGAGAAGTGCCAACATCTGGGGTTTCAAAGCCAGGGGGCTCAATGGTTGCCCAGAGTCTCATCTGGTCAAATAACACAACTCTTCCTATGAGTGAGCCTCAAAGCAAAACCTCACATCAGGGTCAGAGAACGTCACAACCCTCATGACCCACTGTGTGGTCACAACAAGGTGTGAGTGTTCTTGAAAAACAAGCCTCCCACCACAGGCTCCATGTGACCACATGCTTATTAGGAGGCAAAATATATTTTCAAATCAGGGAAGGTCCTCAAATTCACTTAAACCTATCAAGGGTCCAGGGGGCAGGGAAGATCTTCAAATTCCCATTACCATTACAAACCCCTCAAAACAGTTAACAACAATTCTATGTAGTAGTGTGAGGAGGAGGGGCCAGGGGAAAGATGATACCCTCTGCTTAGGGAAGCTTCTAGTTAGATAGCCCCAAAGACTATAAATATTCTATATATAACAACCTCATAATCATCCCTCAACCTTGTAAAAGGGAAGGGTTGGTGAATGCTTCCAGGAATGGGGAACCTGTAGCCTTGAGGCCACATGTGGCCCGCTAGGTCCTCAAGTGCAACCCATTTGTTCTTTAAAGTTTGGATTTTTTGGTCAAAGGACCACACTTGAGGACCTAGAGGGCCACATGTGGCCTCAAGGTCACAGGTTCCCCCTCCCTGTTAAACCATTTAAAATGGCGTAATCCATGTGGAAGATTCTAGGAGCCTGCTTCCAGAAAACTGGAGGACTGGAGCATGGATGGGCATTTTGCAATAGCTTAGCACACAGTTTGAGCAGCTTTGTGGCATGGCCGATAAGTGCCTAGTCTGGAGTCAGGAAGACCTGAGTTCAAATCCAACTTCAGATACTAACTCTGCAACCCTGGACAAGTCACTTAATTCTGTTTGTCTTAGTTTCTTCATCTGTAAAATGAGCTGGAGAAGGATATATCAAATCACTCCAATATCTTTGCCAAGAAAAGTCCAAAAGGGGTCATAAAGAATTGGACACAACTGAAAACAACAAAACAACAACCACATGGTTGGGAGCAACATTTTTCCTGTGGTCAGAACTGTTCGCGTCTTTAAAATGTTCCAACAGAGTAACAGGCAGGACTTTTATTGGCAGTCTTACAAGAGAGTGAAGGACTGACCATGCAGTAATGGGAAATGGCCTTGAGGGCAACCAACTTCATCCCTCTCTCCCGTAAGACACTTGGTCAGAGAAATGGGCCTGGGGTTTTAGCCTTTTGTTTTTCTTTTTGGAGGAGGGAACAGAGGGCATTTGGGGTTAAGTGACTTGCCCAAGGTCACACAGCTAGTAAGTGTTAAGTGTCTGAGGCCAAATTTGAACTCAGGTCCTCCTGACTCCAGGGCAGGTGCTTTATTAACTGTGACATCTAGCTGCCCCTGGTTTTGGCCTTTTTAAATTTTGTTTTGTTTTTTGCATTTGAGGTACAGGAGCAAAGAGTCTGATCTGACCTGGGACTCCAGCCTGGGATTCTAGAAATGCAGTAACTCAGTTTGGGTGTTATAACCAGTGCAGTTTTGAGGAACAAGGCTCAAAAAAATGATAACCAGCTTGGCTTCAGACTTGAATTTGGTGGGATTAAGTCTGTGTAAGGATAAAGCTAAACTGTGAACCTAATTCCAGCTCTATTTCCCCAATGACAGGTGATTTAGTGAAGATTATACCCCTTAGATATTGAGAAAAATACTGTATATTTGTCCTTACTATATCTTTGAAATAAATGTCTCTTTGTTAAAGAAAATCCAATTATAAGTGGGTAAATGGAATTGGGATGCTTATCCTTGGTCCCCTAATAATGGAGGGACACAGAAAAGTAACCTCTCCCCCAAGTACCAGAGAACCTTTAGGGAACAAAACATAACAGGCCCAGCCTTCAGAGAATGGGGACAGCATCAACTGTATGTTGATTTAGTTTACCTGCAGAAGAGAAAAATGAGAGCCTGGGAAGGAACTAAGGGAGAAGGACCAGTCTGAGTGACTATACCAAGCTTTAAGAAAAGAGGACTAGAATCCAGTTGGAGCCAGTCCTGCCTCTCCAGAAGCTATTTCAGGTAGCTTTAGACCAAAAATGATAAAATGTGACAAGATGCTAAGGAAGCTTTATAGCCCTGTACTTGGAGGTCTGTATACACCATCAGAGAAGAACAATTCAGAAAATGAATGATGGGTTAACATACAAAAAAAAAGTCTGAAATACCAAAGATGATAAAAGGAAGAAAATTTAATTAAAAACTCAAAGCACAAGCAGGAAAATCAACAGAGAAGAGACCAAAGTTAGGGGGGGAAAGTAGCTCTGTTAATAAATAGTAAAAGACAAAGGAAAATGAACCAATGCCTGATGGAACACTGTGGAATTTCCAAAGAGAGAACGGAACAAAAAGAAAGTCCAGAAAGGTTTAAAAGAAAAATGAAATATGTACAAGAAGAAATTAAAATAGAACAAAGGTTAGAATGTGTAGTTTTCTAAGCAGAAATGACTAACAGAGGAAGAAGAAGAAGACAATGACAAAGAAGAGCTAATATTTACATATCACTTACTACATGTCAGATACCATGTCAAGCACTTCACACATTTCACATTTGATCCTTACAAAAACCATGGGTGGTAGGTGCTCTTATTATCCCCATTTTATAGATGAGGAAACTTAGGCAAACAGAGGTCTAATGACTTGCCCAAGGTCACAGAGCCAGTGTCTGAGACTGAATTTAAACTCAGGTCTTCTTGACTCCAGGTCAATTGCTCTATCCACTGAACCACCCAACGCCCACATTTTATTAACTTGAATAATAGTGGCAAGTTTCTACAAAGAATTGAAAGAGACAATAATATTTGGAATATGACAATTTTGAATTGGCAGAAAAATGTGGAAGAAAAGCAAAAGGCATTAGGGTAAAATACATATATTCTTTAGGTATCAAACTCTTAGAGCATGCAGGTATGTTGTAGTTTTACACAAGCATATGCCACATGCACATACATAAGCAAAAATATTTTTATAAGCCAAAGCCATTGATCTCAAAGACAGAATGCATTGATACAACTTTAGGATCATAAATTTCTCAGAAAAATAAAAAAAAAAAAGTCTGTGCACCATATGGTAAGAAATAACACAAGAAAGCTACCCAGAGTTCCTGCATATAGAAAACAAACACCAATTGAAAGATTTCACAGATTACCTCCAGAAAAAAAGAAGTCAATATAATACATTTGGTTAGTACAATGTCTACACTTTTACAATATCATCCTGAGTGCAATTCTGCCTCCAGTCACTCTCTGCTTCAACCAATTCTATATTCCATGATGTAAAGCAGCTCCTGTTCATTTGAGATTTTTAAATTACTCTCATTATGTACTAAATAAAATCCAAATTCCTTATTTTAGCTTTCAAACTCCATCATTTCCTGGCCACAACCTGCTGTAGTGCCAATGCATTATTTACAGCACCCATGATCACAATAAAGACTGTGACTATTAAGTATCACATGATGTTTGATCACAAAATATACCAAATTCTCCAGATAGAGGATAGAACTGCAGCATTTTTTTAGACACCAGAAAACCAAATCCCAAAATCAGTAAGCTGATTCCATCATAGTACCAAAGATATTAAGAAGCCATGACAACATTGAAAGCCACAGCATCCTTTAGCCTTCCCACAAACCAATACAAGATCAATATTTACTCACAAATCTCTCTATCTCCTTGCCTCAGTGTTCTCTCTTCCCCACCATCTGGCTGGCTCTGACTACCAGCTCCTCCCACCACAGGCTCCATGTGACTATATTTAGTTTATTATGGCAGAGTTTATCTTCACAGCAGGGAAGCTTCCTGTGGGCTCTGCTGCACCCTTCAGCAAATTCCCTCCATCACAGGCTTCTTGTGATTACATTCAGCCTATTGGGGGCAGAGTTTATTTTCAAAGCAAGAGAGGTCTTCAGACTCCCCCTGGGTCTATTAAGGGTCAGGGAAGATTTTCAAATTCCCATTCTCATTACACCTCCCTTTCTAGCTTGATCTCACAATACCACCTCTCTTTGTAACCTGTCTACTTAGAATCTCTTCCTCTACATCTCTGCCCACTGAGGCTTGCCTATTTTTCAAAGTTCTGTGGTGCCCTAGGAAGTCTTCCTTTATCTCCCCAGAAAGACAGCCTTTTTTCTTCCTTCAGTCTTTGTATTGTATTCATTCTATGTGTTTACCACAGTCTGCTATGGATTGTACCCCTCATGCCTAACACAGTTCTTGGCACATAGTACATACTCAATAAGTAGTGATGGAATGATTTGTGTGCATGCCTTTTCTCCTCTCCTCAGTCACTAACTCCTCATTAACTAGGAGGTTATTGGATTCACCTCAGGTTCCACAAGTACTAACCTATCACTTTATAAAAATAACAACAGCAACACAACAAGCATTTAGTAACCTCCCACCATGCGCTGAGTACTGGGTGTAGAAAGAAAGGCAAAACCAGTACCTCTTCTGAAGAAACTCATTCTAATCCCCTATCAGTGGTTCTCAACCTTCCTAATGCCGGGACCCTTTAATACAGTTCCTCATGTGGTGGTGACCCCCAACCATAAAATTATTTTCATTGCTACTTCCTAACGGTAATTTTGCTCCTGTTATGAATCGTAATGTAAATATCTGATATGCAGGGTGTATTTTCATTGTTACAAACTGAACACAACCCACAGGTTGAGAACCGCTGTGGCCTAAATGATCATTGAATGAGTATGCTGCGAAGGTGTGTTGAGAGGCTAACGGCGTTGTATGTATTCACAATACATCCTTCCCATTGTCACATCATTCGCAATAACTCACGTCGGCACACCCCTTTGGCTTCACATAGTCTTTTCTTATAAGGACCCCATCAGGTAAGTGCTGCAAGTAAAAAAGAAAAATTAATGGTTGTGGGAACTGAGGCTCGGAGAGACTTGGTCACATACCTAGCTCGGACTCAAACCCCGGCCAGCTGATTCCATGCCCATGGATTTTTTTTCCCCCTAGAAGAGGATTTTAGAGCAAAGAATACAACCATTTTTGTTATCTTCTTGACAAGTATCACACGTTCGTGCATCCTTGTCTCACCACTTATGGGGCCGCCTGCATGGTCTGAAAATTTAGGTTTTCCTAGTAAAAGAGATTGTTAGTTTTGCTTGAATTTTGTCAAGAGAGAGCAAAGTAAGATGTAAAATGGGCTTTCAGATACTGGTTGACTGACAACGTGCCTTGTGAGTATAAATTACATTCTCTCTCCCTGAAAGGTGTATGATATAGTGGGCGGAGAGGACACACACACACAAAATATATACACACATGTATACATACACACATGTATACATACACACATGTGTGCATGAATATATATTTTATGTACATACATGTGTATGTGTATGGCATAATATATATATTTATAAGACTATATAATAACTGAAGGCACAATGGAGCACTAGGTCTGGAGTCAGAAAGACCTGAGTTCAAATCCAGCCTCAGACACTACTGGATGACTGAGCAAATTTGTTAACCTCTGATTGCTTCAGTTCCCTCAACAGAAAAATGGGCATATCTGGCTCACAGGGTCAATGATGAGGATCAAATAAGATGATATTTGTAAAAGCACTCAACACAGCACCTATCACGTGGTAGGTGCTATATAAATGCTCATTTCTTTCCCTGCCCTCTCATTGAATACCCTTTGTTATTCTTTGTATGTTGAAATTATTGTACTTGCTGATGATTAAATTCACAATAAAAATTCCAATTTAGAAACTTAACATGAAGTCTCCAATACTATATGAATGCATACACCTGTGTGCGCGCGTACACACACACACACCACACACTCACACATACACATAAACACAGACATATACACACACACACACACACACACACACACAATCCTCTCTGCTCAGGCTCCTGCTCCCCTGTCCTCCCTCAGCTTCACACGGACAAAGGCCCAAGAAGCAAGAACTATCTGATGCCGGTAGAGGTTTCTGAGGTCCAAAGAAAACCCTTCCTGCTGTGAGTACTGGGGAACGGAGGAAGGCTTGACTCTGAGAGGGTTGTGGGTTTCTGAGTAGAAGTCAGGCCAAGCGCCTAGTTCTGACCCATGACGCGCCCAAGGGAGCCGGCTGAGGCGCGCCCCTCTCCAGACGGTGAACAGCGCTCACTTTGCTCCCTACGGGACGAGGGGTCGTATTTCTTGCCATCATTCTCCATGAAGATGATTTTCATTTGCCTCATTAACCAAAAGAAGAAAAAAAATGGAGGGAAAATGATTTGCTCCTTTGCTGAAAGCTGTGGTGAAGAGCAACAAACAGATAATTTTAGGACATATTCTGACCTTTTGAAGAAAGGTTTCGCATAAATTCCAAGTGATTGTTTACTTACCAGGCTTTTGCTATGAAGGTGTTTGGGCTGGATATTATGATTCCTTTATTACTATTACTGTGAGGGACTGGCCAATAAGACCCCAGTTCTTCTACCATGACCAGAAAATATTTTGCCTACTGCCAACCCACAAAGAGGTTTAAGGAGGTTGCTTTTGGAAAAGTGTGATGTTGAGTAATGGAGAGACCTGCCCTCCACTTCCGAACGTGAATAGGTATTCTCTGACTGTTTCCTATCTGCTTGCTGCATAAAGAAGTATTTACTTACCCAGAAGTGAGTGCCCATCCAAAAGTCTCCAACAAAGGACCTTTTCAAAAACCCACTGGTTTTTGAATGGAGAAGAAAATCTATAGTGGGCCTCTAAATGAAGAGCTTCTCCATAGCCATGAAGCTGAAAAGCCATGAAAACTCTGCTTTTCTCTCTGTTGTGTTTTATTCTTTCTTGTTATTGAGTGAATGGATAGAATGGAGGGAGAATGAAGTAAAATATTGCCTCTGAAAATTTGGAAGGGCCACCAGGAGGCCCAATAGCTACTGTCCATAGCAGAGTTTGTCAGCAGCCAAGGTCAATATAGAACCAGCCTTGAGGAGCAATCTGCTTGATACAATCCATTAGCAAATGGACCCACCACCCAGCAATCCAGGCAGTGATTTTTTCCTTTAGCTATGCCTCACTCAGAAGGGAACTTAGAAGAAGAAATACTTTATAATAATCACTTTAAGCTTGAACCCACTTTCCATAGGGACTGAAGTATAGAGGGAAAAGTGTGCCTGGGCCTGGGGGATGCTTTTTGTACTTTTGTCCTTGCTAGATCTTTTTAGTAAATATATTTTTAAAAAAGCTAATTGATGTTAATTGGTTATCACTGATATCAAGGAGCTGGTTACCTCATATTGTGACTCTAATCAATGGTTAGGTGATATTGAGGAGATATTAAGCAGTACTGGTCAATTGATATATATATATATATATATATATATATATATATATATATATATATATATATATATATATATATATATATATATATGTGTGTGTGTGTGTGTGTGTGTGTGTGTGTGTGTGTGTGTGTATGTATGTTGAATGGAAGCTCGGGAGTAGTAGGACCCTTAGGAAGAAGTAGCCAAGTTCTGGGAACCTAACTTGCCAATGTGAGTGGGAATTGCAATAATGACCCTGTGAGCCTATAAGTGTTGAACTTTTTCACAGCTAGAACAGCTGAAAATACATGGAGGTTACTAACAAAGGATCTTGTCATTCAGGCACAGTGGAAAATTTATAGTTTGCTAACATTTAGAAGGTTTCTCAGGGATGTGGGGCATTGTTTATATATCATTCAAATTCACTCCAAAGCTGAAAAAGACATCTGGTCTCCTGGTGATCTTTATAAAAACATTTGAAAGCCTTGGGAGTTACTTTTAGGGTATTTCTGAAGATCAGCTTTGCCAGAAATAAAATATACCTTCCAATACACTTTGGATGTCCATAATTTTATTTTGCCATGCTTGTAACTAGCCCAGAAAGGATTTGAATTTACATACACCTTCATGAAGGATTCATTGGTTTTCAATTCAATTTTATAAGGATGCATTAAGGTGCTACTATGAACAAAGAATTGGGCATAAAAAGAGGGAAAACAAAATAATATCTGACCTAAATGATTGCATTTTCTAATGGTGGAAGTGCTATAATATGGGCAAAGCATGCTGGACTTCCTGACAATGTGCAACACACTCACCTGCCAATACTTGCTTCTTAAGATCTGTAGGAGAACTTGACTATTAATTGGTTATAACAGATCTGGCAACTAGGCAGTAGGTAGGGGCCAAAATTAAAATAGGCTAAACTTCTTCAGGCCACAAATATGTTAGACTAGAGACAAATTAATAATGGTTGGTTGCCAAGGTCACATGACAAACTGGAGAGAGCACAAGTGGCAACCCTACATTTTTCACTAACTGCCTGAGATCCTTTGGTGGGCCACAGGTGATCTATAGACCATATGTTGTTCAGGCCTGAGATGTAACTTGAATTTTGTGAGGTTATTTGGAAAATAATGTAAGCACTAAGACTTTAACTCTGTTACTCAACAAATGAAACATGTACAGACAGTTTTTCAAAATTTTCTTTTCTTTCCTGATGCTTCCACTGCCCCATTATTTTTATTCAAAACCCCCAAATTACACCCAAGGCTACTACTGCCCTCCTGAATCATTCCAGAGCCCTCAAGGGGACAGTATCACCCACTTTGGGAACCTCTAGGGGGAACAAACATTAGATGAATGGTTCTCAACTTTCCTAATGCTGCAACCCTTTAATACTCGTGTGTGGGCATATCTGCATGTGGGCGGACCCACCTGGAGACAGATAGAGGAGCGGTGTCTCAGTTCCTAAGACCATCGGAAATATGCGTTTTCCAAAGGTCTTAGGCAACCCCTGTGAAAGGGTCATTCAGCCCCCAAAGGGGTCGTGACCCACAGGTTGAGAACTACTGCATTAGATGGTATCAGAAAACACAGGTTCCAGTCCTGAGTCTTGCATTCCCTAGCTGAGAGTTGCCACAAAAGAACTGCAAAACAATGTAGAAAAATAGTGAGGTTCATGGATTTGAAGTCAAGAGATCTAGGTGACCTTGGACAAATCACTTAACTTCTCTGAGACTCAATTTTATTGTCTTTAAAAGAAAAAAAGTGATATTTTTCTCATCTACCTTATATCATCATCTAGTTTTATTGTTGTTAGTATTATGGTAGCATTCAGTAGACAGAATCATTGCAAGAAGTAGCACTAAGAGGGATGAAAAGAATATTCTAGTAAAATTCCAAGCCTGTTGAAAAGACGACAGGGAGAAGGGGATAAAAGGAAGAGTTTGGGCCTTTAGGTTTAGAAAATTCATTATTATTTACTTCTCTTTATGGTAGTTTACATAGGGTAGGAGCTCAACAAATTTTGGTTGAATTGAGCTAGTCTCTATCCCCAGAGAAGTTTCTTCCAGAGGTTATTCAATCTGAAGGCCCCAGAAAATTTTTGTTGCCATCATTAAGGAAGAGGAAATATCTGTCAGACTGTGTGAGGGAGTAAGATCAATTTATTGCTTCATCCCATTGTGGTGAAGTTGAATTTGTGCCTGGGGCCCATCCAATAGAACAGCAGTTCTCAACCTGTGGGTTATGTTCAATTTGTAACAATGAAAATACATCCTGCACATCAGAGATTTACATTATGATTCATAACAATAGCAAAATTACAGTTATGAAGTAGCAATGAAAATAATTTTGTGGTTGGGGGTCACTACAACATGAGGAATTGTATTAAAGGGTCGAAGCATTAGGAAGGTTGAGAACCACTGCAATAGAAGATACACAGAGTTGGCATTCTTGGTTCTGGACGACCTGGTGAAGGGTTTGGGGCCTGCCTCTGGTCATCTGTGAAACAGGGCTAAGGTTTATGCACTTAGAGATGCTGAAGAATTCCCTTAATTGGCTAACGAGGCATCAAAGCTGATGATTCAGTGGTATTTCATCCTTTTCACTCTCTGCTGCCTATGGCTACAGCTGTCACCTCCATCTGAACCAAATGTTCTACCCCTGTGACCCTGCACCCAGAGTGGTGGATATGTTACCTAATCTTGTCTAGTCTCAGCTACTAGGTTTCCTTCCTCCATAAGGTCATATCAATATTTCTGTTCCTGACAAGGACATTAAATCAGATGTCCTCTTTACTCAAATCAACATTCTCTTTGACTTCCTTATCTAAAACACTCCTTTCTGGTCACAATCCCACTACAAGTGCTCTTTTTCTGTTAGAATAGCTGGTATTAGAGGGCAGGGACCCTCTTGACTATTTGAATTTGCAGCCCTAGATTTTAGCAGAGTATCTGGCACATGGTTAGTATTTAAATGCTTATTCATTCATTCTTCATTCATTCATCCATTTACAAATAAAAGAAAGCAAATTCACTGACAATCTCTTTATTTTAGCTGTGAATTGTTTCTGCATTGATTTGAGCTGCTTTCTAAGATACAAGTGGGAAGAGTGGCAGCTTGTCCCCAACTCCAAGCCAGCATCTATGAACACATAAGCCCATGGCATCTAAACCATATATCTTATCTAGGTAAGCCTAAGCCTGGATTTAGACTGCTTCTTTTGTGTTTATACTTTTCCAGTCTTAGGCAAATGATTATCTATCCCAAAATGGATGTTCCTGGGCTTGGAAGCAATCTTGTGAATACAAGAAGTCTAGAGGTCTTATGAGGTTGTTGAGAGGCATCTGTTTAACTACTGCCACAGATGGAGTAGGCAAGCTAGCTTAATCAAACTAGTAAAAAGCAGCTTGAGTGAGAAATCAGAGGTGGCATGTGTCAGGCAGGACAAACTACTGTTACCCTTCAGTCACCACTTCCTCCTCTTAGTCCTGGTGCTCAAGAGATCCACATAGCAGGACTCCTCTGACAGACAGCTGGGCACCTGTAGCAATCATCTGAGGAAACAACCCTTATGGAAATGTGACCTTAAAACTGCTTCTGCAATTGCCACAGCCTCTGGATCCTCAGCAAACAGATACTAAAGGGCTAAAAAAAGAAAGTTGTTATTCACAAAGTTTTGGCATTGTTAAATGGTTCAACTTCAGAAATGGACATGAATTTATCAGTGAAAACCATACTAAAGAAAATAGACTACAATCCACTTTACCACTCTATCTTAAGGCTATTGAATATTTTTAACTTGTAATTGAAACCTGCTATATGAAATGTCTCTTTCCATTAAAATGTGAGATCCCTAAGATCTGGCAGAAATTTTTTTTCTATCTCTATTCCCATCTCTTAGCGCAGTGCTTTGTACATAATAAGGGCTTAATAACTGCTCATTCATTCCTTCTTAAGCAAGCACCTTTGAAGAGTTATCACTCATACAAGGAGATTGGTCCAAGACTGACCATTTAAAAAAATAATACCTTGGTTTTCCCCAGTTGCATGTAAATATAATTTTCAATGTTCATTTTTAAATAATATTTTATT
>CM053592.1:55608099-55636170 GCA_028646515.1 Pseudochirops corinnae
TATCCCTCTCCCCTTCTCTTCCCTCCCTGAAATGGTAAGCAATCTGATATAGGTTATACATGTGCAATCATGTAAAACATTTCCATATTAGTCATTTTTTGCAAGAACACTCAGAAAGAAAAAAAAAGGAAGGAAGGAAGGAAGGAAGGAAGAAGGAAAGAAAGAAGGAAAGAGAGAAAGGAAGGAAGGAGAGAGAGAGAGAGGAAGAAAGAAAGAAAGAAAGAAAGAAAGAAAGAAAGAAAGAAAGAAAGAAAAAGAAAGAAAAAGAAAAAAAGAAAGAAATAGTATACTTCAGTCTGTATTCAGACAATATCAGTTTTTTTTTTTCTGGAGGCGGATAGCATGTTTCATCATAAGTCCTTTGGGATTGTCCTGGATCATTGTATTTCTGAGAATAGCTAAGTCATTCACAATTCTTTATTGTACAATATTGCTGTTATTGTGTACAATGTTCTCCTGACTCTGCTCATTTCACTTTGCATCAGTTCATGTAAGTCATTTCAGATTTTCCTGAAATCATCCTGCTTGTCATTTCTCATAGCACAATAATATTCCATCACAATCACATCCCACAGCTTGTTTAACCATTCCCCAATTGATGGGCATTCCCTCAATTTCCCATTCTTAGCCACCACAAAAAGAGTGGCTGACTGATTGTTTTGCCAGCAGAAATATATATTGGTAGTTAGTTAGGTAGTGTGCTACTGAGGTGATGTATAAAATACCTACTTAGTGATGCTACAAATTGCTTTATGTTTTGATGAGGCTTAAGCCAAACACCCAGTAGTTCATAAAAGTAATTATAAGTTAAGTTCCTAAACGTGTTTAAGCTATTCCATCATATACAAGCTTATGAGTAGTCTGTGTTTAGCATTACTTTTATGTGTAAAAATAAATTACCTGTCCCATACTTGATTCATATTGTATATTAAATACCTTTTCATTTCCTCTTTGTAAGGAACCCTAGACTTGAGGCATAACCTAAGCTATGATTATAACCATCCTAAAGGCACTGAGGTGGGGAGTTAAGCAGAAGAGTGTAAAAGGAAAAAGGACACTAACCATTACATTAGAAACAGGCTCTCCAAGACTAAACCTGGTCCAAAATGCACACACATGTTCAGAGTATAGTACAGTTCTTGTAGGCCCAATAGAAGTGATCCTTGATATTAGACCACCCCAAAACAAATTTAATAAACTCATTAACAATCATTTAACTATTTCACGGCTGCCCCATAGAACTTCAGAGAAGACAAAGTTGTTTATTCCTGCAAAAGGCTATATAAAACTTATTAGAAACAACATTTTTCAGAAGTTTGCCTTTGCTGTTAGGATAACAGATCAAAACATTTGTTAATGGATTGAAAACTTTGGTGCATAAAAAACAGACGCAGAGGATCAAGAGAACTGACTGACCATCCATCATATAATGAAAATAAAACTAGTTGTTGATAAATATATCACAAAAGGATTAGAAAAGAACAAATTGTTATGAACATATCCTAACACTGGGTCTTTTCTACTGAGCTTACTTCTTCATTACAGTCAAAATATTAAGGAATGCTGCTATTAAAGAGAAGCAATATGGGGTAACACATAGCAAGCCAGACTCAGAGTCTAGAAGGATCCAAGATCTGCCTCTGACATAAACTGGAAATGTGAGTGATTATTGATGATTCAGTTAGCCTATAAAACTTAAATTTGTATTTTGTTGTTGTTGTTCAATTGTTTCAGTCATGTCTGACTCTTTGTGACCCCATTTGGGGTTTTCTTGGCAAAGATACTAGAATGGTTTGCCATTTCCTTCTCCAGGTCATTTTTATAGATGAAGAACTGACTTTACAAATATTGTATTTTGCACTGGTAGAGGGCTGAGGGAATTTCTTTTCTTTTCCAAGAACTCCATATACCCATTTGTCCATAGACAAAACAACAACAACAACAAAAATCTTGCAAATATCAATTATTTATTTTGAATTACTTAGTGGGAGGGATAAATGAATACACTGGATGACAGGATCCAAAAGGATCATGAAAGGCTACAGCAGTGGTGTCAAATTCAAATAGTGACAGAAGGCCACATTTTGGATGAGAAAACCCCAAATCACATTATCTATGTTGTACTGTATCTTAATTTACTTTGTTAAACATTTCCTAATTACATTTCAGTCTGGTTGGAAGTTTTCAGCTGGAGTCAGAGAATTTGGTACCTCTGGGCTAGAGCATTGGGATGAATCAAATAACATGAAATTCAATAGAGATAAATGTAAAGTCTTAGACTTGGGTATAAAAAAATCAACTCCACAAACATAAAAAAATCAACTCCACAAACATAAGATAGGAGAAGTCTGGATAGAGAAAAGTTGTTCTGAAAAGAATTTAGGGATTTTAGTAGTAAACTGCAAGATCAATATGAATTAGTAGTGTCATGTGGGCCATAAACACTAATGCAATAATGAGTGACATTAGGAAGGGCAGAACTTCCAGGAACAAAGAAGTGATAATCCCACTGCATCATAACCTTATCCTATCTATCTGGAGAGCTGTGTTCATTTCTTGGCACAATGGTTTAAGAAGAACCTTGACTGATAAGTTGGAGACCATTTAGAGGCTGCAGGATAGTTAAGAGCCTGAGTCCATGATAAATGAGGACCAGCTGAAGTAACTGGGTGTGTTTTGCCTGGAAAAGAGAAGACTGGAGGGTGGAGGGGGAGGAGTGCATTATGACTGCCTTCAAGTGCTTGAATGGCTTCCATGAGGAAGAAAGATTGAACTTGTTCTGTTTAGCCCTAGAGGACATAACCAAAAGCAATGGGTAGAGTAGCAGAGGAAAAATTAGGCTTGATAGCAAGAAAAACTTCCTAACAATTAGAGCTATCCAAAATTGGAATGGTCTGCCTATTAAGCTTGTGGCTTCCCCTCCTTGTCTTCAAGCAGAGGCAAGTGATCACTTACCAGGTATGTGAATGTAAAGATTCCTTTAGAATCTAGATGGCTGTTGAGGTCACTTACATTCTCAAATTCTCTGATGCTGTGGTACTAGTAACTACAATATGGCATAGTGGATAAAGAGCCAACAAGATGTGGGTTCAAGTCTCACTTCTGGCATCTAAGTAGTTTGTGTGACCCTGGGCAAGTCACTTGACCTCTTAGTGCTCTAGACCAGTGGTATCAAACTAATATAAAAATGTGAGCCATTAAATGGTACATAAGGATCTCTGCAGGCTGCATATTGACTTAGAAAACCACATATTAACATCTATGTTCCATTGCATTATTTTGTTAAATGTTTCCCTCTTATACATTAATCACTTGGGGGTATCATAGGCCACTAGTCCTGTGTTTGACACCTCTGCTCTAGGTAATGCTCTAAGACTATAGGTTAAGTAGAAAGTCTTAACTTGTATTAGTAGAGGGGGCTTCCTCTTCTGGGAATTCAAATATCAATGAAATCACTGTTTATTTTATTTAGTAATGAAAAAATAGTCAAAGAATATTAGTAACTATTGTACATGGGATGAAGCTGACTTAACAGGTGGCTTTAGATGGGAGAGGAAGATGTAGCATTCTTGATTTCATGCTTGGGCATTTCTTAGTCACTACCTACAATATCACCTCTATCCTTTGTAACAGGCATGTACAAGCAAATCATATGGCACTGCAAACTAAAGCAGAGTTAAAAACAAAGCTGGCTCAGGCCATTAACTGGCCAATCTAATTAGACTAGAGCTGCAACTAGCAATTTGGCACCTGGGATACACACCACAAAATTCACCCAGTCAATCAATCCTTTATTTAAGTGAAGAAGCTTTTCCTATGTGTCAGGCAGGGTGTTAATGCTGGGAATAGAAATGCAAAATGAGAGACAGTGTTTTACATTGTGATAGAGGTTTTTGTTGTTCAGTTATTTCATTCATGTCTGACTCTTCTTGACCCCATTTGGGGTTTTCTTAGCAAAAATACTGGGTTGGTTTGCCATTTCCTTCTCCAGCTCATTTGACAGATAAGGAAACTGAAGCAAACAGAGTTAAAATGACTTGCCCTGGGTCACACAGCTAGTAAGTGTCTGAGGCTGGACACTTAAGGAAGATGAGTCTTCCTGACTCCAGGCCCAGCACTCTGTACACTGTACCACCTTGCTGCCCTGTAATAGAGGATGACAAGAGAAATAGTGGAATAAGACTAGAGCAGAAAGTTTAGTTCAGGAATGTCAAATTCATCTTGGGTAATAGTGATGAGAGAAATCTCAGAAAGTGATCATGGATTTCCAGTACATAAGACCTAGTAAAGTAAGAGACTGTTGCTAGGAAAGCTACTGTAGGCGGACACAGGGCAAGAGAGGGCCAAGGAGGAGCTCTTCCTAGGATACGGTGACTATCTGGTAGTTTCATATTTCCTAATATTTTCTAAGTTTAATTGTTTCTACCTGATGTAGAAATGCTTTCAGTGCCCTCTCAATTATGGTGCACTGAGGAAAAAGCCCACTTGCTCCAACCTAGTTACAACTCTTCTTGGCCCTCTAAGGCTGTTCTGCATCCATCTCTTTGAAGGTCAGGGGGAGGTGGACATCTAACCTTCAACCAAGCTCTGTATAGTTGAAATAGTAGTGAACCTAAGAGTCAGAAGATCTAGGTTAAAGTCACTCCACCACTTACTGTCATTTTGGACAAACACTTAACATCTCTTAGGCTCATTTTACTCATTCCAATTCAAGCAGTGGTTTATCAATGCTTCTCCACTTGAGGCTACTAAGAGCCATGAAATTCAATGTAACTGAAAGCTCAGCCCCTCCTCTACTTAAGAGAGTACAGAGCAAGGGAAGGAATGCCTCTGGAGAGGTAATGATGAAAACAAGGAAAGATTCCAGCAAGGAGAAGAAGCCTCTAGGCTACCTTTTATCACTATTACAACTGCTGTTGCTGCATATGTCTGGTCCATTGCTTCCACCTACTGCTCCCCAGGCTGCTGCTAGATTAAACCCCAAAACACACACAAAGAGAATCAAAATACGTGCTCGATACATCTCATAAGCTTCTTGTGAAGATTAGATGGAATAACAATTGTGAAAGCATTTGGTAGCAATAATACACTATATAAATGTAAACTCTCTTCTCTGGCCACCACTCTTGGCATCATCTGAAAGAAGAGATACAAGGAATGAATAAATGAATGTAAAAGCATTTGTTAAGTGCTTCTGAGGTATGGACCAAGCAACTAAGCTAATCACTAGGGAAACAAGTACAGAAATGAAACTAGGCCTGCCTTCGAAAAGTTTACATCCTAATAAAGACAATACACAGAGGGAAATGATTGACAAAGAAAGGAGCTTTTGTTCTAGAGAATCAGAGGATGATGAACTGATTCCATGAGAACAAAAACTATTCTTCAAGAAGGCGACATTATCAGCATCCTACTTTCCTATTTTCCTAGACACAGTTCCTAAAACCAAACGGTTCAGTATTCCTATACTGTCTGAGTATATAAAAATACATTCTTTCTGGTCCATCTTAAAATTAGGTTTAAATAACTTTGCTGTGAATTTTCCAGAGAAATTGAACCTATCTTCCCTCTGTAGGCAATAACAGGGTGCCTAATGTACATTGTTTCAAGGCAACAGACGTTGGAATGATAATGGAGGACAGAGCTACATGCAAAGAAGGGCTTAATAAATGATCCTGATGACAAACAAGGATTCTAGAAAGAGATGCAGGAACCATGCAGGCTCAGTGTTAAACTGGGAAGAAATGTATAGATGCCCTAAAATCCTAATATGGAAATAAGTTTCTCACTTCCAGACCCCTCGCAAAGCCAGCAAACTGTAAATTGTGTCCAATTTACAGCATATGAAATGACTTTCAATATTTAGAAATCTATTACTCCTCATTTGTCCCCCTCAGAAATAAAATCCTAGTGACATTCTGCCCAAAGGTCTGTTGGGAGGAGAATCTACTTCCAAGACAGAGAAACAGAAAAGAGCAAGCTACTGGGATGTATTCAAACATTGGTGAGGGTTTCAGGTCAGAATTTCCCAAAGGCTCAGCTTTTGAGCCAAGAAATCCCAAATTCCATCTTACCACTCAATGTCAGCCCCCTTTTCCCCACCTTCTCTCCAAAATTATTCCTTTTTCCTGTCAGGCCATCAGTCCAAGGATTCTTTTCCTAAAGATTTTTCTCTATGAGAGGTCCTCCATGGCTTGCGCTATGTTGTTGGTGAGTTTGATTTAACTTCACACCGGCATTGATTTTTTTTCTTCCTTCATGATTGGATTTGCAACCTGAACCTGTCCCATCACTAATAACACATATCATTACAGGCAGGCTCCTTTCTTGACTGATCACAGAAAGGCAAAAGCTGGCTCGGTTCTCCAGGCAGCCAAGAGCAGGAGAGTGGAGGAAAAAATGTGTTCCTGGAGCGCTATCTGGTGGTGCTTTGAAATAAATTCAGCTCAAATAGTCTTGCTGCATCAGACCATGACTAGCATATCAAGAAGGCTGATTTTTTTCTTTCCCCTCAAGAAGTTAGAGAGATGTTTAAATGGAAAAGAGGAGCAATGGCTAAAATGGAAAGAAGCATTGTAATTCCATCACTTATAATTATGTCCAAGACATAAATATATTAGCATATTATATTATCAGTAACCAGTACCTCAAGTCACAAATGGCCAGTATTTCTTTCTCTGAATAGATCTTAGATGTTAGGGGGTTTTTTGTATGAAAGCTATAGATAACACAGAATGAATCCTCACTACAGTCTTTTGAGGCAGGGGATGTATAAAAATGAGTATTATCTTAATTTTACAAATAAAATTGGTCGCAGAACCATAGGTGGTCTGCTTTCTGCTGGAAACTACCAGCACAGCCAAGGAAAACATGCCTTGCCAATACCCAGCATTGACATCAGAGCAAAAGAAAGAACTGTCTGATATAGCTCACCGAATTGTTGCTCCGGGCAAGGGAATCTTGGCAGCAGATGAGTCCACAGGTAGCATTGCAAAGTGCCTGCAGTCCATTGAAACTGAGAATACAGAAGAGAATTGTCACCTCTACAGGCAGTTGCTTCTGACAACTGATGATCTAGTGAACTCCTGTATTGGTTATCCTTTTCCATGAGACACTCTACCAGAAAGCCGATGATGGTCATCCCTTCCCCAAAGTCATAAAGGCAAAGGGTGGCATTGTGGGCATCAAGGTGGACAAAGGTGTAGTGCCCCTGGCAGGGACCAATGGCGAGACTACCACCCAAGGTCTGGATGGGCTGAGTGAGCACTGTGCCCAGTATAAGAAAGATGGAGCTGACTTTGCCAAGTGGTGTTGTGTGCTGAAGATTGGGGATACTACACCTTCCCCACTTGCCATCATGAAAAATGCCAATGTGCTGGCCCGATATGCCAGCATTTGCCAGCAGAATGGCACTGTCCCCATCATGGAGCCAGAAATCCTCCCTGATGGAGAATACGATCTGAAGACTTGTCAGTATGTCACTGAGAAGGTCCTGGCTGCTGTCTACAAAGCTCTGAGTGATAACCATGTCTGTCTGGAAGAGACCTTGCTGAAGCCTAACATGGTCACCGCTGGCCATGCCTGTACCCAGAAGCATTCACATGAGGAGATCACAATGGCAACTGTAACTGCCCTTCGCCACACTGTGCCTCCTGTAGTCACTGGTATCACCTTTCTCTCTGGGGGTCAGAGTGAAGAGGATGCCTCCATCAACCTCAATGCTATCAACATCTGTCCCTTGCACAAGCCATGGGCACTGACCTTTTCTTATGGCCGAGCCCTGCAAGCATCTGCCCTTAAGACCTGGGGTGGGAAGAAGGAAAATGTCCAGGCTGCCCAAGAGGAATATATTAAGCGGCCACGGCTAATAGCCAAGCTGCTCAAGGCAAGTATACTCCAAGTGGAAAGTCAGGAGCTGCAGCCAGCGAGTCTCTCTTTGTCTCTAACCATGCCTACTAAGTCAAGGCCGGCCACCTGGGTGTTCCCTAACACTCCAGGCCATCCTTCACAGTCCAGGAAGAGGCTGAGATCCCAGAGCTTTGTGCTGACCTCTCCCATCACTCCTAACTTGTGTGGGATTTTTGCTCTCTGGTAAATCTAGTGACCCCTACTCAGCCCACTTTTTCCAATAAACAACTATTTAACAAGGAAAAAACAAAACAAAACAAAAAAACAAATAAAACTGGTACCCAAGAAGGTCAAATCTTTTTTCTAAATTGAGAATGAACAAGTTAGTAGTCGAATTAGATTTTTAAAAAGGAAATCAGACTCCAAATTGCCTACCAGGATAAAGGCTGATGGCAAACCTATGACCTCATAGGTTTACAACTTTCAGTAGCAACTTGTACTAGCCTCATTTAGGAAAACTTACATTGGTGCAGTACTAGATATGTGGGCTACTCAGAGAGGACTAGCACCTCTGATGGCATGGCTTGCTGAGCCATTTTCAGGGATGCCCATCGACCTTTGGTGCCCTCCTTCCAAGAAGCTGGAGCATGTACAGTAGACACACTGGGGTAAAACCTTCTCAGTAAATGAGCTAAACTAGGCTGAGGGTAATGACAAACCCATCAGTGAGTTAGGAGGATCCCAGGCATGTGAAGACTTTCCCTCTGGCAGAATGAGTGGATGAGAACAATTTGTTCTGACAGCCATGGAGGCAGACGAAGTAGGCAATGTGGAATGCTTAGAACTTGGTTAGAATTTGAAGACACCAAGGTCATTCATTGCATCCCTAGCCATTGCCAGTGATCTTGAGTTTTCTCTTGCCACTGGACCTTGATGACTCTGGAAGAGAGAGTGAGGCTGACGACTTCGTGCAGCTCTGCCTCACTAAAACGCAATTCACGTGTGAGTCAAGACATCACTCTGTAATGTCATTGATCCTCTTTGAACCAAAGGATAAACAATAACATTGGTGCAGAGAATATGGCTACATTTTTACAAACTAATGATATGGCTCAGTTTTCAATGGTTACTGTACAAATACATTCCCTAGAACTGAGAGATAAAGTCAAGTGAACAATTATTTACTGAGTGTGTATGTGCCACTTTTTCATTGTGGAAGTCACTTAACAGGTTCAGTCATCCCAGTGAATATTGAACTAGACTAAATATCTTGGCGAATGAATAAATGAAGGAAGGAAGGAAGGAGTGAGTGAACGAATGATGAAAGATAAAATCATTCATTAAACACTGTGAAATGCACTGGAGATAAAAATAGAAAAGTAACATAGTCCTGGCTTTCAAACAGTTCACTTTCTAATGGAAAGAGACAACACATAAAAGAGGTTCTAGCTGCAAGTCTGGCCATTGGGGGCAGTAGCAAAATAGATAAAAATGCAAAATATCAAAAATTGTGCATGAGAATTGGTTCAAAAAATTGAGAATGTTTAGCCTGGAGAAAACAAATCTCAAGAGAGAAATGTACAAAGCAGAACTCATTTTCTTCTTCCTAAAATCTTCCCCTCTTTCCAACTTTCCTGTTATTGACTAGGGCACCCCCCTCCTCTGAGTCACTCAGGCTTAAAACCTCTGTGTCATTCTCAAATCACTTGCACTCATCTCACTTGTGCAATGTTTTCTCAAATTTTGTCATTTTTATCTCTATAATATCCCTCCTCTATGTGTCATTCTCTCTCCTCACACAGCAGCTACCCTAGTGAAGGGTCTCATCACCACACAGTTGGATTATCGCAATTGAATTGTCTCCTCCCCACCTCAAGTGTCTCCCTACTTCAGTCTGTCTTCCACCCACCTGCCAAGTGATTTTCCTAAAACACAGGTCATACCTCACCCCCACTCAAGAGCTCTGTGGTTCCTTTTAGGATGAAATATAAAAGCTGCCCTTCAGCATTCAAGGTCCTTCAACCACCTTGGTTTTTCCTGTATTTCCATCTTCTTACATTTTATTCTCCTCTGTAAACTCTACCATCAGCGACATTGGCCTTTTTGCTGTTTCTTGCACAGAACTTTCTACGTCCAGACTCCTCATTTGTTTTCTGGCTCTCTCTCTCAGATGTGGAATATTCTCTCTTATACCTTATATCTTCTGACTTCCCTGGTTTCCTTTAAGACTCAGCTCAAATCCCACCATCCATAAGAGGATTTCCCCCTTGCTAGTGCCTTACCTATGAGCTTACATTCCATTTTTACTGTATGTATTTTGTATGTATGTTATTTATAACCTATTGTATTTATAATCTATTATCTGTAGGTTGTCTCCCTCATTAGACTGTTATCTCTATTTGGGCAGGGACTGTATCTTTGCCTTTCTTTGTATCCCCAGCATTTTGCACAGTGCCTGGTACATAATAAACATTAATAAATGTTTGTTGAGTATGGGCTGACTGATATAATAGCTGTCTTCACATATTTGAAGGGCTGCCATGCCAAAAAAAGGTTAGATTTGTTTTGATTGGTCCCAAAGGGTAGAACCAGGGACAACCAGAACAGGCAGCAAAGAAGCCAATTTAGGCTTGATGTCAGGAAAATCTTCCTGCAACCAGAGCTGTACAAGAGTGGAATGGCCTCCCTCAAGGAGTGATGGATTCTCCCTGTTCAGAAGGCTTCAAACACGGAATGGACAACCACTTGCCAAGTATGTTATAATGAGGACTCCTTTGGGGTATAGGTTGCAACACTGGATAGTCAATGAGGTCCCTTCCAATTCCCAAATTCTTGAGTCTAGATATTAGAAATCTATTTGCCCCATTTGGATAGGTTTACGATGATCCAAAGCAACAACAAATACTTCTTGACTGTCAGTGGCAGACCACGCAGTAGCTATGCTAAATTTGTCAGGATAAAAAAGAAGCATAAGATACAGTTCTTCCCTTGAAGGAGGCTGAAATCTAGCTATTCAGAAAGAGGGAGGCAGTGTGGCCCAATGGTAAGAACAATGGAATTGAAGTCAGATGACCTGTGTTAAACTCCCAACTTTACTATTTAACACAAGAGTCACCTTACACAAATTACTTCATCTTTCTAGGTCTTAATTTCCTTGAGTGGAAAGTGAAAGGAGTGGATTCAAAGATGTTGAGGACCCTTCCAGTACCACATCCCAAGATTCTCCTAACTATATCTAAGAAGCTAAGTTACTTTAGAGTACCATCTGACCAGTATAGAGTCCTTTAAACTTTGCAAAGTACCTTACATATGCTCTCTTCTTTAGGACTCACAACAACCCTGTGAAGTAACATGCACGGATATTATTATTATCCACATTCTATAGATGAGGAAACTGAAGCCCAGAGAGGTTAAGTGACTTCTCCGTGTCACATAGATATCGTATCTGAGGCAAGATTCAAACTCATGTTTTCCTGACTCTAAGTCCAACACACTAACCACTATATGTGTATGTATGTGTGTGTGTATAGTATGTGTGTATGTATATATGTGTGTATACATATATACATATATATGTCTGTATGTATATATATAAATGTGTGTATGTGTGTGTGTATATATGTATATATATGTGTGTGTGTGTGTGTATATATATATATATATATATATATATATATATATATATATATATATGTATCTCTCTGAGGAATAGGCTAGAGAAAGTGCTAAAGAAAATATGGTGCAGATCTTAAGTGCTTAGGGACCTCAGTGAAGTATTGGTGACTTTTAGAACACAGGAATTTAAGAAACAGATATAATATTCATAGATTATACATGTTTTTGAGGTATCAGATGACTACAACTGCAAAACACATAAATTTTTGCAGTTTAAGTCAATACATGTGATTCAACATTTCCATCTCCTTTCCAGATAGGTATTTTCAATAACTAAGATATTGCTTGAATGCCTGACTCACAGAGGCTGATTGATTTCTTTCTGGCAGAAAAGTAGCACCTCTAGTTGAAGGAAATTACGGCATCCTTGCAAAGACCTCATGGTGACTTTTCACTGCTCCCCAGCCCATCTTTGTCCCATCCTGGTTGTCCGCTTGCAGCATCTCTCTCTCTCTCTTTTTTCCTCTTCACACTCACAATATTTTCACTTGTTGGATGAAGTGTGATCGCAACCAGTATGAGAGGTGGGGGGATGCAATAATGATAGGAATGGGATCCAGTCTTGGTGTCCTGTGGGATCTAAAGGACACAGTTAGCTCTTGGTCTTCTTGCAAAGTCAAGTAAGAAAAGTAGAGTGATAAAAATAAAATAAACAAAGTCTTATTGTGCAAATGTATTTGTTTGACTTGCCTCTGGAAAGCTGATTCGTCTTTCAAATAGAATTTATCATCTTAGCAAAACCCACTGAAAAAAAATTATTCCTTATGCAGAGAGTCCTTTTTAAAAAACTACAACTTAAAGAAAAAGTTCTTTACTATATTATTTACCCAGAGACTTCCAGGCAGATAAACAGCAGAACAAAATAAACTCCCCATTACTACAATAGGAATCAGTGTAGCCTAAGAAATTAGGTAAATAGTCCATAATATTATCCTGCTAATTCACTTTCTTGGTGCAGAGTACAATTGCCTGGAGAATCATCTATAGCAAATGACCCTATTCTCTAGAATAAAGTTTTTTTTCTCACAGCTCTGTGGATTTAGCCTTTTACTCAATCATTGAGTTAATAAATATTTTCAGTCAATAAACATTTGTCAAGGGCCTATTATGGACATAGCATTTGCTAATCTGGTATGGTATACAATGAAGAGATAAGGACATCTTGTTAAGAAAACAAAGCAAATTCATGTAAAAAGTTAGAGATGTATATAAAACAAAAAGTCATTCTCCAATGGTCAAGTGATATGAACAAATAGTTCTCTAAAGAGGTATTACAAACTATTAATAACCACATGAAAGAATGCTCAAACTCAGTAAGAATAAGAGAAATGCAAATCAACCCTGAGGTTTAGCCTTACACCCTATTTACACAAAGATAACAAAAGAGGAGAATAATCAATGTTGAAGAGGTTATGGGAAAACAGGCATATTGGTACATTATTAGTGAAGCTGTGAATCTGTACAATTATTTAGGAAAGCAATCTGGAATTATGCAAACAAAGTAACCAAAATATCCATCCCCTTGATCCAGAGATTCTAGGTATGAGAAAAAAGTCCATATACACATCAAAATATTTACAGCAGCCCTTTTTTTGAGTAAGCAAAGAATTGGAAACAAAGCAGATGCTCATAAACTGGCAAATGACTAAACAAAGTATGGTACATTTATGTAATGGAACATCAGTATTCTCTGAGAAATGTTGACCATGGAAGAACCATGGAAAGGCTTTGACTAACTGATGCAGAGTGAAGTAGGCAGAGCCATAAAAACAATAATATTCAATGACTAACAATAATGGAAACCCCCAAACAATTGCACACACACACACACACACACACACACACACTTCAAAAGTGAATGGTGTTTGGAAAATTGTTGAAGAATCAGCATGACTTAAAAGGAGAGACTTGAGAACACACAGCAACCCACCTCCTTGAAAAGGCAAGGGGGGTTCTCAAGTGTTGCATATTGTACACATTACCTGACTTCTTCAAAGTATTGATCAAATATAATGATCTTTTCCTTTAAAAAATACCACGGCTTTCTGGGAGGGAGAAAAGAAGAGATACTAGGGGAAACTATGAGACATCAATAAAAATTTATTTTAAAAAAGCAAAAAAAAGTTAAAGAACAAGATGAAATAATATATAACCGTTATATGAACAAGACTGAGAGCAAGTGCTAGAAGAGGTCAGAGAAAGGAGGCATCACTGTGGGCTGGGTTGGGTTTGGGAGAAGCCTTCATGGAAATGATCTCTGAGTAGAGCCCCCAAATGGGCTGCTATGTGGTACAGTAGATAAAAACACTGGACTTGGAACCAGGAAGATTTACCTTCCTGAGTTCGAATCCAGCCTCAGACACTTACTAGTTGCATGACCCCGGGGAAGCCATTTAAACCTGTTTGCCTCAGTCTCTCACCTGTGAATTGAATTGAAGGAAGGAAATGGCAAATCTCTCCAGGATCATTGCCAAAAAAAGAAAAACCCCAAATGGGGTTATGAAGACTCAGACATGACTGAAATGACTCGACAACCACAACACAGAACCTCAAGAAAAGCAGGTGGACTTGGGACAGGCTGAAAGGAAAGGAGTACGTTTCTGGTAGGGAACATCAGTGCATCTGATGGACATGGTGGGAACAACAATACCCTGACTCCCTCTCCCTCCATGCGAGTTAGAATGACTTTTTACTTAAAAAATATTGAAGCCAATGTTGAGATTTGATTGGTTTGGGGAGCTAAAGTCTCAGGTTGTTCGTATTACTTCCTGCTCTCCTGAGTACAAAACAGACAGGAGGAACTCCATGTTCCCTCGATTGATTGGGGAACAATGGTGGACAACTCCCATACAGGAAAGCTTTGCTCAGCAAATCAGTTCAGGGAGTCCTCAGTTTTGGTTGAATATCCTTCTCCTCCTACAGATAAGGAAATCTTTGGTTAACTATTAAATGGTATGCAGGAAACCAGTTAATACCGTCATGCATGCTGTTCCCCAAACTTGAAATTCCCTCTCCTACCTCAGTGCTTTTGTATAGGTGTGCCCTCATGCCCACAGATGTGCTGGCGCCAGCTTAAACTAACTCATTTTCAGTGTGAGCATTTACATCTCAGAAATCAGCAAGTGTTCCAAATCAGGGCTTGATTTATCCTTTTGTTGATTGTCTGGAATTAAGAAAGTGGTGGAGAAAATGTCACTAAACTTAAAAATATGCTGTGCATACCTTTTTTTTTCCAGAGAGCCAGTGTTAAACATTTACCAGCACACTCCTGCCTTCAAGCATCTAATTTCATTCCAATATTGAGCCTAAAGTACTATAAGACTGGTCAGAGTCAGTCCTAGTCCAGAATGAGAGTTCAAAGAGACCATTGGACTCCACTATTGTTTCATACTGGGAAAGCAAAGGTTAGAAAAGATTAATAAGAGTTTGAATGCAGGCCAAATAGGTCGAATTTAACTTCTAAGCAATGAGAAAGCTGTTGAAGGTTTTTGAATATTCAACGGAACTGAATTTCAGTAGAAATTCAGTAGAATTGAGGGAATATTTCATTTTTGTCTTTGTATTACCAGTACTTTGCAAATACCTTATAAAAATGCTGGATTGGGGCAGCTAGGTGGCGCAGTGAATAGAGCACCAGCCCTGGACTCAGGAGGACCTGAGTTCAAATGTGACCTCAGACACTTGACACACTTACTAGCCATGTGACTTTGGGCAAGTCACTTAACCCCAATTGCCCTCCAAAAAGCAAAAAATAAAAATAAAATCCTGGATTGAACTGAACATGGAATAACATAATGAAGGCTGGGTTTAGAAAAGATTAATGGGTTGAGGGGAACGGGAAAGGGCAGTGGTATGAGAATAAGTCAGAGAAGGAAGAGACTAGGCAGGGAGGTCCACTAGGAAGCCAAAGCAACAGCATAAATGGGAAGGGACAAGGTCTGTACTAGTGGAGTGGTGGTAGAATTAATAACAGCTAACATTTATTTAGCATTGTGCTAAATGCCTCATAATCATCATCTCATTTGATCCTCACAACAATCCTGGGAGGTAAGAGCTATTATCATAGATGAGTAAACCAAGGCGCCCAGGCTCACACAACTAGTTAAATGTCAAAGTTGAATACGAATTCAGGTCTGCCCAACTCCAGATCCAGAAACTGAAACAATGAGAAAAATTGAGAGACCTCATAAAAGAAAAGGCAACAAGACTTTGAAACATGATGAGAAGGGAAGAGGAGGGAATAGAAACAGCAAGGAAGAAGGAGAAATTTTAAGTTTGGAAGTTTTAATCTTGGGAGACCAATAATGATGGTGCCACTCATGGAATTTTTTTTTTTAAGAAAGAGAAACTCTTTGGGATGGAGGAAGGAGATAAGTTTATATTTGAAGTTGAAATAACGGGACAATCAAAGACCTAAGGTTCCTCTCTGGTAGGGTACTGCCTTGGCTCATATTCTTTCTCTTTCTAGAAGGGCAACTAATTCTATCTCAGATTCACAGGTCCATATTGCTACGCTCTTTCCAAAAGAACAGAGACTCTTACCTAAAGGCAGTTCTCCCCAGAACCTCCCTAGTTCTGCTCCCTCAGGACCTTAGCTTTGAGACCTGCCATCTACTAGACAAGATATGGGAGAACAAGGTCCTTCCAGGAGGATAATGCCTTTTAATAACTTCAGAAATATCCTTTGTTTTTAACAATACTTCCTGGTAAAAAACTGAGTCTTCTAGGTGAATGACCTCACCCTAACTTATGGTGATTATTCATTTCAATTCAATTTTCAGGCTTTTCCCTTATCATCAAATAGCTCCCAAGTTCAAGGTTACACGGGGTTTTTGTTTTTGTTTTTAACTTTCTAAGTTAATCTATTTAGTCAGGTGAGGGAGTCTGCCCTGGAAATAGTATATCTGCTGGCTACAGAGATACTTTCCTGGACTCCACGTGAGTTTCTGGAAGGTTTTCATCCTTTTTGAGGTATAAACGAACCTACTCTTTTAGTTTTAGATCTTCTAAAAGTGAAATGATTCACTCAAATGTTAAAGGGAATTTCCGTACTGCATACAAAAGCAGTCTGAGTATGGACCTTGACATTTCATTTTCCCTTTCTTCATAGTCTTCAACTTTGCCAAAGTCAAAAAGGAACATATCCTTATACTATGAGTCCTATGCAGAATTGTGGAAGAATTTAAAAGTGCCACAGTGCACTGTGTTTTTAGTGGAAGTAGAACAGGTTAGAAAAATTCCGCTCCATAGAAAATCATACCATACTTTATGTAATGGAGACATTCCTGAAATGTTTTATGCAAAAAGTTTTTTTTTAAATGGAATCATAATTTTTAGTTTAAATTTTTCACTTAAAAAACCTTCTTTCCTTTATTCTCCTTTCCCCCAATTAAAAAAATAAGAAAACCCAGCCCTTGTAATAAATATCCATAGTCAGGCTAAACAAATTCCCATAATGGTCATGTACAAAATGTACGTCTCAATCTGTACTCTGAATTAGTCATTTCTCTGTTCAAGATGTCGTCATCGGTCCTCTGGAATCACAGATGGTCATTGAATTGATCAGAGTTCTTAAGTCTTTCAAAGTTGTTTATCATTACAATTATTGTTGTTGTTGTAGACATTATTCTCCTGGTTCTATCCATTTCACTCTGTCTCAGTTCATAAACCTTCTTGGTTTCCTCTGAAACCACCCCTCTTTTCAATGGAATCATAATTCAAACTTGGCCTTATAGCTCTGTAGTCAAAACATTTTTTTTCAAATAAGAAAAAAAAGCCAAGAGTTTTGCCGAATTCAAAGAATCATCTTCTAATTTATTTTCTACGTAGCATATTTTTATAAGTTGAGTTTTCCAAAAGCAGGACATACCTGAACTGTCTTCCTTCATAAATATAGCAGCTACTTCTCTCTTCAATAAGTAAGTACTCCTTTACCATTCCCCAAAGCCTGCTGGGAACTTAAGGTTCTAAAATTTCATCAATATCCTTCTTAAACTTGCTAGCCATTTTAACAAAAATTTGTCATGTACTAAGAATGAGAAATAACAGGAAGGAACTAGAGTTGGGCAGTAGAAAGGGTACTAGACTTGGAACCCTTGTACCTGAATTCAAATACTGTCACTACTACCTGTGTGACTTTGGTGAAGTCATTTCATTTCCATGGGCCTCAGGTTCCTTTATCTATACAAAAGGGAAGTTGAACTGGAAGATCTCAATATGTATTATGTATGTTTTCCACATGTATTAACACAGTGTTTTGCTGCTTTGTATTTCATTCATTTATTTCATTGTTTCATCCATTCATCTCTAAGGTCCTTCTAACAATCCAACTATAACCGCCATTATAGCCTAAATAAGATATTCGTGCCCTCAAATGTTAAGGGACTTCTAACACTATTGAAGAGATCTTTTGTTGAAGCTTTCTGGGTAAACAAAGACAAAAATACCCTAGGGTGAGAAGGTGTGAAGGGACTGCAATCTATACTTGTGGAAGGAGTCATTGACCCATTGAAGTTGTCAGAATGGATACCCTTTTCCATCCTTTCACAGAGAAACTATTAAAGGAAAAAAGTATAAGATATTAGAGCTAGCAGGGATCTTTTACATTATCTAATTCCACCCTTTCATTTTACAAATAAGGAAACTGAGGAATTAACTGACTTCTCCAAGGTCATTCATCTATTTAATGACAGTGTCAGGCCTAGGACCCAGACTTCCTGTCTCAAGATACTCATAGGATTTAGAACCGGAATGAACCTTAGAGATTACCTAGTCCAGCTCTCACATTTTATAGCTAAGAAAACTGATATCTGGAAGATTTGTCCAAGGCCACTCAGGTACTAAGCAGAAGAGACAGGACTCTGGCTCCGAATTCATACCATTTGGCATGGTGCCAGATGCATACAGTATAGGATTACAGATTTAGAATTGAAGAGGACTTTATAAACTTTTGTAGAATAATAGCTGATATTTATATAGCATTGAAAGATTTCAAAGTACTTTGATTACATCCTTTCTTTGAGTTACATAACAACCTTATGAGAAAGAAACTGCAGAGGCGGTATCCTCATAAGGCAAATGAGGAAACTAAGGCTGAGTATAGTGACTTGTCCATGGACACATAACACGTTAGTGAAACAGGAGGGATACAAACCTAGATGTTCTGGCTCTAAGCTTAACTTTCCATATATCCTGTCAGGCAGTTTATACTGTACATTAGTCAAAGGACACAATAAGGTCACTTGCCAATAAATTCATTATTCTTTTCATTACAGTGAAAGTTAGGAAAGAACTTGGGTCTGGCTCAAAGAACACTGCTGACTTCCTGCCAAGGTAAACGACTACACTTGTTCCTAATGTCAGCAGAGACACTTGGACTTAGTAAATAAGACTAATCTCTTGGATCTCTAGATTCAGTTGATCTTGGCCTGGACAGAGGGTATTTTTTTCCCTGTCAGATAAAGTATATTTTCAAGTGGGTTGTGGATAAATCCTTCTTTGATCCTTAAAATCCTTTTTAAAAATGAATGTTATTTTTTTAAAAATTAATTCCTGATATAGGTTGTCAGGTTTTAGCAGTGCCAAGGTGTTTTTGTTTTTGTTGTTTGGTTGGCTGATTTTTTAGAAAAATGCAACTTCTGCCCACCAGGCAAAAGAAAAATTATAAGAGAATTTTAGTTTAAGTGTTTCCTGAGTAAATCTGAGGATTTCAAAATTTAGAAATTTCACAAGGTTTAACTTAAAAGACCAAGTAATTAGAAGTAGGAGAAACAAGTGGAGAACAAGACCTTCTTACTAGCGAAAGGAAACTATATGACCATGGAGCAGGAAGCAGCCTCAAAGGCCACTTAGTCAAACCCCCTTGTTTTACAGATTAGGAAACTATGGTCCAGGGAAGTTAAATGACTTGCTTTTAAGGTCATACCAGTAAACAAACAGCAGAAAAAGAATTTGAACCTAGGTCATTTGACTCCAGAGTCAATGCTTTTTCCACTGAACCACACTGTCAGCATTCAATATACATTGCCAGGCTACTTTTTTCTTACCAAGTCTATTTCTGGGACTAACAATCATAGTTCCTGCACTAGACAAAATAGTGGAGTGGTAAGACCATAATTTCTTCTACTAAGACAATTCCTACATTCTTCCAGGTATGAGAGGTTCACACCTATAATCCTTGCTATAAGGGAGGCTAAGACCTGTAGATGATTGGAGTTTGGAAGCTCTGAGTAGTAGCAGCGTTAAAGCCCTAAAGCAGGGGTGGGTAACCTATAGTTGAGGTCACATGTGGCCCTCTAGGTCCTCAAGTATGGCCCTCTGACTGAATCCAAACTTCATAGAACAAATCCCTTTGATAAAAGAATTTATTCTGTAACACTTGGATTCAGTCAAAAGGTTGCACCCAAGGACCTAGAAAGCCACTTGTGGCCTTGAGGACACCAGTTCCTTACCCCTTCTAAAGTGTATTCATTAAGGCTGGCACCAATATGGTGAGCCCCAAGGAGTAGGAGGCTACCAGACTATCTAAGGAAGAGCAAATTGGACTAGATAGGAAATTCAAAGCTAACTTGCTGATCAATATTGGCATCCTGGGATCAGGCCTGTGATTAGCCACCAGACTGCTGACTTGGGTAAGATAAGAAGACCAGTCTCAAAAGAATAAAAAATCAATTTTAGAAAGTTCGACATTTTTGTGTCTTCCTAGAAGGCATTAGGCAATTTTTTTCTCTGCTATTGGGCAATTGGTATTTTGGATACTCATTTAGGTTGTAAGAAGGAAATTGCCCCCTCTCAGAATACTGCTTGGTAATCTGTTCTTCTGGGATTGTGCCCAACTGGGTGTGTGGAGGCTGTCCACTCCACAAGAAATTGGTATGTCTAGATTATCCCCTAGAGAAAGCAAAAATTTGTCTGGACACACACTCTTATCCTGTGGTTTCCCAAGCAGTATTCTGTAGAACTATGGTGAACCCCTTGATGAGAATAAGGGTTTGGTGGGGGTAGGGGTGGAGTGAGGAATGTCAACACTATTGATATTTTCTTCCTTTGAGATATTAAACATGAAATTGTGCATAAGTCAAAAATTACTTAGCTCATGAAGGCAATTTTTGGGTGAAAACAGGCTTAATTTCCTTGATACTATACCCAGATTGCCCAAATCCCCCTTCATTTTAGGAATAGCCTTGTGCTCCCAGATTTCCTCAGGAGCAGAACTAATGTTTTCCACCAATATGTTTTCATCCTAAAGAGTGCCATATTCAAATGAATTTGGAGAATGTTGCTCTACAGAGTAGACAAGGATCTAGAGACCATCTGGACCAGACATGTCAAATACGTGGCCATAGGCAACATTCCCAAATACAGCCTGAACCACATTAAAATATAACTGGGAAATATTTTTAAAAAATAAAAATACAATAAAACATAGATAATGATAATATGTGGTTTTCTAAATAAGTTTAGTGGTCCTGTTTCTATTTTAATTTAACACCACTGATCTAGACCAAGCTTCTCATTTTATAGGTGAAGGAATGAAGGACTCAAGAGATAAGTAGCAAAAATCTGAGGTGGGATTTGAATCCAGGTCCTCAGATGCCAGAGTCAGTGGGCTTTTCCATGGCACAAGTTCTTCCTGGTTTCTCTACAATCCATCCTTAGCCACATCTTCTACTGTGGCAGATTAGAAAGAGAATTGAACTTGAAACCAAGAAAACTTAGGTTTGACTCAAGCATATAATAAGAATTTTTAGTCATGATCTAGTTCCTTTAGGTCTCTGAGACTTTATTTCCTTTACTCAGGAAACACTGAAGCTAAAACACCCCTACAACTTTTTTTTTTTTGCTTTTTGCTTTTTCATTTGGGGTTAAGTGACTTGCCCAAGGTCACACGGCTAGTAACTGTTAAGTGTCTGAGGCCGGTTTTGAACGCAGGTCCTCCTGACTCCAGGGCCAGTACTCTATTTACTGTGTCATCTAGGCGCCCAGCCCTACAATTTTTCTTTTGCCTGATGGACAGAAGTTGAATTCTTCTAAAAAAACAAGCAAACAAAAAAAAAAAAACAACCTTGGCACTGCTAAAATCTAAGAACCTATATCAGGAATTAATTTTTTTTAAATAAAATTCATTTTAAAAAAGAGTTTTAAGGCTCCAAGATAGATTTATCCACAACCCACTTGAAAATGAGTATAATAATGCCTATGCTACCTAGCTCACAAGGTTGTTGGGAAGAAAGGGTTTGGCGTCAGAGTGCTATATAAATGTAGATTATTATAGATTTAGAGCTGGAAGGTGCTTACAGGTCTTCTCTTCAAATCACTCATTTTACAAATGAGGAAAATGAATCCCAGAGTAATTAAGTGACTTCACCAAGGTCACACAGATATTCAGTAGCAGAGCTAGAATTCTAATCCAAGGCCATCAAGTTCAATTGGTCTTCCTAAACTTCAGGTTTGGTCATATTACTTCCCTACTGAATCAACTGAAATAGTTCCTTATTGCCTCCAGGATCCAATATAAAATCTTCTCTTTTACTTCTAAATCCCTCTATTACTTGTCACTTCTCTATCTTCTTCCTCCTTATACCAGTGACACTGGTCCCTTTTCCCCTTTCACACGAAACACTCTATGTCCCAACTCCATCACTGGGCATCATTACTGACTCTCCCTCATGCCTGGAATTGTCTCCCTCCTCATCTCCACCTCCTGGCTTTCTTCAAGTCTCAGCCAAAATTCTCACTTTCTGCAAAAAGACTTTCCCAATTCTCCTTAGAGCTAGTGTTACCCCTCTGTAGTTTATCTTTAATGTATCTTGAATCTCTTGCTTGTATATACTCATCTGCATTTTCTCCTCCAAGCTCACAGGCTGTGTTTTTTTTACCTTCCTTTGTGTTGCCAGTGCTTGGCACACAATAAGCATCGTACAAATATTGATTGACTAAGTCATCTGCTTCTAAACCATCATTCTTTCTACTAGACAACACTGCCTCTCAAAACCTGACTCTTCATCCTGGTATTAAGACCAACACTCTTTATGGACTTCGCATCAAGAGCCTGTTTCCTTTGCCTTCAATCTCTCAGCTAATTCACAATAGTCAATCTTGCATTTATACAGCACTTTAAGGTTTGCGAAGCACTTTGCCTGTTATCTGATCCGCACAAGAACCCTGTGACGTGGGTGCTATCATTATCCCCATTATACAGATAAGAAAACTGAAGCTTAAAGGTTTGGTGACTTGCGACCAGTCTCACACAGATATTAAGTGCAGGACTTGCACTAAAGTCTTCCTGACTCCACGTGCAGTGTGCTACTGGGCTCCATCATGCCCCCCAGGCCCCTGACAGTGCTGAGGAATAACCTGGACAGCATGAGCACTCATACCTCTCCTGGCTCAAGACATCCACTCTGCTCATGTCCTAAGTTAGTTTTTGTTCAGGGAAATGGTTTCTCTCAGAATCCCATCATGCGATTTTATAACATCAGAAGTATTTTAAGAATTTGGTAATCCAAGTGTTACTAACAACAAAGGTGAGGCCTTGTTTCACAGACTCTAAAGAGTTAAAAGTCCAGAGCCATGCTGTCAAATGCAGCCCTGCCTGTCTTTAACCCAGAAAAGATGCAGGCTCCTTTGAGGCCACAGAAATAAGGGTTTTGTTACAGATCCTCAATGGTCCCATAATATCAGATTGAGACATATGGTAGCGTATCAGCAACTCTAACAACTGGCCTGCAAATGTACCCTATCCTCCTCTTGAAAAACACGGCTTAAAAAGCTTTAGTTTTATAACTTATCAAAAAAAAAAAAGACATTCTAGTATTATTACCATGAAGTTGAACGTCAGAAACACATCCCTTTATGTCTCTTAGCTGCCTAAACTACAAAGTTGAGTTACAGCTCTGTTTCTTTTCACTGAGAAGCAGCAATAATGTTAAATTCGCAAGATCTCCCAAAATAACCTGAATTTTAGCCATTAGGAATTTCAGAAGATTAGCCTCCAGACTCAACACTGTGGCAGGTTGGTGTCATTTACTGTTGAAGGATATATTACTACAACAGTTCAGAGTGAACACAGACTTTTGTCAAAGGCCTGTCATTTCTTATAACTGGAAAAAACAGATTGTGCTGTGGTTAATCCATCCAGCCCTTGGCTCTGCAGATGTGCATTGATGCCTATCATATAAAAGCATCCATGTTTTCAACCAAGTAAGTACTAGTAAAAAGCACTGGTTCTAGTGGATGAAAAGCAAAGAACAGTCTTTGAATGTCTTTTTTCCTATTTTGTTTCACGCTACAGTAAGAGGGTTTTTTTTTTTACTCTTCAGATTTCCGTAAAGATTTCAACATATATTCTTAGTAAATAATGGAACACAGTTTGCTTACTTCTGATCCCTCTTAGCTTCATTTTCTATTTCCTCACCCCCACAAGGTCACATGATAAATGTTACACCAAGTTCTTCTAGTAAATAGATTGCTCCCAGTTTTGGAATAAAAAAAGAGACACTAAAAGAGTATAATATGGTGCCCTGAAGCAGTAATTTAGTAAACAGCTGCATAATCAAGCTCTGAAATAATGAAGACACCTGCAAGGAATTCTGTGACATCATTCCAGCTGCCAACTTAGAACAAGAAATTCTATTGGCAGGTTGCAAAGAGGACAGTCAGTGGACAGCTCTCCATAATTCGTATAGTTGTCAAGTTGAAAGGGTCCTTAGATGTCATTTAGACCCCCCTCTCACTTTGCAAATGAGGATCCTGAGACCCAGAGAGACGATATCTAGCCCAGGGTCACCCATTGGGCAATGCTTAGACCAAGACTAGAACATATTTCCTCAATTCCCAGTATTCACTCATGATGCAACATAGGCTCTCCCATAGAGAAGAAGCTATAGTTGTACTCTTAAGAATGACGAATGACTTTTTTTTTTTTAAGATCATAAGGGAAGAAACACAGAGGGGACTGTTGTATTCCAAAGGTGGCAAGTCTAAGAAAGAAGCCAAAAAAGGAAAGAGCCAGCAGGGCATACTGGAGTGGTATTGCACTTAAATAGAAATTGGAGCCACTAAACCATACATAAGCATCCTTAGAGATTACATATTGACTTAGTTTTAAGATATAATTGTTTATATTTTATTGTATTTTTATTATATTGGCTATTTCCCAACTATTTTCCAACACTTGGAAGTTTTGGGGGCTGCATGCAGACCACATGTTTGACACCTTGGACTCAAGAAGTCCTGTGCTCAAATTCCATTCTAGACAAATGACTAGCTGTATGATCCTGGGCAATTCACTTAACCTCACTGATCCTTAGTTTCCTCATTTGCAAAATTAGTGGGTTGGACTTGGTGACTCCCTTATATCCCTAAATTACAATCTTCAGGTGGTAGGACTGAAGGAAACCTACTTTATCACCTCTCTCCTATCTCTTATCTCCTCTGTACTCCCATTTCCTTTTTTTTTCCTTTTTGGAGGGGCAATTGGGGTTAAGTGACTTGCCCAAGGTCACATGGCCAGTAAGTGTTAAGTGTTTGAGATCAGATTTGAACTCAGGTCCTCCTGACTCCAGGGACGGTGCTTTATTCACTGCGATACCTAGCCACCCCTATACTCCCATTTCTTAACCTAGGATCACAGATTCAGAGGCAGAAGGGAATGTAGAAGTCATTGAATCTACCACCTTCTCTCATTTTATAAATAAGGAAAAATAGGCTCAAAGAATAAATGACTTGTCAAAGGTCACACAGGAAATAAGTGCCAGCCTCAAGATTTGAACACAGGCCTTCTGTCTCTACAGCCAGTACTTTTTCAGGACAAACATTTGAGTATCTACTGTGTTCAAGGCTCTATTCTAGATGCAAGAAATATGAAAATGGGAGATGAAGAGATTTTGTCACACAATCTATATAGAATAATAGATCTAGTCGTATTTGATTTACACACCCTATAAGGATTTTAGAGCCATTTTACACAGCTTTAGCCCTAAGAATTCCTAAACAACTGTTTATATTATTAGAGGAGACAAAACTAAATGAGCTAAGCCTAAGGCAGTGGGATTTTTGTTTTAGGGGGTAAGGAGAGAAATCCAGTCTCCTATCTAATAGTAGTATAGTGGTACCCCTAATCTCTCAAAGGCTTTTCTTCAAAATCTGGCAAGTTCTATTAAGTCAAAAAGACATAAAGTCCAGCCCTGGTATATATATATGTAAAGATAAAACCTACCACAATAATAGACATATTTACATACATCACCAAATTGGCAGAACACTTACATCTGGTCATGTGGCTGGGGAGTCCAGGTTCATCCTCCAGAGTCCCAGTTGGGAAAAAGTCCTGGGCAGAGCATGCTCCCCACAGGTGATCTCCAAAGAGTAGGAGACCTCTCCAGGTTATATCCAGTTTTAGACAAAAAAGGCATCAGGTCAATTAATCAGCTTGTCGCCAGAGCCTTACATGACTTAGAGTAACAAACAGCAATGGGTGTGTTGCAACGCTGTACCAGGCCAGAGTCCAAAGAATCGAAAATATTCCTGAATGATATGGCAAAATATCTAGCTCGAAAGGACACAGATGGATTCCGTCTGTTGCTAGAATGGAGGCCAATCTTCCAGGAAGAGAGAGAAGGTTGAACTTTTAGTCCAAGGCAAAGTGACTTTTTAGTCCTGTGAACTCGACACCTGCTCCAAGGAGAAAGCGCAACGTGTGTATTCACATAGGCCTCTAAAGGTACAGGGAAGATCTTTACTATGTCATTAACCCTTCAAAGGCTGACCACCAAGTGATGAATTCTTTTGATCACAACTAAGGCACATGTGGCTACATATCACAGTCTCTGTCAATGAAATCACACATCCTTGAAGCATTAAAGTTACAGGTTCAATCACTCACTTCCAGGGAACATTATTCCTTTCATGGTAGGATACCAGCATTAGTCCAAGAAGATTGATAGTGTCCTACAAGGCAAGTTCATATCTGGCCACAGCAGAAACTGATACTAGTGACAGCTCTGGCGTAAGGGGGATCCACAAGCCAATATTCATGGTTTATTGGGCATCGTCTCCTTTTTCTTCTGTCACTTTCAAGTGTCTCAATGTGGCACCTTCATTCTATACACATGGATGTGCAGAAGTGAGTGAAATGTGGAATAGGTTGTGCCTATTCCTTCCATGTGGTTCTGTTAACCACCAATCTCTGTCTTGACTCATGTACTCACCCACAAAGACTGGAGACTAAAAGTCCTTAGCAGTTAAGTCAGCATTGTTAACTATATAGAGTGGTGTGGAGTCCAGTTTCATCTTACTGTGATGCCTCAGCTGTCTAGCACCCTGAGGACAGCATTTTCCCTTTCCAAGTTCTTTCTGCCTGTATTATCTTTCTTGATCCTGTCCATTTGTGTTCATTCCAAACTGACCTCCTCTATCTTCAATACCTGAATAATTAGGTCCCTTCTCAGCTCCAAATTCTACTAAAGTTTAAACTGAATTTTACCACCGAACTCCTCAAATAATAACAAAGGTGTCTAACTTCTTTTGAACTAAAAGTATGTCCTTCATCTCTAATTCTCTTCTGCCTCCTGGCCTAAAGTAACTTTCTTAGGAGGTGGAGTGGAGCGCTAGGATTGGAGTCAGGCACATCTGGGTCTCAACCCAGGCTCTGATATTTAGGAGCTTGTAAATATGAAGCTTCACTTCCTGGACCCTCTCTTTCCTCATCCATAAAATGAAAAGAATATTTGAAGAGCAGTTGTTTCAAACTCTATTAGAAACTGCCACATCTTGACTTAGAAAACCACAAATTAGCATTATCTATGTTGTATTGTACTTTTACTTATTTTGTTAAACATTAAAATTGCTAAACAATTTTGTGAAATTATTTCCCGCAAGATGGCGGTGTAGGAGCAGCAACATATCGCAGCTCTCACATGGCCACCCCAAAATACCTATAAAATATGACTCCAAACTAATCCTAGAACTCCAAAACGCACACAAATATACTTTCCACTAAAGTCAGCTCGGCTACGAGGAACCATATCAGCACTGTGAACCGAAACCAGCCTGGCCTGAAGCCCTGGCTGAGCACTGGGGGCAGTTGGACGGGAGGAGCAGAGAAGCCTCGGATTAGTGGCATCTGCAGCAGCGTTCCAAACTAGGTCAGTCGGACTTGCAAGATCGGGGAGAAAAGCGGTCTGGCCAAAAGGCCTCCAGGACAGGAAAACGAAAAAGCAGAGGTTTTGCACATGCCTCTGCGTTGCAGCTTCCACGCCTGTGGCCTGCAGACAGCAGGGGGACTAAGCGAGCATTCAGAGGCCAAGTGCTCTCGCATTGAGCAGCCTGGATCCGGATCGCAGTCTTGGGCCTCGGTCCTGGAGTCTTCATTATCCAGTGAGCTGGAAGTAAGTAGGAAAGGGACCCAGCACCTTCCTAGCACTATGGCAGCCGGGAGGACCCCAGCAATTTGGGACAGAGCTTTCCCTTCTGGAAGCAGAGCCCCACAGAGATTTAAAAAAAAAAATCACGGACTGACTAACCATGAGTAAGAATAAGCATAAGAAG
>CM053592.1:55636670-55654626 GCA_028646515.1 Pseudochirops corinnae
TTGGGGTGGTGGGTAGGGGAAAGATGGGGAGAAAATATGTAACTCAAAATCTTGTGGAAATGAATGATGCAAACTAAAATAAAATTAAAAAAAAAAAAAGAAATTGTTTCCCAATAACATTTAAACCTCATTCCTGCAGCACATAGGAGTTGTAAGTTTGATACCTCCACAGCAGGGAGTCTACCTTTCAGTATAGTTGTTAAGACTCAAATGAGATCATTTATGTAAATTGATTTGTTAGCCTTAACACACTATTGGAACTAGTTATTATTGATTACTCATTAACAATGAACTGATATGTCCTCTAAACCAGAAGCCATGCACTCAAATCAAACAAATGGAACTATATACTCAAGCACTGTAAAATGAACAATTCAAGACAAAAGAATGTATCATGGAGGGTATGGTGGTTTTCTTTTTTTAAAGGCTGAATTTGTGGCCCCCCAAAAGATCAGATGTACTCAATTTACTTTTGGAACTGATCATACCTCTAGGCACACATCATTTTTACCCAATTTCTTTTCTCAAACATATTTAAAATCACTGGTCACTTTTAAAAGACATCTTGAAATCTTAAATTTACTTAGTGATTCTTTGTTCCTGAGAAACACATAAACTTGAAAGAGTCCTGTTCCCTACCTGGTGAACTGTTTATTTCCAAAACTGATGATACGGCTAAGATGAAGGCCAAGATCATTATAAAAAGGTGCAGCTGGACTGAGACACTCTTACTTAAGCTAAAGACATTTGTAAATTAAGACCTCTCAGTTCATTCATGCAAAAACTGCTGTGGCATGATCTCTGCTTAATGCAAGCAAACACAATGAATCAGGAAGCACATACATAGAGAAGAAAAAAGTTGTATTTCTATTGCCAACGGACAGCTACTTCAAGAAGATTTCTAGCTGAAAACTGATCTGTCAGAATGAACTATTGTTCAACAGATGGGCATAATATGCATATAATGCAATGCTTCCACATCTGTATCTCTGAATATTACTGATGCTTTTTCTATCACCATCTTCACTCTTCCCCACAACTCTAGCATCCACAGGCTTCTCTCCACTTTTTGTGTTCTCAGAGACCTGTATGGATATATCTGAGTGTTTACTCTCTCTCATTCTCAGGTTTTTCTGCACATTAACAATTTTTTTTGCTTTTTGGAGGCCAGAAGGTAAGGCAATTGGGGTTAAGTAACTTGCCCAAGGTCACACAGCTAGTTTTTTGTGTGACATGTTTGAGGTCAAATTTGAACTCAGGTCCTCCTGACTCCAGGGCCGGTGCTTTATTCACTGGGCCACCTAGCTGCCCCAATATTAAGAATTTTCATGTGATAGAAGAGGACATGAGGAAAAGCACTTGGAAAAATATGTTCAAGTACAAGAACTATAGAGTCTTGAGATTATTTAGACATAAAACCATAATGATTATTGATGAATTAAATCATATACAAAATAGACTGAATTATAGTAATATTTAGGCCATCATCATCTAGTTTCACCAAAAAATGGTTATATGATCCCATGTTATAGTAGACATTCAGTCTTTCATAGAAACAATGTAAGTGTTATGAGCACAGGATTTGATGAATAATGATGAACTGGAATCTACCTTTATGGTAAGTTTGGATTATAGTATATTAACAATGTTATCAAGAAGTCACATGGGTCAGGGCAATATTATGTGGTCTACATTGGTAGCACATATATGCAAGAATATTTTAAGAATATGTATTTTTAATTGAGTGATGTCCCACACATTATAGGGGGCATCTAAAACATTGAAGTCTGAGCTTCATTTTAAAGAATGAAGGGATTCCATAAGGTGGAGGTATGGAGGGAGTGTATTCTAAGCATGTGAGATTGCTAATGCAATGGCAAAAAGGACATGAAGCCAGCACTGAGAGGTCATAGTGAAGAACAACAACAAAAAAAAGTTTAGAAGTGAGACACATGGAGAAATAGAAAAATAAGGTATTGTGGATTGATCATGGAAGTAGAATACATGTAGTGAAGATGAAATTAAAGGATTAATTGTCCTTGTTTGAGGATAAGTGATATGAAGGTAGAAGTCATGGGAGTGGAGAAGGTGGAGGAGGGCGAGGATTTACTACCTTTATTTCTTCTCCATTCAGGAAACTATGCTGCTACACTCTGGTCATCATTTTTAGATAATTTTCTCTTTTTATCTAAATCTATTCTAGACTCGTACCTCAATAAAAGAAGATAAATGATAAATGGTCAAACAGAAAATAACCGCAAACCCAGCAAATAGTGAAAAATTCTCGACAATCCAACCATGACTCATGCATATCAAAATTTTAATCATAAAACCACTGCCACCAGCCATTCAAAACATGTTTTGGCAACCACCCTGTACCCTTCATAACACTGTGGTGAAGTAGAACATAAATGATAACAATAAATATACTATTAAAATAAAGTCATCATTTATTCCAAAGTGAATTTCAAAACAACTTTGGCATTGCCTACTGTTTTGAATTATTGATCTCATTGTTCTTCAATTAGCACAGATTAGCACTTGATTATATGTATGGCTGACTTTGTTTTTGTGCACCTGTGACAAGAGTTTTGTGTATATGCACACAATATATACATATAAATATGTGTGTGTACACGTACATACATACACACATATATAGTAGCCACCCCTAAGGTGTTATTTTCTTCAGTATTTTGAGGGGTCTCCTTTAGCAAGGTATTTACTCATTTTTCATTATCATCTTGTTATCACTCTGATTTCTTTTCCCAATTTTTCCTCTGCTTCTCCTACTTAATTTTCAAAATCCTTTTTGAGCTCTTCCATGACCTGTGATCAATTCATATTTTTCTTGGAAGCTTTTGATGTAGGAGCTTTGACTTTATTGTCTTCTGGTTGTATGTTTTGATCTTCTTTGTCACCAAAGTAAGAGTCTAAAGTCTGAGGCTTGTTTATGCTGTTTGCTCATCTCCCCAGTCAAATACTTGATTTTCTAACTCTGTTGAGGTAGGACTCTGCTTCCAGTGGGGATGGGGTTGGCAGTGAGTGCACTTTTCCAGGCATCAGGGATTTTGTATCAGCCTACCCCTACCCCTACTATTTGTAGGTCAGGAGCTTCAGAAGCAGCAGCTGCTGCTGCCACCACCACCGCCACCACCTCCTTCACTCTGGGGCTGGGTCCAGAGTGTGCTCCTCTCTCACCTAGGTCTGACAGAGTTTTCCCACTAATGTTCTAGTTCTGTTTGACATTTTTGGGTTGAGAAATCTGGAAACCACAGCAGCTTCCAGTGATTCAATCCCCTGAGGCCTGCTCCAACCCTGTCTGTGCAAGCATGGCCCACGCCATACTGCACTCCGTTACCAGCCTGGTGTGATAGACCTTTCCTATGGACCTTCCAGGCTGTCTTGGGCTGGAGATTTGTTTCACTCTGTCATTTTGTGGGTTCTGTAGTTCTAGATTTTGTTTAGAGTAATTTTTACAGGTATTTGGAGAGGTTTGAGGGACATCTCAAGCAAGCCCCTGCTTTTACTCTGCCATCTTGGCTCCCTGGCATGGAGCATCTTAATGACTATGTAAAGGATTAGGATATATAATAGTATTTATTTTAATCTCACCAACACAGTGTCTCTTACTATTTCACTATAATAAGTATATTTTCCTTGTTTCTAGAGAGAAATTTTTTAAATGGATGAATGAGTTAATAAATGACTAGATGGATAGATGAATGTGTAGCATGTTCCACCTCATATTCCCGAGACTAGGTCTACAACATTTGCCTCTCAAGGTTCTTGTATATCCTGAGGGATTTGGGAACAACATTATTGACCTAGTCCTGAGCCCCCACTAGCTGTCATACTACCATTATTAGGCACCAATGGCTAGCATCCCACTTCTATTTAATCACTTAATATCAATTAACTTTTACAATATTAAGAAATATAAAGAACAAATGTACAATAATTTCCTTCCATCACCTCAGGGACAGGTGCTTAATTTAGTTCCTATATAACATTGGTCCTACCAAGTTCATGTGTAGATGTGATTTGACTGCTGGATGAATCCTTCTATCAGCTTCCTCTGGCCTGAGTCCATAAGGTTACTCCTTGCTACTCACTTTATCTAGGCCCCAATCACTGGGTTGCAAATAGTTACAAAACCCAGACTCTGTAATGCCAGGATACTGGTATGCCCTCCTAACCTTAACTCACAAGATGGGAGACTTCATTCCCTTCACCTAAACAGAAAAGAACAAATGCAGAGGTAAAGAACAAAGAAGACCCTTTCCCAAGGCCATGTGGCCCCAGAGGGGAGAAGACCCCAAGGCTTCTTTTCTCACACATTGTGTCTTACCAGATGCTGTGAGTGAAGGATTCAATCAGATCCTCTCAAAAGCACATCTGAAGAGAATTAAGCGAAAAAACTCATGCCAAATCTGACTTGGCTTTTTTTTTTTTGGATGATTCCCCTAGTTTCACAGCCAATTAAAAAAAGGATTCTTCTTAACCTTGTGCTTAGCAGACGAGAAACAGTTACAGAATGGGTATGCATGTCCCACAGTCTCTCTGAGGCATTTCCATCCCACCTTTTCATCACTCCCCCAGAAGTAGACTCTTCAATCTCTCTACTTGGAGACATGCCACCTGAGGCAATCTCTGAAACCCTGTTACAAATGAAAATGAGCAAGTGAATTTTAAAAACAACAATATCTATTAAACCTCATTACACGCCATCAAGCACTACACTAAATTCAAGGGATATAAATACAAAATAAAAAATAATCTGCCTTCAAGAAATTTATACTCAAATAGGGGTGACCATACACACAGGGAAGTGATAGCTAGGGAGGTACAATAGGGAAGCAAGTTGAAAGACTCCTTCCAGGAACATAGCAGAGTTGATTATTGATCAATCAGTTCTAGAACTGGAAGGGTTGGAGGCAGAGGATAAGTGGTTTTTGAGAAGCCGGCCAGTGAATTGGGCATAGAGTGAAACATAGTTGGAACCTGCCTGAAACAGTGAGCTGGGTGAGGCAGTCACCAATCAGAACAGCAAGGTCTCAAGAAGTTTCAGATAAAGACTATCTTCATGTATGTATGTGTGTATGTGTGTGCATTTGTGTAAGTATATGCCAAGCACAATGCTAGGGAGATAGAAAGATGATAGCTCTATAGATTTATGTGTGTATGTGTACATACATACATACACATACAAATACACACATATCCCATATAACCAATCACTGAAGAATGTATCAAATGCTGCAGAAAAGTCAGTCAGTCAGCCAGTCAATGAGAACTTATTAAATATTTTCAGATATTCTCAATAACCAGGAACTAAGCTAAGAAGTGAGGATACAAAGAAAGGCAAAAATACAATCCTAGTGCTGGGCTTGGAGTCAGGAAGACCTGAATTCAAATCCAGCCTCAGACACATATCACATGTGTGACCCTAGGCAAGTCACTTAACTCTGTCTCAGTTCCTCACCTGCAACATGATCTAGAGAAGGAAATGGTAAACTGCTCTAGTATCTTTGCCAAGAAAACCCCAAATGAGGTCACAAAGAGCAGAACACAACTGAACAAGTCTCAAAGGGTTCACAACCTAATGGGAAAGACAACACACAAGCAATTATGTAAATGCAAAATATAAATTCTGTAAGTGGAAGGTAACTTCAGAGGGAGGTACAGGGGAGTCAGAGAGGAGTGGAGGGCAGGGGGGGAGGGAAGGGGATAGGATTAGGATTAGGGATGGGGAAAGAACCAGGAAAGGCCCCTGGCAGAAGATGGAATTTGAGAGGACTCTTAAAGGAAGCCAGGAGTCAAGGATGAGAAAAGAGAGCATTCCAGGCATGGAGTTGAAACCAGGAGGATATATCCCCTAAGGATCTTATATGTTTATAACTATGTGGCCAAGCTATAACCAAGGCAGGTTAATCTATGATGGTGCCGTTATCTGAGGAGCATAAAAACTTCAGTTCCTAGTGCAGGGGGTCCTTGGTGGATCATAAGAGCCTCCAAACTACTCTGAAGCTTGTAGAGACTCAGAGGGTCATAGCTTGACAATCCACCTAGTCCAAGGCACCCTGGGGAGGCTTTGAGTTAAGGGATACTGAATATTGTGAGATCATAATGTCTAATACAAAAAATTGGCAGAAGAAAAATTTTGGCAGAGTCCTGTGGGCACACCCACATGAGCTTGGTGAAAGAAAATACATGGTGATCGTGAAGAGGGTGATGACAATTCTGGATTCGCTTCATTGAGTCATCTGTTTTTGCTTATACTCCTTTGAACATCTGCTATGTATTTAGCAGGACTGATTAGTAACTTCAGTCATATTTAAGCAGGTGAATGTATATGCCCAAGTATATGTTAGAAAAGAGAAAAAAATTTAAGTAGGACACATGAGGTAAAGGCTGAAGCCTCACTTGCATTTAAAACAAAAGTATTGTTGGCGCATATCTCCCTTTTAAAAAGGGTAACAAAATCGTCCTTACATCTACCACCTTCTTCTCTAACTGGTCTCCTACTGCCAAGGTTAGGTAATCAAAATAGGGACAGAGTTCCTGAATACTACTGCTAAAATAAACACTATTCTGGGGAGGTGAGGGAAGCCTTCTGTGGTCTTTTTCAGCCTCTTTCCTTAACAGCTATGAACATATACAGACTAAAGCCAATCCACCCCCATTACAGACATATTAACTTATCAGATGAACAATTAGCTGTCTTCAGTGGCACAGAAACTATCTGAAAAACACAGTATGGGGGCAGCTAGGTGGCAGTCATGGAGTCAGGAGGACCTGAGTTCAAATCCAGTCTCAGACATTTAACAACTTACTAGCTGTGTGACCTTGGGCAAGTCACTTAACCCCAATTGCCCTGCCTTCTCCCCTCCAAAAAGACAAAAACAATCCCCACAGTATGGTTAAAGAACTGTGGTTCTTGAGGGCAAGATTCAAGGGTAAGTACAAGAGAGGTAAGGAACATAGCAAGAGAGAAAAAGATGCCAGCAAACAAAACCTCTGGTCATGGAAGGGAACAGAAAGTACTCACAAGCAGCCAGGCTTAAAGGGGGCACTCAATAAGAGACCCTAAGCATTCCAGGATGACCATCAAGAGCACACCAAGTAGCCCTGAACAATTTCAATCCAGAGGCAGAGAAACAGGTCTTCCACGAGAAGGAGGAGTGATAAGATGAAGGAGAATGGTGAGAAGACAATCTTTTCCTGCCTCACAATTTAGGGGCAAGTTTTTGCCCTGATCATGTTCAATGTTACAACAAACATTAGTGATACTTAAAGCTGTAGTATTTGTTTTTTTCCTGCAAACTGTCCATCCCCCTTGGTTCCACAAAAAAAGGAGGAAAAAAAAAGAGTCATATGAAACACTCCTCATAAGTCTATAAAATGTTGATCAAACACTGGGCCCTCTTTCTTTCCTCCTTTTTCTGCATTAATTTTTAAGATTTGGGGTTTTTTTTTTTTTGAAGCTTTGGTCAGCAATGCATTAACTGTTACACTAACAAGTGTTAATGTAGTTCCTGTCTTTCCCCCTAAGGGTTATAAAACTGCAAAGCTTTTAGGATTTAAGGCCTGGATATAAATATTGGACCCAGGTGTTTCTAAAGAACTTTCCACAATCTGAAATTATACGGGCCTTGCCTAGTACTAGCTAAATGTCTTGAGTGGAGACCATGTTTGTATTAAGTTGAACTGCCTTCAGAATGAATCCATAAAATAAAACAAAGCCTCCTGACATATTTACTTTCAGGATGATTTTTATCCTATGAACTTTGTAATCATATTTGAAAATCCAGCTGTGGAAAGGTATGTGCCCAGTGATAAATGATTTCTGTGGATTCTCCAAATCACAAAGTTGAGCTAAAAGAAAATCAGGAAAAACTCCAGTCCCATGTTATGATAATTCAACCTTTTGTTTATTACAATCCAGAAGGAGTAGCTCAATTTTGGTTGCTAAGGGTATTATGGTCCATTTTGATGCTGATAAACAGATAAGGAATAACTTCCAAAGGTTTTCTGGTGGTACCACAAAAAGTCACTTGATTTTTCCATCCATCCAGCATAGGTCCTCTCCTTGCCTAGTGGTTCTATAAACAGAAAAGGCTTGAAGCATTATTCCCAAAAATGAAGTGGAAAGCTGCTAAGCTGCCAAGTTCAGTACAAATTCCCTCAGTAAACCTGTGCCGGCCATAATCAGCTTCTATTCTGAGGTAGGCTCCAAACCTCACTGCCCTCCAAAGAAAAATTTGCCCTCTGTCATCTGACTGATTGCTTCAATTAGCCAGCGAGCTGAGTTTGTGTTTCTAGACCAGGAAGGTAAGGGATTCATTGACATGCATCAAGTTCTTCTAATTAAGAAGAAAATTATCTTGCCTGCTCCAGGGACACTTGACTGGAGCCAAAGTGCACACATGTGCTCAGTTTGAGTGATCATCTCTCCAAATAAAAACCAACTCTGCTCACTGCTATGTTTACTTAGAACTGCTGAGCCCCGACAATAAGTGGGTGTGATTAATGAATCTTTGGGTCTAAAACCGCTGGGCACTTCCAAACCTGAGACAAACAAGCTCTGAACAACTTCCAGTCCCCAGAGCCATTATTTGGAATATTAAAGGAAATTTTATTTAGAGGGAAATGACATGAAAAGCTCTACAAGTTATTGGTGGTAGGAGTCGGTAGATGAAATGAATGAAGCCAAGGCATAAAACATATGTGATATGATTTCACAAAATTTACAGAATGGCTCTCTGTACTTCTTGCAGGATTGTTGTGTGAATGTTCAAAAAATGAACAAATGCTATCCTTGCTGGTTCCCTTCACCCCCTTTAAAAAGTAAGTCAAAGGGTCATAGGATTTAGAGTTGGAAGGAATCTTATAGATCATCCGGTACAACTCCTTAGCTTTCTACATGAAGAAACAGAGGCCCAGAAAGATAAAGGGACTGCCCAAGGTCACAAAAAGTAGCAGAGTCAAGATTGGAACCCTGTTTCTCTTACCTCCACGTCCAGTGTTATTTCCACTGCAGCCTGATGTGATTGGGAGTGCAGGATAGAGTTCTGGACTCAGTACCAAAAAAACAGGGTATAAATTCCACTCCTGATTCTTCCTAGCTATGTAAGCATGTGCAAATCAGTTAAACTCCCTCAGCCTTAGTTCCCACAAACATAAAACAGGGATAATAATATTTGCTCATATTTGTTGTGAGATTCAAAAATAGATAAAGCAAGCTCCATCATTACGTAAATATCAGCTTTTATTAATCTCATCAAAAGGCAGCCTGGCAAAGGGCATATAGGGCTTAACCTAGAAGTCAGGAGGACAAGGACTAAGGACTTTTGCCCTGTACTGACTGACTTTTTGCTGCCTTAGGCAACTCCCTAGGACTGTACTTTGCAGAAATTTGCATTGGTAATGGACATTCCTCACCAGGAGTTCCCCATGCCAAGGAAATTGTATAGGGCAGTGTTTTCATAATGCCAGAGAAGTTCATCTCTCGTTGTCCACTTTCCTCTTGCTCCTACACAGCAAGGATCCTTTCTCCAGATCACCTTCCCTATTAAAACCTTTCCCACTTTCCCATCAGCAACCTCTCTACACATTCTATGCTTTGGCTCACCCTGGTTTGGGTATCAAGACAATATTTGCATGATAGATAATATTTGGTAATATCTCTTCTTTTCCTATTTTTGCAAAGTGTTTGTGAATTTTTTTAATAAATCTTTTCTTTGAATTTAGGTAGAATTTGCTCAAAAAATTCTTCTGGTTCTAATATATTTGGGGGGGGGAGTTTATTTGGGTATATTCAATTTTTTCTTAGATTGAACTATTTTAATTCTCTATTTTTTATGCTAATCTGAGCATTTTATATTTTTTTTCAAAAATATTCACTTAAACTACTGATTTTACCAACATAGAGTTGAGCAAAATCAACTCTAATCATTTTTTTTATTTTATTGATTATGAATTCTTCTTTTTTTGATTCTTGATAATACTTAGTTTTCTTTTTTTTAAAAAAACAAATTAGGTAAATCGTGTGTTATTCTATGACTTCATAATATTTGAATTGTTTCTTTCTGCCTGCTTATAAGATTTTCTCCTTGACCTGGGAGCTCTGAAATTTGACCATAATATTCCTGGGAGTTTTCACTTTGGGATTTCTGTCAGGAGGTGGTTGGTGGATTCTTTCCATTTCTTTTTTTATCCTCTGATTTTCAAATATCATCAAAGTAGTTTTCCTTAAGAATTTCTTGAAAGGTGATATCTAAGCTCTTTTTTTTTTTTTATCATGACTTGCAGGTAGTCCAAAAATTCTTAAATTATCTTTCCTGGATCTATTTTCCAAGTCAGTTGTTTTCCCAATGAGATATTTCACATTGTCTTCTATCTTTTCATTATTTTGATTTTGTTTTATTGTTTTTGGATGTTTCATGAAGTTATTAGCTTCCACATGCCCAATTCTAATTTTTAAGGAATTATTTTCTTCAATGAACTTTTACACTTCCTTTTCCATTTGGCCAATGCTACTTCTTAAGGCATTTTTCTCTTCAGTGGATTTTTGTGCCTCTTTTACCATTTGGCCTATTCTGTTTTTTAATGTGTTATTTTCTTCAATTTTTTTTTTTTGGCGCCTCCTTTAAAAAGGTATTGACTTTTTTCTTACATGATTTTCTTGCATCACTTGAATTTCTCTTCCCCATTTTTCCTCTATCTCTCTTATTTGTTTTTTTTTTTTTTTTTGGAGAGGGGAAGGCAGGGCAATTGGGGTTAAGTGACTTGCCCACAGTCACATGGCTAGCAAGTGTTACGTGTCAGAGGCTGGATTTGAACTCAGGTCCTCCTGACTCCAGGGCTCTATTCACTGTGCCACCTAGCTGCCCCATTTGTTTTTTTTTTTTAATCCATTTTGATTTCTTTCATTTTGGGCCTGAGATCAATTCACATTTTTCTTTGAGGCTTTGGATATAGCAGTTTTGACTTTGTTGTCATCTTCTGAGTTTTTGATTTGAACTTCCTTGTCATCATAGTAACTTTCTATGGAGAAGATCTTTTTTGTTGTTTGCTCAGTTTTCCAGCCTATATCTTTATGTAAAAATTGGGCTCTGCTCTTGAGATATAGGAAGCACTGTCTCAAGTTTCAGGAGTTTTTGTGGTTTTTTTTTCAGAGCTAATTCTGATGGTGTGTCAGTTTTCAATTCTTCCAAGACGGTATGATCTAAGGAGAAGTGTGCTTACTATTCTCCTGATCTGTTCTTTGGTCTGTGAGTGACCATAAACACTCTTTTGTGCCCTGGAACTTTGACCAAGGTTCCCATTCCTTTTCAGCCTTTGGACTACAATCTGGGACTGTGACCTGGATCTGCCTGTGGGCTATGCAATATAGTCCTGCCCCCAGTGCCAGCAAAGAGATTCCTGTAATCTTCTTCTGAACAATTGTCCAACCACCTTACCATCTGTGGGCTAAGAGTTTCAGAAGCCACTCTGCTGCCACCTTTGATTCGGTTGCCCCCAAGGGCTGCTGCTGGGGTACTGGGGCATAGCCTGTGTGCTCCACTCCCATCTCAGAACAAAAGATCTTTCCTGACAACCTTCTAAATTGCCTTGTGCAGGAAAATTGTTTCTCATTTTTTGTGGGTTCTGCTACTTAAGAATTTGTTTTGAGGTATTATTTAAAGCTGATTGGAAGGCAATTTGGGAGGGTTCAGAAGAGTTCCTGCCTTTTCTTTGCCATATTGGCTCCACACCCTACTCCCTCCCATGATTTATCTCTTTTTTTCACCCAGAATTTATTTATTTATTTTTAGTTTGCAACCTTCATTTCCACAGGATTTTGAGTTACAAATTTGCTCCCCATCTCTCCCCTACCCCTCTAACATGTCAAGCATACTGAATATCTCTTCCCCCAGTCTGCCCTTTCTTATGTCTCCCCTGTCTCCCTTCCCCCTGGTCCCCTTGCCTCTTACTTTCTTGTAGGGCAAGATGAATGTCTATATCCCATCACCTGTATATCTTGATTTATCTAACTCTTAAGGAGTATTTTGAGGTCCCAACTGTTATAGATTTGTTACCTATCTATCCCTCTGACTCATTTAGCTTTTCCTTTAAGTATTTAGTAACTATGCCATTCAGTGCTTATATATTAAGTATTGGTAGCAATTCATTATCCATGTCATTTTTCAGCAAGATGTAGTTTTCCTCTTCATCACTTTTAACTGTTATTTTTGCTGGTGCCTTGACATGATGAAACACCCCCCTTCCATTTCCCAGCTTTTTGAGTTCAGTCAAAGCATAATGGATTTTGCTCCAGCACTTTATTTTAACTCTGTTAGTCTTCATATTTCAAGTGTACTTATTGTAAACAATATATTGTTGGATTCTGCTTTCTACTCCATTCTACTATCCTCTCCGATTTCATGGGTGAGTTTCAGTACGTTCATATATACAGTTGTGATCATTAATTGGCAACTAAGTGGTACGGTGGATAGAGCACCAAGTCTTGAGTCAAGAAGATTTGAGATCAAGTTCATTCTCATACACTTATTAGTTTTATAAACCTGAGTATCTCACTTAACTCCTGTTTGCCTCAGTTTCCTCATCTGTAAATTGGAGATTATAATAGCTTTGCTAGGGTTGTTGTGAGGATCAAGTGACATAACAATTAATAGTGTTTATTATAGTGCCTGGCACATAGTAAACTATATTTGTGTGTGTGTATGTGTGTGTATGTGTGTGTATACACACACACATATATATGTATACACATATATATATGTTAGCTATTACATCTATTTTTATTCCCTTCATCTTATTGCTCCCAACGCCTTCTTTATATAGAAGAAGGTAGTGAAAGAGGAGTATATTCATCACTGTTACTTTATGCTTGATGAGATCAGTTTCATGTTACTCTGCCTCTCTTCTCTTCCCCTTCAATTGTTGCATAGATTTTCTGTGGATGATCTATGAAAGGATATACATAAGAATTACATAAGATGAGGTGTTGCTATCTGCACAACAATGAGAACACAGATCTTTCAAAGTAGCATATTTACAATGTTAACCAAAAGCTACAGAATAAATAAATAAAGTAATTTTGAGAAAACAAGGATCAATATTGTCATGTTATGCATATGGGTCAACTGATCTTATGTCTCCACTATTCAATGCTGTAATTTATCCTCTTGGTGAATTGTAGAATTACAGCCTATCACTAGACAACAGAAGTCAGTGCTTCTGCCATTCAAACCTATTCAGCATGGAAAAAAAAAGGAGATATTTTTATAAAACTTAAACAATATGCTATATTACAATGGCATACATTATAAATTCTATTTTACTCCTAAATATTTTCTGAGTTTTTTTTTAAACAAGACTCTTTAGGATCATAGCAGTAAGGAATAAAGTGCTACATAAGAACTTTGAGATCACTTAGTCAAATCCTCTGATTTTTTAAAGGTGAGAAAACTAACGCTCAGAAATGTTCAGTGATTTGGTCAAGATCATATAGGTTCTAAGTAGCAGAGTTAAGATTTGAAGTGAGATCCTGATCCCAAATACAATGCTTTTGCTAGACTTCTTAGCATAACTTTTTAAATACTTGGGTAACAAAAGACAAAAACAAAAAACATATACTTCAATAAATGTTCTGGCTTTAAAAGTCCAGGTCTGCCTAGTTTTAGACATAGCAGGAGATTTTTGTTTAACTAATATGGGATATTATTTTGAATTCATCCAAATCCAACATTGAAACTTTAACAAGAAGAATCAGGAATTTATTTTTGCCATGGCCTATCCTGTGGGCAGATGGTTATAACCTAAGGTTAACACAAATTAATTAGTGTTGTATTAAATTAGGCAATGATGTATTCCCCAGTTAGTCTTATCCATTCTTCCAGATTCTAACTCAGTCATGAATGATCTTTTGAACTTTTCCCCTCTTAGTTTCTTAAATATAACTTTTTATTTCTCATGGGAAAACAGAATTCTTTTGAATATGAAGTGGTGCTCTTCATTAGCTGTAGAAGCAAAGTAAGATTGCTTTTAAAGTATGGATTGCATAATAACAGCTCATATTTATATAATGCCTTAGGATTTACAAAAGGACTTTTCTTACCACAATTCTGTGAACAAGATAATACAATGGTTATTACCCCTATTTTTTCCAGATAATAAAACTAAGGAGAAAGTAAGTAACTCCCCTTAGGTCTTACAGATAAGAAATTAGTAACTAGGACACATCCAGATAGTTTGACTCCTGGTCCTGTGTTCTTTCTACCATACAAACATATATAAAATTATAAAAAATGCCTTCTATAGATTAAAAATATAACAATGAAAAAAACCCAAATGTACAGGCATACAAGTAATAATTTGCAGAGGATAACTCTATTGCCATCTATTGGGCTAATTTAATTGATATGAAGGCACTGGACCTGTCACCTACCAACTAAACCCAGAAAGAGACAGAATTAGATGGAAAAGACTCATATTACCATTCACCTAATGGTCTTTTAGAGTAAGAATTTTGTGGTTTTCATTTTTCAAGGGAATGAATTTTTTGGTACCTTTCCAGTACCTCAACACCTCAATATAGCTTCATTTGCCCTTTTGTCTAGGGATATTTAACGCCTGACTGAAGAAACATATGGCAGCACAAGTTTTCAAGATGATCTTTGGAAAGGAAGATGAGAGAGGAGAAGGAAATGGGGAAGGAGAAAGCCTGTGGCAGAGGTTTGGAGGACTTTGAAATTTATCCTCCCTTTCTGAGGACAGATGTCACAGTGGCATGCTGGAACCAGCTCTGACCAGCTTGTAAAAGCTTTTTGTTAAATTTTCTGTATAAGCACTTATGCCACAGAAATCAGGAAATGCTAGAAATCAGCCTCTGATTTTACTCTTTTGATGATTGTCTTGATTTAGGAAAGTAAAGAAGAAAATGTTAATAATGCAGATTAAACTTTAAAATGTAGGGGTCATACATTTCTCCCTCCCTTCCCCCAACCAGTTGTTAAACATTGACCAGCACATTCCTGAATGTTGAGTACAGATATAGCCATACTTTTGAAGTCCCAGAATTTTTTTTTTTTACCACTCTTGATAATGTTTAGCATGCAGAGTTGAGGTGGTCCATGGAAGAGTCCTTCCAGACTCTCATCCAACTTTTCTTTCAACATGAGAACGATGGTCCAAGCAGCATGGTAGTGGCGTTTAAAGTTGGATCTATGCCAGTTTGGGCATAGATTAAGGCCGTAGGCAAGTTCTAGCCCTATCTTATCCATTTCTCTTAGACCAGGGATTCTTAACCTGGGGTCCATTAACTTGTTTTACTTTTAAAAATATTTTGGTAACTATTGCAATATAATTTGTTTCTTTTAAAATCTTGTGAATTTTATTTTATGCAATTAAAAAGGTTATTCAGAAAGTATTCATAGGCTTTGCCAGACTGTTGAAGGAATCCACGAAACAGAAAAAGGTTAATAACCTTTTCCCTAAGATGAGATGTGATAGGAGAGAATAGCTCAAACAAGGGAGCCTAGCCTTAAGGTTTCCCAGCCATTTGAATGATGTAGTGGAGGATGTCGGATGGAGAACCTTGGCCTTGGGGCATGGTTTTATTTATTTCATATTATTCTCTTAGAGCATTGGGAGGGTGTAGGGAGTGACACATCAGAACTGTTAGGTTAGATTCAATTTTGGACTGAGGTGAGGCACTTGTTAGTCATTGCACTGTTAGTAGGTGGCTGAGGTTCACTTTGTAAATAGGATGTTTAGCTTCTACAAACACTGTCCCAGCCCCCTCTCCATAAGGAAATGCAGGGCAGAATTTAGTGTTCTCATGGTCTTCAAACATCAAAAATGGAGAGAAGTCATCGACTCCAAAAATGGAGAGAAGTCACGACATGTTACGTGAATGTATCATCAACACCACTCTGGCTTGGAATTTCCTCTGGCTATTGGCATCTTTCTGTCTTTTCCATGAATGTAGCTTCTCTGCCTGCTGTGGCCACATGTCCTCCCTACTCCTCTTCTTATTCCCATCAATTTCTTTGACCTGAAGGTCAGGGGGAAAGTCTGCTGGCAAGGGCAGGAGTGTATACTACGTGGATGCTAGGAAAAAATATGACCAGCAAAAAGGGTTTAAAAACTGTTGAAGTTAAGAGGCCAAACAAGGACTAGTTATGAATACTACTTGTGAGGAAAAGAGAGACAAAGAGAGATTATCCATAAATTCCTAAAGAATTTGTTGTATTTGAATCTAAGTTTTGTTGTTTTTTTTCTGTTTGCTGGTCCAGCATTCTAACCAATCCCACATACTGTCTCTTGATTTTTTAAAAAAGTTTCTGTTTTAATGACATTATAGATAATTGCAGCCTTTTTCTAAAAGCAGAGTTTAAGATCACTGATGATCCTCCATAGTCAAAGGAAGGGGGTATATAGAGTAAACATATTGAGTATGAAAAAACTAGTCCTGGGAGGTAAGGGGTCAAAAGCAAGGTAAGGAAGATAACCCATTTCACCCAACTTATAATTGGAACCACTACCATTTCCAGTGAGGTAGTTGATTCTCATATTGCCATACATATACTCACACATACACAGACATATATATTCATTAGATGACTCTCCTCATCTACAGTAGCTTTTTCTTTGGCAATAATTGATAATACCTTGGGGAGCCCTTCCCAACTGCCTCCAGCTTACCCATGTCAAAGACCCTAGCAGTCAAGAGGTTCATGAGATCTTAGCAATTCTGCTAATTTTGAATTTCTTTCTTTCTATTTTTAATAAGTGCTTACATTTAGTACATTTTTAACACAAACCAGTGACTTTTTATCACTCAATAACATATATAACCATTTTTCCAGCAGCACTTCGAAAGGTCTTAGCATATGCATGCATTTTCTTGAAGTAGAAATTTTTTTGATAGGTATGACTAATTTTCTTGATAGGTATGACTAATTTAATTAATCTTTTCTTCCCCCCCTCATTTATTTTCAAGCTATTGCTCCTGCTAAATGTTCTATAGAATGCCTAGTTACCATATGGATTCCCATATATTAGTTAGTAATGGTGAAGATTTCATTCTTAGGAAGAGCAAAGTTTGGACACATCCAACCAAGAATAAAGTCACCACTTTGATCTATGTAAGAATACACAGTCATTTGCAGCTGATCAGATAATTCATTTTGAGCTATGGTTACAAAATTGAATTGGAACTTTTTATTCACATAGTAAAAAGTACAACTTCTCCTCAGACTAGGCTAAATTATCAAACTTCAAATCAGTGAAGTTTGAACTATATTATCAAGGAGCTCTGTGTCCCTATTAAACTCAAATAAGAACAGAGAAAGTCTTTTGAGTAAGTCAACACACGTCATCCAAGGTCATACCTCCTCTAGCTTTAAAATTCCTGCATTGTTTAAAATTCCTGCATAAAAAATTGTTGATGGAATGTATAAAGTGCTCATGTAACACTTAGAAGTTAATGTCATGTCCATTTATTCAATTCAACATACACTTTTAAGTGCCTACTATGTGTACAACACTATAAAAACAATGAAACAGACACCGCTTTCGAGAAGCTTATATTATCCTTGGACTATGTCCATCTACACAGATAAGTATCATACAAGATAGAGAGTGAAGGGGGTTAAGGCAAAGTCAGACAAAATGCTCAAAGCATAGTTAATAATGGAGAGGAAATTAACAGGAAATAAATCATGGAAGGCTAAATGGAGGAGGTGGCACTTAGACCATAGAAGAATGATGAGGAATTTAATGGTTACATTTGCGGCAATGTACCAGCAAGCACCCTAGCATACCTAGGGCGGCTACTAGCACAGGTTCTTAGATCTGCTTTTCTAAAGGAAAGCAACTCAAAATGAGTTAACGGTTTCACTTTAATCAATCAAACATATATTATTTACCTAGTTCAGGGGGAAAA
>CM053592.1:55655126-55679524 GCA_028646515.1 Pseudochirops corinnae
GATGAAATTGAGGTTTGCTGGACACCAAGGGGTGGAGAGTTTGTGTGGTTTTCTAATAAGTGTATTTGTGATCAATGATATTTAGTAATTGTGATTCTAGAATAGTGACTGATTAAGTTAATGGTTGCCCCATGAGTGGAAGTTTGATTATTCTATTGTGAATTGATTAAGTATTGAGTTGCCCCATGAGTGGAAGTTTGATTCTTCTATTGTCTCTTGTTCTAAATATTGTGGCCACTGTAGTGAAAACTGTGTGGCCATTTTCTGTGATAAGATGTAATGTTGTGAATATTACATTGTGATGCATTGTGAATGTTTGTCTTTGATTTGTAATGGAATAAACAGAGTGTTCACTATATTGTGTAATCCGAACCTTAAAAGCTGCTCACAGTAGCATTCTTTTGGGAATCTGCTGGTGCATGGCATTACATACCCAAATCAAAGAAAATGGACAGAACAATAACAACAAAAAGAAATGGAACACTGTGTAATTATGATGATGGAGCTTGGTCCCAAAGAAGAATTGAAAAAATATATCTCATTCTCTTCAACGCAGAGGGAGGAGGAATGTAGGTATGGATTACTGCATGTACTAATAGGTCCAATATGTTAGTTTTGCTGAAATCCTTTTTGTAAAACAAGACATTTTTGTTACAAGAGGATGGCTCATTGTATGGGGGAGAGGAAAGGATATATTTGTAAACAAATTTGACATAAAAACAAAATGAAAGAAAAACAAGGTTAAAATTATTTTAGAAACAGGAAACTCCTGGAATTTCTGTCATAAAGCCTATGGAAATATTCTTCATTGAACTTAAGAATTCCTTTAGTATCTTACACAATCCTACTCTGATAATTTATCATGCCTTGAAGGTAATACTGGCTTCTCAAAGGCTATGGTTGTACAGCTCACACTCTGGCATGACCTACCAAACTTGGAAGGTTTTGCAAAGGGGGCTGGCAACAGATTGTACAATTGTTGTTGAAGGCCCAACCTAGCAAAGTTGAAAGGCTTTTTCACCTTTGAAGAAGAAAGGATGATGATTATTTTTAAATCAGAAGATGATTTTTAAATTCTAATTTTTCTTTCTTTTTGCCAAAGCAACTTATGAAAAATGACTACTGAGGGAAGGGTGGAGCCAAGATGGTAGAATAAAGGTGGGGATTCACCTGAGCTCTCCCCCAAAACCCTTCAAATACCTTTTAAAAATGTCTTTGAACAAATTCTAGAGTGGCAGAACTCACAAAATACAGAGTGAAACACATTTCCAGCCCAAGATAACCCAGAAAGTCAACAGGAAAGGTCTGTTTGCACCAGGTTGAGAGAGGAGTGCAGTCCAGCACAGGCCTTGCCAGTGCAGACCCAGTCCCAGTAAAGCTGGAGCAGGCCTCAGGGGACTGAACCACTGGCAGCAATGGTGGTTTCTAGACTTCTCAGGCTATAGACACCAAAGATAACTTTTAAGGTGAGCAGGAGGAGTCTGTCAGTCCTGGATGAAAGAAGCACAGTCCAGAGCAGACCACACCAGCAAAGCCCCAGTCCCAGCAAACCAGAAGCAGGCCTTGGTAGTGACTTAAGCAACAGTGGCAGTTTCTGCCTCTGGAGCTCTCAGCCCACAGATGGAATGTATGGGAAGCAGCAGTTTTTTAACTCAAGAGGCTAGGGGTATTAACAGAAAAAGTCCCTCTTTCTATGGCTGAAGGGGACCAGTACAGGATAGGAGGCATCTCAGCAAGCCAGAAGTAAGCCTTACCTCATCAAAACAGCGAGAGATCCTGAGGCCTAGGATGATGGAGCAGACAAGCACCAACACCAGGAACCACCCCACCTCATAATCCCCTCCCAACTCCCCTCTTCCTGCCGCTTCTCCTGCCTGTGCCTTGCCTCAGCCAGGGGAACAAGCAGACACCAGTAGGGAGAATTACCACAAGCCCTGAAAGGCAGGCTCCACCAAGAGCTGAACCCACCCATGATCTAGCGCAGCCCTAAGTGAAGAGACACCCTCCAGTGGCCAAACCACCCCCTCCCCATGAGCTTCAGTGTAACCCCAGGGAAACACAGAAAAACTCCGCCTGGCCTCAGCACACACTACACAGCACACACCAGGTACTCTAGTTCAGCACCAAGTAAACTACCTACAGCCTCCAGCAGCCAGCACCTGAGGTCCCAGCATACAAAGTCAGTAACCAGGTCCCTAGCCTAAAGCAGCATGGGACAATGCCCCCTGTGCTCCATAAGCAGAGATTAATTTTAAAAGCTAGGATAAAGGCAAACACCATGAGCAAAAAGCAACAAAGAAAAACAGTGATCATAGAAAATTATTATGATAACAGGGAAGACCAAAACAAATTCAGGAGAGGACAACATTGCTAATATACCCATACCTGAAACCTCAAAGTGGAATATAAATTAGTCTCAAACTCAAAAAGCCTTCTTGGAGGAGTTCAAGAAGTCAAATAAGAGAGGTAGAAGAAAAATTGCACAATTCCTTTAAAAATAAAATTGACAAAATGGAAAAAAGTACACTGAAGAAAACAACTCTTTAAAAAGTAGAATTGACCAAATGGAAAAGGAGGTACAAAAGCTAACTGAATAAAACAATTTATTAAAAATTAGAATTGGGCAACTGGAAGCTAATGACTCTATAAGACATCAAGAATCAGTCAAACAAAATCAAAAGAATGAAAAAATAGAAAAAAAAACATAAAATACCTTGTTGGAAAAAAAAATTACCTGGAAAACAGATGTAGGAGAGATAATTTAAGAATTATTGGTCTACCTGAAAGCCATAATAAAAAAAAAAAAAGCCTGGACAGTATCTTTCAAGATCCTAGAACTAGAGGGTAAAATAGTCATTGAAAGAATCCACAGAACATCTCCGGAAAGAGATTCCAAATTGAGAATGCCAAGGGATATTGTAGTCAAATTTCAGAATTATCAGATCAAGGAGAAAATGGTGAAAGTAACCAGAAAGAAAACTCAAACATCACGGAACCACAGGCAGGATTACATAGGACTTTGCAGCTTCTACAGTAAAAGATTGGAGGGCTTGGAATATGATATTCCATAAGGCAAAGAATCTAGGATTACAAACAAGGAGCAACTACCCAGCAAAAATGAGCATAATCTTTCAGGGGAGGAGATAAACATTCAATGAAAAAGAGCACTTCCTGATGAAATGACCAGAGCTCAACAGAAAATTTGATCTTTAAATACACGATTCAAGAGAGGCATAAATAGATAAACAGGAAAGAGGGAAAACGCGTGTTATTCAATAAGGACAAATTGTTTACATCCCTGAATGGGAGGATGATACTTGTAGCTCTTGAGAACTGTATCATTATTACAACATTCAAAAGGGATATACATAGATAGAATGTATGGATACAAGTTGACTTTGATGTGATGATAAAAAACCTAATTAAGTGGTGAAAAGGGATTGTAATGTGAGAAGAGAAAAAGGGGAGGCAGGAAAAGGTAAATTACATCACATGAAGAGTCACAAAGACATATTACAGTAGAGGGGAAGGAGGGAGATAAACATTCTTTGAACCTTACTCTCATCAGATTTGGCTCAAAGGAAGGAATACCATACTCAGGTATAGAAATCTAACTTGCCATATTGGCAGTAGGAAAGGAAAGGGGAAAGAAAAGGAAGGGGGTGGATAGAAGAGAGGGAAGTAGTAAGGGAAAAGACAAAGAAAAAGGAGGGTGCTGATAGAATGGAGAGTGGATTGAAGGAAGCAGTGTTTAAAAGCAAAACTAGTGAGGAGGGAAAGGGAGAAAGGTGAGAGAAAGCATAAAGGGGGTGGGGGATAGGATGGAGAGAAAGACACATATAGTAATCATAGCTGTGAATGTGTTTGGGCTGAACTCTCCCTATCAGATTGGCTAACATGACAAAACAGGAAAATGATAAATGCTGGAGAAGATGTGGGAAAATTGTTGGTGGAATTGTGAACTGATCCAATCATTCTGGAGAGCAATTTGGAACTATGCTCAAAGGGCTATATGTGCATCCTCTTTGACCCAGCAATACCACTTTTAGGTCTGTATCCCAAAGAGATCATACAAATGAGAAAAGGTTCCATGTACAAAAATATTTATAGCAGCTCTTTTTGTGGTAGTCAAGAATTGGAAATTTAAGGGATGCCCATCAGTTGAGGAATGGCTGAACAAGTTGTGGTATATAAATGTAATGGAATACTATTGTGCTATAAGAAATGCTAAGTAGGCAGATTTTGAAAAAAACTGAAAAGACTTGCAGGAGAAAGTAACAGCCACATTGTATGTGATGACTGTCTTTGATAGACTTACCTCTCCTTAGCAATGCAAGGATCTAAGAGAAGTCCAAGAGACTCATGATGGAAAATGCTGTCCGCATGCAGAAAAAGAAATACGAAGTCTGAATGCAGATGGAAGCTTATTATTTGTTCTCTCTTTTTCCGTTTATTTCTTCTTTCTTGTGGTTTCTCCCATTGGTTCTAATTCTTCTTTACATGTAACATGCCATCTTGGGGTAGGGGGGAGAGGAAAGATGGGTAGAAAATTTGAAATTTATAATCTCATGGAAGTGAATATTGAAAACTAAAAATAAATAAATAAACAAATAAAGATGGAAAAGTGGAAAAGAAAAATAAAAATGCCTACAGAAGTGTATTGCATTGAGATCTTTATCCATTAAGGCAGAATTCACACGGATGAAAATTCCTAGTGTCTTATTCCTAGAAATAATTTTCTAGTCAAAGACCACTTAGAAGGTCAGCAGGAAAGGTCTGTATCACCCGGGTGGGAGTGCAGCACAATCCAATACAGGCCACACCAGAGCAGACCAGGCCCCAGAAAACCAGGAGCAGGTCTTGGGAGCCACTGAATCGCGTCTATAGTGGATGCTTCTGGAGTTCTCAGCGGTCAAACAATCAGTGAGAAGGAGATTACAGGAGTCCCTTTGCTAGCACTAGGAGTAGGATTCTGTTGCTTTGCCCATACTCAGATCTGGGTTGCAGTCCTGGGTGGCAGTCCCAGGGTGAGAAGGGGCACTAACACACAAAAGCTTGCAGCTGCATGGAAACAGCAATACTTGTTACACTTCTAGGGCATTAAAGAGTGCTTGTGGTCACTCAAAGACCAGAGAACAGGCCAGGAGAGTAGTAAGCACATTTCTCCTTAGATCATACCACTTCAGAAGAACTGAAAACTTACAGACCACCAGAATTAACTTTGAAAAAAACTGCACATAATTTTCTGAAACTTGGGACAGTGCTTCCTATACCCCAAGAGCAGAGCCTCACCTTAACAAAGAATTAAAAGTCAAGAAAGAGAGTGAAAAAAAATGAGCAAACAACAGAAACAAATTCTGACCATAGAAAGTGACTATGGTGACAAGGAAGATCAAAATACATACTCAGAAGAAGATAACAAAGTCAAAGCTTTAATATTAAAAGCCTCCAAGAAAAATAGAAATTGGTCTCAGACCATGAAAGAGCTCAAAAATTATTCTGAGAATTAAGTAAGAGAGGTAGAAGAAAAATTGGAAAGAGAAATGAGGGTGATGTAAGAAAATAGTGAAAAAAGAGTCAATAGCCTGGTAAAGGAGAAACACACAAAAAAAATACTGAAGAAAATAACACCTTAAAAAACAGACTAGGCCAAATGTTGAAAGAGGTACAAAAAGGCAATGAGGAGAAGAATGCCTTTTAAAAAAAGCAGAATTGACCAAATGGGGAAAGAGGCACAAAAATTCACTGAAGAAAAAACTCCCTTAAAAGTAGAATTAGTCAAATGGAAAAAGAGATCCAAAAGCTCACTGAAGAAAATAATTCCTTAAAAATTAGAATGGAGCAAACGGAAGCTAACTACTTTATGAGACATCAGGAAATAATCAAACAAAATGAAAAGAATGAAAAAAACAGAAAACAATGGAAAATATCTCATTTGAAAAACAACTAACCTGGAAAAGTAGATTCAGGGGAGATAATTTTAAAATTATTGAATTACCTGAAAGCCATGATAAAAAAAAGAGTGTAGACATAATCTTTCAAGAAATTATCAATGAAAACTGGCCTGATATTCTAGAACCAGAGGGTAAACTAGAAATTGAAAGAATCTACCAATCACCTCCTAAAAGAGATATCAAAATGAAAATTCCCAGGAATATTATAGCCAAATTCCAGAGAGGAGGTCAAGAAGAAAATATTGAAAGCAGCCAGAAAGAAATAATTCGAATATCATGGAACCACAGTCAGGATAACACAAAATCAAGCAGCCTCTACCTTAAAGGATCGGGGGCTTGGAATATGATATTCTGGAGGGTAAAGGAACTAGGATTATGACCAAGAATCACCTCTCCAACAAAACTGAGTATAATCCTTCAGGGGGAAATGGATATTCAATGAAATAGAGGACTTTCCAATGAGATATTTAACAACGTCTTCCATTTTTTTGTTCTTTTGATTTTGTTTCATTGTTTCTTGATTTCTCATAGAGTCTAGCTTCCATTTGCTCCACTCTAATTTTTAAGGCATTATTTTCTTCAGTGAGCTTTCGGATCTTCATTTGGCCTGTTCTGATTTTTAAGGCATTCTTCTCCTTATTGACTGCTTGTACCTCTTTTATCATTTGGCCTAGTCTATTTTTTCTGGTATTATTTTCTTCAGTATTTTTTTGTGTCTCCTTTACCAAGCTGTTGACTCTTTCTCCATTGTTTTCTTGCATTGCTTTCATTTCTTTTCCCAATTTTTCCTCTACCTCTCTTACTTGATTTTCAAAATACTTTCTGAGATCTTCCATAGCCTGAGACCCGTTCTTATTTTTCTTAGCGGGTTTGGATGTAGGAGCTTAGACTTTGCTGTCTTGTTCTGAGTGTGTGTTTTGATCTTCCTTGTCCCCAGAGTAAGTTTCTGTAGTCAGAGTTTTTTCCATTGGTTGCTCATTTTCCTAGCCTCTTATTTGACTTTTAACTCCTTGTAAAAGTAGTGTTCTGTTTCCAGGGTGGAGGGACACTATCCCAAACTTCAGGGGTTTTGTTCAGCTGTTTTCAGAAACACTTCTAGAGACCTGTAAGTTTTCAGTTCTTCCAAGGTGGTATGATATAAGGAGATGGGTGTACGACTCTCCTGGTCTGTCCTCTAGTCTGTGAGTGACTACAAGCACTCTTTTCTTCCCTAGAACTATGAGGAGGGTTCTCCCCTTCACTCTGACTACAAGTTCTGCTACAGTAGTACTCCTCTTCACCCTGAGACTGCCACCTCAGTCTGCAACCCAGATCTGAGTATAGGAAAACAAGAGTCCTGCCTCAGTGCTAACAAACAGACCCCTATTTTCTTCTGACCAGTTGTTTGACCCACTTATCATCTTGTGGACTGAGAGCTCTGGAAGCAGCTGATGCTGCTGGTCACACTGCTGCTGGTAAACAGCAGTGGCTGCCACTGCTATTGCTGATTCAGTCACTCCCAAGGCCTGGTTCTGGTTTGCTGTGGCCTGGGCTGTGCTGGCATGGCCTGCCCTGGACTGCACTCCACCTTCACCTAGGTGTGACAGATCTTTCCTGCCAACCTTCCAAGTTGTCTTGGGCTAGAAATTTGTTTCATTCCATCTTTTTATGGGTTCTGCTGTTCTATAATTTAAGAGTCATTTTTAAAAAAAATATCTGAAGAGGTTTGGGTGAGAGCTCAGGTGAGTCCCTGTCTTTACTCCACCATCTTGGCTCAGCCTTGACATAGAGGACTTTCAAACATTCTTAATGAAAAGACCAGAGGTGAAAAAAAATTTTGGCTTTCAAATACAAGACTCAAGAGAAACATATAAAAGGTAAACAGGAAAGAAAAATCATAAGGAATTTAATATGGTTAAACTGTTACTTTCCTACATGGGAAGATGATACTCATAACTCATAAAACCTTCCTCATATTTAGCACACTTAGAAGGAGTATATATAAACAGATGGCACAAGGTGAGTTGAATATGAAGGGATATCTGAAAAAAATAAAATTAAGGATTGAGAAAGTGGAACGCACTGGGAGAAAGGGAAAGGAGGAGGTAGAATGGTATAAATTATCTCACATAAAAGAGGCAAGAAAAAGCTTTTGTAATGGAGGGGAAGATGGGAGAAAGAGGAGGTGGAATAAGTGAATCTTACTCTCATCAGAATTGGCTCAAAGAGGGAATAACATATACACTCAATTGGACAGAGAAATCTATCTTACCCTAGCATAAGATGGCAGGGGCAGGGGAGGGAGGAAGGGGATAAGAGAAGGGAGAGGTGATAGAAGGGAGGGAAAATTGGGGAGATGTAGTCAGAAGCAAAATGCTTTTGAGAGGAGACAGTGAAAGGAGAGAGAGAATAGAATAAATGGGGGGGGGGTCAGAAATAGGATGGAGAGAAAAACATTTAGCAATAACAACTGTGAAAAAATTGAAGCAAGTTTCTCCGATAAATGTTTCATTTATCAAACATGTAGATGACTGAGTCAAATTTATCAAAATAAGAGCCATTCCCCAATTTATAACTGATCAAAAGATATGAACAGTTTTCAGATGAAGTAATCAAAGCATAAGCATATGAAAAAATGCTCCAAATCAGTACTGATTAGAGAAATGGAAATTAAAACAATCCTGAAGAACTACCTCATACCTATTAGATTGACTAATAGGACAGAAAAGGAAAATGACAAATGTTGGATACGATGTTTGCAAAATGAGACATTAATGTACTTTTGGTGGAGTTGTGACTTGATTCAGCCATTCTGTAAAGCAATTTGGAACAATGCCCAAAGGACTCCAAAGGACTATAAAACTTCTTTGACCTAGCAATACAACTGCTTGGTGTGTATCCAAAATTAGATTTAAAAACATAAAGGAAAAGGAGTTACATGTAAAAAAATATTTATAGCAGTTCTTTTCCGACAAAGAATTGGAAATTGAGGGGTGCCCATTAATTGGAGAAAGGCTGAACAAATTGTGGTATGTGATTCTGATGTAATACTATTGTGCTATAAGAAATGATGAGCAGGATGCTCTCAGAAAAACCTGGAAAGACTTACATGACCTGAGGCAAAGTGAAATGTGCCATGTAAAAAATGACAGCAATATCTTAAGATGATCAACTATCTATGAATGACTTAGCTATTCTCAACAATACAATGATTTAAGACAACTCTGAAGGACTTATGATAAAAAATGCTATCCATCCCCAGAGAAAGAACTGATAATGACTGAATACAAATTAAATCATACTTTTTTTACTTTATTTTTCTCGAGTTTTTTTTTGGTCTAGGTTTTTTTTCACAACATGACTAATATGGAAATATATCTTGAATGATTACACATACATAACCTATATCAAGTTGCTTGCCTTCTCAATGAAGGGAGTGGGGAGGGAGGAAGGGAGAAAATTTGGAACTTAAAATTTTAAAAACAAATGTTAAAAATTATTTTTGCACGTAATTGAGGGGAAAAGGGGCAGTGATTACATTTTTAAAAGGAAGAAAAGATGGGAAAGAATGTTGATGAATCATGCAAAAAATAAACAGAAGATAGCAAAAGGAAGTTCAGAAGAGGACAAAGACATGCACGGAAATTTTGTAATTCCCATGATAAATCTGAATTATGCCACCAAAAAAAAAATCCCACAAAAATAAATTCACTAAGCTTTTTGATAGTAGAAAAAATACTGACCATGACAGAAGTTGAGTTTCGTTGTAAACTTTTGTTTACAAATGTTCAAAACTTGTTTTACAATTTTTTCATCGTCTACCGAAGTATTCATATTTGTTGATATACATGAAGTTCACAAGAAATTTAAAAAATTAAAACCCCAAATGTGAAGCCACTGGGTCATTAAAAAAAAAAAACCTGGCTGGAGTCAGATTGTAATGGCTTTAAAAGAAATCCTGAAAATATTATTGGTTTCTTGAACAAGGGAGTAGCATGATCATACTTGTGCTTGAGTAATATGTGCTTGAGTAATTTTTCAGTAGTGTGGAAGCAAGATTGGAAATGGGAGAGTTAGGAAAATTAATTAGAAACCTCTTGCAGCTGTCCACGAGTGGAGATGAGAGCCTGACCCTGGGTAGAGGAGAGAAGGATGTAAGAGACAATTTGCAGAGGTGGAAAAAGAACTGACTGAAGAGGTGAGGGTGAAGGGTTCAGCATGACTTCAAGGTTTCAAACACGGATGATCAAAAGAATAGCAGTGTTTTCCATACAGAGAAATTAGGGAAAGGGGTGGTTTTAGGCAAACAAATAATGAGTTTCATTTTGAACATGTATCACTTGAGATGCCAATAGGTAATGTAGGGTAATGCAGGGCTGGAGAGCTCCATAAAATGGGGAAGACCCAGTGTGTAGACAAATATATAGGAACGTGATAGGAGTAAAGGAAAAATGTAGACAAAATGAAAATCGACCATGAGATAGGTACTCTGTTGTTATAACACTAAAAAAATGCATGGGAAGTTTAAAGCCCAAGTTTGCTGAATTATATAGCACATTTCATATCAGTGCACATGCTATATATGTGAACTTTTATGTGTTTCATAACACTTTCTGGATCCCCATTAACCTTAAATGCCTGCATACAGCCCAGAGTGAAAGTAATAATTGTACAAAAAGTAGAGTCAAAATAAGTTTGAAGTGGAAAATAGCATAGGCAAATTTGGATGAACAGGAAGGAATAAGATCTGTGATCTTTTTTAAAGTGCATCTTGGGACAACTAGGTGGCACAGTGAATAGAACACCAGCCCTGGAGCCAGGAGGACCTGAATTCAAATCCTACCTCAGACACTAGACAGTTACTATGTGATCTTGGGCAAGGCACTTAACCCCAATTATCTTGCCTTCCCCTTCCAGAAAAAAATTAATGAAAAGTTCATCCTCAGGTGTAATGTTTGAGGACAAGAACAACATCAGCATATTGATTTTGTGTCCATATAGACAGCACATACTTTCATAAACTGTCTAGCATTCTTTTGTTGCTTTATTCAGAAAGCCACTTGTGTTCCTTGGGCATGTGGTGCCAAGGGTAATGCTGGGGAGAAAAAGGATACACACAGATCTTTGCTCCAAAACTATGATTTCCAGTTACTCAGTCTCCACTAATCTGAAATTGGATCAGGTAACTTGGGCTGTGCTGAAGCTTCCCTTTTCATTACTAGTTTGGGTGGGAGGGAAATCCTGGCAAAGAAAAGGAATTATATAAATAAATATCACAAGAGTCTTGCTCATGAGAACAAAAGGCTTTCAAAAGTCTTAGCCACATGGCATTGATGAAACAGATAAAGTTATCTATTCTTTAAAGCAGGTCCTCTGACATTTTGAGTGACTGTACTTGGAGAGAAATATACTTCTTTAATATTAATTCTGTCAGAAGTTTCATTTATTGTAGCAGCAAGCACCCTAGCACACCCAGGATGGTTGCTAGCACAGGTTCTTAGATCTGTTTTCCTAAAGGAAAGCGACTCAAAATGGGTTAACAATCTTACTTTAATTAAACATATCATTTACATAGTTAAGGGGGAAAAAGTCAGCACCCCGAACTTCAGAGAATACAAACAGAGGTTACAAGCAGACAAAAAAATACAGAGAAACAGATCAGCAGACAGGGCTTCCACCTGTCTGACCATTACATCCATACCTAGTTAGTTACCAGAGAGGGAAGCATCAACATCTGGGTTTTCAAAGCTGAGGGGCTCAACAGCTGTCCAGAGTCTCATCTGGCCAAATCACACAACTCTTCCCAAAGTGAGCCCCAAAGCAAAACCTTACATCAGGGTATATATAGCCTTCTCCTGAGTCAGAGAATGCCATAAACCCTCTTGGCCCATTGCCCGATCACAAAGTAACAAGGTATGGGCATTTCTGAAAAACAAGCCTGTCGTCACAGGCTCCAAGTGACCACATTCAGCCTATTAGGGGGCAGAGTATACTTTCAAATCAGGGAAGGTTCTCAGAGCCACTTAAACCTATCAAAGGGCCTAGGGCAGCGGTTCTCAACCTGTGGGTCACGACCCCTTTGGGAGTCAAACGACCCTTTCATGGGGGTCACAGGGGTTGCCTAAGACCATTGGAAAATACATATTTCCAATGGTCTTAGAAACTGAGACTCTGCTCCTCTATTCCTCTCCAAGTCTCCAGGCGGGTCTGCCCACATGCAGATATACCCACATACAAGCATTAAAGGGTGAGGCATTAGGAAGGTTGAGAACCACTGGCCTAAGGGCAGGGAAGATCTTTGGATTCCCATTCCCATAATATTTATTTAAGCTAGTCTCAGTCTGTTCTACATTAGTTGAAGAACATGTATCTACCTATCTACATACATATGAAACATAGAAATATATTTTATATATGTTAAAATATATTAAAAATATGGTGGATTTAACATGCAAATATACATATTTCCACAGAAAGATTATATATTATATGCATAATATGTAATAATAGATTATATAAGATATAATATGATGTGTATTATATGTTATATATAATGTAATATAGATTCTAAATAATATATTGTATATTTCCATGTTAAATCCACTGTTTTAATAATACACATTAAATATATGTGTATATATATAAATAATATACAATGTTTCCAAATTAAGCTCACTATGCATCTAATTAAATGGAAAGAAAGTGATAGCTAGTTATAAAAATAATGTAAAAGAAAGTATGAGTGGCATTCATGATGGCATTCATGACTTCAATTTTCTACTATAAGAAGGAGCTAAGGAACAAAGAACTGCAAAAGGAGGAAAAACAAAGTAAGCCCAGTTTAATTTGGGGATTGGCAGCTTTTTACCCTTCACCACTGGCTGAAGCCTTCCTTTGGGGCCTCCTCATCCATGCCTCCCTTTCCTCCCACTCTACAAACTGGCCTTACTTTTTCCTTGTCTGCTCCCTCTGTTCTTTTACATTGACTGTCTCCAGTGCCTGGGATAAATTCCTCTTAGGATCCCTTCTTTTATTTATTTATTTGTTTCTTCATTAATTAGTTAAATTGTTTGCTTGTGTATTTATTTATGTAGGAGGGCAATTGGAGTTAAGTGACTTGCCCAAAGTCACATGGCTAGTTAGTGTGTCAAGTGTCTAAGGCCGGATTTGAACTCAGGTCTTCCTGATTCCAGGGCCAGTGCTCTACTCACTGCATCACCTAGCCACCCTCCTTCTTTTATTTAAAACTCAGATCAAGTTTTCTCTAGATAAAATCTTTTCTGACAATCCTGTCTACTAGTATTTGTGTGCATGCACACACATGTATACACATGTAGGTATATACACATGTATACACATGTGTATGTGTACACACAACACACATGTGCATACACATGCACACACATATCCATATACATATATGCACATACACATATGCATATATACACATACACATACACAGGTATATAGTGTGTGTGTGTGTGTGTGTGTGTGTGTGTGTGTGTGTGTGTGTACATGAAAGGAGGCAGAGTAATATGAGCAGAACCAGGCAAACAATTTACATGGCCGTTCCAAATCTGACCTCTCATTCCTGGACCCTCATGGCTTCTCCCGCTGATTGAATGACTCCTCCATTCAAGGAAGGTGACCAGGCCAGTCAGGTCTGGTTGCTCTCCAGGCTATACCTCAGACTTCCTAGACTATGGCCCTATGCCAATATTTTCATTCCTTCCTTCCCCTCCCCCTCATTCTTCTCCCTCTGTCCACATGGGGAGTGATATTCTTACTTGTGGGTGCTCTGTCTGAAGGAACATGAATTTTGATCACTTACATTTCACAAGGTATCTTTGGAGCGTGAAAGCCAAATTTTTTTCTCTTCCTTATTTATTTATTCTATCATTATTTTTTAAAAAAACTGGGACAATTAACTCTTTTGTCTCACGTAGTTTTCATTTATGATCTCTTGGAACATAGCTCTAGAAAACCAGGCTTTGATAAAGCCCGTAGTGATTCAAATGGAAATACTTGACTATGCCTATAAATTCAAACCACTATGGCTTTCACTGATTAGCTAATAATAAGTTCCAGTTCAAGCCTCACTTGTTCATTGTTTGGGTTTTGATGGCTCAGAATGAGTATAAATAGCAATTGTTTCTGGTGTGGCCAGAAACTTTGAGGGTCTTCCCCTCCCAGAATGATTCTTTTGTCAAGGAAAACTAAGCCATCTTTTACCTCTGTTCTTAGCCTTTGAATTGGTATTGCCTCAGACAACCTGGGAAAGACCTTAGCTTAAAAAGGCCAAGGTCTTCCATTGCATCCAGGACCATCTCCAGCAGTCCTGACATATGTCTTGCCTCTGGATCCTGATGATTCTGGAGGAGAGAGTGAGACTTTTCACACAGCTCTGCCTCACTTAAATCCAATTCACTTACAAGTCAAGACGTTATTCCTCCTGATGGCATTGGTCCTCTGCAAGCACTAGAACAATGTATGTAAGGTTGGCATGGATCCAATTTGATACAAGTTCCCAGGACCCATGGCCATAAAACAATCTCACTGTGCTTGCATATCAAAGATAATATAAGCATCTGAGTCTAGCTGGTGAACAGCACACTGCCTGCTCTATGCTAAGTCACCATGACATAGCCAAAGTAAATGTTAGGAGCCTATGGTTGGCATGTTTTCTGTTTCTCCACATATCAAATGAGCACTGGTCAGTAAGTGTGGGATGTAAGTGTGGAATGTGAATGTTGTTCTTGTCTCAACTTGGCATCAAGATGTATAATTAGGTGGATGCTGTAGGAGCTGAGCTCCCCCACCTCCTCCCCAATGTGCTGCCATCCAGAAAAGTAAAGTAAATTATCTCTCCACTGCTGCCTTCCATATGCCCAGATCCAGAGTGAACCTGTTAGAGGCTGGAGCTGAGGAGTTCCAGTGTTACAAATAAACAATCCCCCTCTTTCAGCTTCCTTTGAACCTTGTCTTCCACTATCAGAATGTAAGCTTCTCAATTCTTTCTGCTTATATGTGTATCTTCAGTGCTTAGCACAGACCAATATGCCTCTCACTTTTAAGGTGTAGAATAAGACATACATTTTCAGAAATGGCTATAACAAAGTTTGGGATTCCTGGGAACCCCAAAACATCAGGGTACAAGGAGGAATCACCTGGAATGAATTCATGCACTCAAGTCTTCTAATCAAGTGGCAACATTTATTGTAACACCAATAGTAGTGGCCAAAGTTCCTAGGAACCTGCAAACTGAGGATGAGGTTGATGCCTACATACATATGGGACAGTGAAAGGATCTGGATGGGATTAAGGAGTGTTAAATAGTCTGGGGTAGGTCAGGTACAACAGTGAAAGAAATGTCTAGTGAGCAAATTAGGTGATCTAGGTAAACGGGTAGGCCAGGTGCCTTGGGTACCAGTGATCTGTGCAATGTATGGGAAAATTCTGGGACTGGGTTGCTTTTCAAGACATGGTCTTTTCCTTTGCGGGGTCCAGGTCCCATCATCCCATCAACTACTGTGTGAATGTGTTTGCTTGCCTATACTAACTTATAATTGATCATATTTAACACATTACTCTGGCAAATATTTCAGTTTATTTTTCTTTGGGAAAAATAAATGAGCTCATTAAGTGATAGAGTAACTTTGAATTAAGCATGTTCTATCTTAAGATGAGAGTTGTTTCCTCTTAAATATAACATCACAATTTCAAAGACTCAAAAGAATTTTCTGAAGAACACTTGTGGTAGGGAGGTGTCAGGGGGCAGGAGAACAAATTATCTAAGAGGACTAATGAGCAATGTATGTGTGGAGAAGTGAAGGATAGAGGGATCTTTGCTGGCTGCAAACGGTATGTCTGCCACACAGACCTTTTTAATTAAGGTGATAGAAAAACAAAAGTGTATACAATAGGGAATTATAGTGAGGGCCACAAGATTAGGTTGCATTGATGGGGTATGGGCTCTGGGAACCTCCTTGAACTCTCCCTGAATTTTCCCACTTAATCTGGCTTTTTCATGCTCACATCTGTTACCCTTAACCTAGCCTAGTCCTCCATTGTCTGTTACCTCTGGAGGGTCTCAGGCTGCTTCCCATCCTTGATCCCATCAAAATCCCATTCTATTAGTTTCTGAAATCTGACCTCTAGTCACCCCAGTCCCATCAAGATCCTCCTTAGACTCCTCCTCAAGAGCCTCCCTAAACCCCTCCTCTAGTCATCCCACACTGCTTGACCAACCTTAGATTCCTCCCATAGTCTTTCTGTATATAAGATCTATCTTGCCTCCATGAAGGTGCTCAGATTCAATCTACCTGAAATTCAATCTGGCCTGCTGGTCAATACAAGTGTCACCAACGGTTAGGTTCCTTAACAATCTACCCAGTACGATGAATCTTTAATGAACTTTGTTTTCCTTTGGCTGAAAGAAGGCTTGGATCAAATTCACTTGGGTGGGAGCCAACATGTCAGTATTTTGGGGTCCTGAGCATCCATAAACCCCAACATTTTAAACGCCAACATTTGGTTCCCTGACTGGAATTGAACCCAGGCCACAGTGGTGAGAGTGCTGAATTCTAACACATACCCCATCAGTATTAGTGTTTGTTTCTCTCAAAGCAGGCAGCATGCATGCATCCATGTATGGGAGCTCATTTGGAACTGATCTCCCTTTGGGTTTAGGGTGCACAATTTTTATACCCTTCCAACAGGGGCTGAAGTCACTCTCATCATTTCACGCCCCGGACTCTCTATACCAGACCACTCCCAGCCATACCAGACAACTCCCAGTCTTGGGCTGTCTAAACAAAAGAATCTGTCTCCACCCAAGTTTGAGTAGAACACAATGGGCTTCTCTACCTTAGATTAAATTAACCAAAAGCTTGGGTGGGGGCTGACCAGCATAAAAAGAGTCCATGCAATATCATTAACACAAAGTCCTTCTGAAGAAAAACTTCAGTTTCCAAAGTCAGGACTTTGGAAGAAGAGGTCTGAAGAAAGCTCTGAATCTCTAAGATGTTGGTCATTGATAATTATTTTTCACATTAATAAATATGCATTGAATTATGGTGACTAAGAGGTTGGATGCTATGAATAAGTGGGTCTGCATTCATGTGCATTTGATAAAAATTCAGACTGTGATCCAGCTCACAGAGCAGAGGCTTCAAATTTCTAGTGTCAGCAAGCATTGCTTAGGAGGGTTGTAGAGATTGTGGCATTCAGAGCTACTGCTATTCTAGGTCTAGAGAAAAACATGGCTAGTAGAAAGTCAAGTTTTTCTTATTAGGAATAGAGGCCCCTAGAGTTTTTAGTAATTCATTAATTGTTGTTGTTCAGTCTTTTCAATCTTGTCCAAACTTTCATGACTCCATTTAAGGTTTTCTTGGCAAAGATAGTATTAGTTTGCCATCTCCTTCTTTAGTTTATTTTACAGATGAGTAACTGAGGCAAACAGGATGACTTGCCCAATTAGTAAGTGTCTGAGGCAGTATTTGAACTTATAAAGATGAATCTTCCTGATTCCAAGTATTACCTTAATCCTTAAGATTAAGAGATGGGCTTAATAATTATAATAATTATACTAATAGTAGCTGGTATTTATGTAGCACATTGAAGTTTGAAAAGCACTTTATAAGTATCATCTCATTTGATCCTCACAACCACCCTGGCAGGTAGGTGCTATCTCACTTTTACAAATTGAAGCAGATGGAGATTAGATGACTTACCCTGGGTCCCACAGTTAGTTTCTGAAACTGGATTTGAATTCAGGTTTTCCTGATTTGAAATCCAGCACTTTATCCACCATCTTATTTAGCTGCTTTAGTATGCATTACTACATGGTCACTGCTAAGCACTAGCTAGGGGTGTACTTAGACATCTGTAACAAAAGTATCTTCTAATAGAGAATGTACTAATATTAATCATGCAAGGAACAGCAAATGAGAATAAAGGAATGGAGGAAAAAAATCCTTATGGGAACTTAGAGTGGCTGAAATAGTTATGACACTTTATGCACTGAAATCATGTAAAATGGAAATAGTTTAGATGGTTGCAATACTGTCCAATGGTAAGCGTAAAATACAACATGAATTACCTTTAAAGCAAATAAATACTTTTTTTTCTGGTTCTTCCAGATAGAGGTAATGGCATGATATCTGGAGTAATGGTGTCTGATGGCTACTCCAATTCCACAGACTCAGTGACAATCTCCCAGGGAAATTAAGTGTGTAAGTACACCTTCACCTAAGAGCAAGATCATGGTAACTGTCCATTTGGATAACTTGTAGGATTTTAGACCCAAAAGGAACCTCCTCTTCCAATCCCCTCGATTTTTTATATTTAAATTTTTCCTTTTTATGATCACAAACTTGATAAAAAGCAAAATGCATGAACATTTCTCTAAAAATAAGAAAAATGAGAAATGCTTATGAAACTATGAATCTCTCTCACATACTATTCGTTTTTGTGTATTTCAAATTTAACATGATAGCTCCAACATGACCATGGTTTGCTTCCTATCTTCATTTTAGCTAAGAGTCAGGGACATGAAGTGAGTTGCCCAAAGCCAAACAACTAGTTTAGTGAAGGAGCCAGAACAGCAACATCATGAGTACACAAGTGCTTCTGAAGCAGCTTGGTGACATAACGGGCACAGTGCTGGACTCAAGAATCAGAAAGACCTGAATAATTCAACTCCTGCTTCAGATGCTTACCAGATACGAGACCCAGGGCAAGCCATTTAACCTGCCTTGGCCTTCTCTTCTGTAAAATGGGAATAATAATAAGGGCTACCTCTGAGTGTTTGTTGTCAATGCTAACTTATTATTACTATGTATGGAGTACTAGCCTAGGTATTGAATGAGAAACACAAGATGTGATCTGTACACCTTACAGAATTTATGGTCAAGTAGTGGCATAACACCAACATAATATTATGTGATAAGCACATCAGAGGTATGAAACAAAGTGCTACAAAATGTCTGAAGAGAGAAGTCATTACCAACGTGCTATCAGAAAAAGCTTCCAAAAGGAAGGGACAGCTGAGTTGGTCTTTAAAATATGGGTAGGTGCAGGCATGGTGATGCATGCCTAGCATAGGCAAAACAGGGAGATATAATCTCAGAAAAAAAAAAAGAATGAAAGATAGGAATTCAAAAGGTCAAAAGCAGACCTGATTTTCAATCTAGTATTCTAACTGTATCATACTGACTTTTTTTTTAATATGGAAGAATTTGCACCCTAACTACACTTTGACAAGTGTAATTTTTTTCCCCCAATATACTTTGTGTGGTTATGTTTGCTTACTTCAAGGATTCACAGCTTAAACAGAGATCAATACACTTTATAGATAATCTATATTGAACTGATGTGGTAGAAAAAAACAGTCAGCTACTGACCAGCCTTCCCATGGCAGCCTCTCTGAACTGAACTGATTTCATCTCATCAGAATGAGACACACAGAGCCACTCAGCTTAGTAGGATATAAATTCCTTGAGATTGTTGTTGTTCCGCCAGTTTCAGTTGTGTCTAACTCTCTGTGACTCCATTTTCTTGGCAAAGATACTAAAGTGGTTTTGCCGTTTCCTTCTCCAGCTCATTTTGCAGATGAGGAAAATGAGGCACATAGGGTTGTTACTCGAGCAAGGTCAAACAGTTAGTGTCTGAGGCCACATTTGAACTCAGAAAGATGAGTCTTCCTGACTCCAGGCCTGGAATTCTATCCACTGCACCACCTACTTGCTTCTTGAGATTAGAGACTGCTTAATTGTTTGTATTTGTATCCCCAATGTCTAGCACAGTTTCTTGAATATGTAAAGCATTTAATTATTAAAAGCACTATTGTTTGAGTGGTAGGATGTGCCAAGATTATGCTATACTGGCATAGCCTTTGAGAATATAGTCATAACCACACAACTACTTAGTGGAGAGATATGAAATTTAGGACTCAAATGAGACACAGAAATCAAACAAGCCAATTACTGCTAGAACCAATTGAGCATGAAGTAAAAGGTAAATATGAGGAAAACTCATTGGGTTCACTCTTAAGATCTTTTGGAGATCTATTTCATTCATATCTGCCTATAATCTGCTTCCTGCTTTTTACCTATCTTTACATAAAAAGTTGACTGAGCAACTAGAATTTGGAACTATTATCTCTATGCAGTTATTTTGAGTTTATCATTTGCTTGAGACTCTACTAAAACACTAGGCTTAAAAGGAAAGCTAGGCTAGCCTCAAGGAGCGAGTTACTATGAAGTTCTGTGTATGTAACAGTACGCCAGACAGAGCCCAGGTTCAGTTTACCTTGTTTGCCAGTGCCACCTGGTAGTAATCACAAACTTTTCTGACTGTATGACCAGTGTTAGTAGGAAAAAATTATGCAAAAGAGTACTTAGGTGAACCAACCCATGTCCTCACCAGTATCCATCGATTACTAGAAGTTACAGGAGAAAATCTGCCTTACCTCTTAGTTCCATTACAGCAGGAAATGGGAATGTACAGAATAGGGCACACAAAGTATCAAATCTTTTCATGCTGACAAGAAATAGGAAAGAAACTACTAAACTACAAATCTCTCCTGACAGCCCCTTATAAAATGGTAATTGCTGCTGGATACTTACCAACAAACCCTTTTCCCATCAATTAAAGCATCTTTGCAAACTTCTCAACTTTGCATTTAAAATAGGACTCCTACTTCTCAGATGCATTTGAACTTTTCCAAATATACTCTTATGTTCCAGCCTACTGGAATCCAGCTTAGCATTTCTTGTGTCCTTTCTTCCCACGTCTGGTATGCTTTCCATCGTCTCCTCTGGCTCTTATAATCCCCTTCAAGGTTCAGCTCATGTACTATGTCCCACAGAAAGGTTTTCCTGATGTCCCTGGTTACTATTCCCTCCTGCAAATTTCATAGGCATACTTATCTATAGTATGTTACATCTCCCCAGGAGACTGTAAATTTCTAGAGGACAAGGACTATTCGGTTTTGGTTTTGTATCCCCAGAGCCTAGGACCTGTTGTTACATACTTTGCTTGTATTCAATTCAACCAGCAACTGAATTTATGTCATGGGCAATGCCTAGAGCTAAGGAATACAGTGCAAAGAAAAAACAGGAAAACAATCCTTGCCCTTCAGGTGATTTCTTTTCATTTTAGTTGTCTGTGCAACTGTGTCACATTACTGGACTGTTTCCTAAGGGCAGAGCCTGGGCTTTAAACTTTCTCCCCTAAGAAATGGTATAGTACAGACAGTAGTTACTTAATAGATGTTTATTGAGTTGAATCGGCCAATCATATTTTCAAAGCTTAATAAGTTATTTTGGAGTTCACAGAACAATAGTTGGACAACTTCAACAAATACTCAAACTCCCCTGAACCTCTTTTTCAGTCTTCTCTTTTGCTTTGACTCAACTGCATTGGCCCTTACCCTATTCCATTGAACCAGTAATGTGGAAAACGATACCTACATTATATGCATGTGTTTGGGTGCACATACATATGCAGAAATATCTATAGCAACTAAAATATATTCGCATGGAGTGAACAGAATGCTTGGTTAATAAGACCACTTCTGGACCATACTGTGTGATCCTAGACAGACATTTAAACCTCTCTGCCTCAGGAAAGCCTTTAAGACAGTAAGATGCAGAGACACCGGCTACTTGTTTTGGCAGAGGGCATTTTCTCCCTTGGAATTCTCCACAAAGATGAGATCGAGTCCTCTGCACTGTAGAGAAGCACTTTTTTTTTTTTTTGCACTTAACATTTTATGTTCTCTGTTCTCAATTTTTAAAGTTGATTAGATCAGATTATATATCTCTATAAGGAAAAAAAATGTTTATGGCTCAATGGCTGATTCAGAGTTCTTTTGTTTTTCTTTCCCCTGTGGCTCAATGGCCTATAACAGACAGGCTGCTCCCTCATTCACCCCTGGTCCCTTAAAAGTACATCCCCAAACAAATTAGTATGGAATAACTTACCAAAATTTCCAAAGCAATTAGACCTTTTTTAGGCTTTTCCTACCTACTGAGTTCCTTCTTTACCACCTTCCTTCACACCTGACACAGTTTTATAGTCAAAAGAAGCTTGTCATTTTCGCTAATATTTAAGACGCAAGTGGCACTGAAAGTTTTCATTTTTGTAGTTTAATAAATTTAAAGCTTAAAAAAACCCTAAAAGCTTTACACACCTCCTTTTCTACATCTGTGAGTTTTAAAGAACTGCCACAGACAAGCTCAGGATCATTAAACAGTAAAAATTAAACATACGTTATTTGAGCTCTAGAATGTGGTAGTTTGTAAAATTGACAAGGTTCTCTTTAATGCTTCCCCAAGTGCCTGTCAACTATGTGAGGGGCACTATGAAGAAGGGAATTAAACAAAAATGTCCTAAAGCCTGTATATCATCTTAAAAATGAGCATTTTAAAATGCTAGAATAAATGCGACAACACATATATGATCTGAATGGCATATGAGGCTATTTTTCACCTAAGTAAAAAACTTCTGTTTTGTTTTTTTTTTACAAATATTGTATTATCTAACTTGAGTTAATTCCTCTTTTTAAATCTACCACTAAATATAACTGGATTACATTTCACCTCATTTCCTAAGGGTATAGTACTGATGGTGCAGAAAGTTGCTGCTGCCTTCCTATCACAGTAAAAGCTTTTTTGTCCAGCTTAATAAGAAGTTCAATCTATTTCAAAATTCCATTTAACAGTTTAAGTCACATGGTCTTTAATGGATCATTTGCATGTTAAGGATTCGATGAGTCTTAAAATCTACAAGTCAATCAAAAGATCAGTTGCCATTTACTAATTAAAGTTTTCCAAAGCCTTGAAAGGCCTTTAAAATTAAACTTTTTTTAACTTTTAATTTTTAAAAATTATTCTACTTCCACTTCCCAAACTAAATTAAAAAATCAAAACCCTTATTACACTCACAGTCCAGCAAAATAAATACCCACACTGTTAATGTCCAAAAATGAATGTCTCATCCTAGATTTAAGTCTTTCACCCCTCCAATAGGAGACAGGTAGCACAATTCATCTTCAGTCCTCTGGACTAATAGTTAAGGCAGTGATTCTTTCCCCTACCACAAACAAGTGGGACAATAAATAACAAATAACAAAAAAATTACAAATCTGAAACATAAATGAATGACTGTGGGACTATTTCCATCACCAAGGGATAATTTATTTTATGAAAAGGTTGAAAACAAGAATTATGCCCTATCCAGCTAGCTACACTTATTTTATCCCCCTTGCATTGCCAAAAAATGTGGAAGAGAGCACATTGTTATCCTGTTTTGAATTAACCCTTCCTTCCTTTTAGATTCTGTCCTTCAAATAACAAACATTAGGAGTTGGAAGAGGTCTCAGAGGTTGCTAGTCCAACACATCTCTGAAAAACTTCCACAATATTCATGTTACTTTTCTTGAAGTAATGATTTCTCCTGGTATACTTAAAGGTTGATTCCAATTGTAAAATTCTGTGTTATATACTCTTTAGGTACAAATTTGCCATGTAAAGTGTATGTATGTGTGGGAGGGCACATTTGATGATGCTATAGCTAAAGTCAAAACTTCATATACAAAACTCAAGAACGTAAGGCAAAAATTTCTGGTCACTTAATATGTTGTGTGTGGGATTAAATAAAAAGTGCCAGTTTTCTAAATATCCTTTTCAACCACCACAACCACGACCAAACAGCAACCTAAGTAAAGGCATTCAGAGTCTTGTCTTCTCATGTTCTTAGACTCTGCAGAACATGAATGATTTTGCACTAAGATGTGAAATAGGTAGAAACCACAAGGTGGCGCTATAATTCCACTGAAGAGGCAATTTAAACATCAGTCCACAAGTTTGTTCCATCACTAGTATCTGCTACTTTTTCAACTATAATTCTTCTTTAGATCGGAAGAATGTAATAATGAACAATTAACTAAAAGACAACTGTCTGTTTAGCTCACAGGGCTGTTGTGAGGAAAGACTTTTTAACCTTAAACTCCTATATAAATGTGAGCAGCTCATATAATTTCAAATCTTGAGAATTTGCAAACTCATTTAAAAAAATGTCACACCAGTAATGCCTTAAGTTAACATTTATTTTATTTGACTTTAGTGTCATACAAAACATTTTAAGCTAGAAATTAAAATTCTCAATCATATACCTTTGTGGGAGAAGTAAATCAAAGGAAAAAGCCATTTCCCCCCTTCATAATAAAGGACTTGTCTTCTCCTGAAGCCTGTTCAGGGTAAACTTGCGTTATGATTTTTTTAAATTGAGAATTTTAAAATTCCCTTTCTTGTCTTGACTCAAGTTCATGTAAACTTTCCATCAATATCATCCACATCTCCAAAGAAATTTATAACTTTAAATCACAGTGTTCCCTCTCCCCCACCCCCCAAAAAAGGACAAAACCCAAAAACCTGCTTGTGTATCTTTCTAACTCTGGAT
>CM053592.1:55680024-55712169 GCA_028646515.1 Pseudochirops corinnae
ACTTGCGTTATGATTTTTTTAAATTGAGAATTTTAAAATTCCCTTTCTTGTCTTGACTCAAGTTCATGTAAACTTTCCATCAATATCATCCACATCTCCAAAGAAATTTATAACTTTAAATCACAGTGTTCCCTCTCCCCCACCCCCCAAAAAAGGACAAAACCCAAAAACCTGCTTGTGTATCTTTCTAACTCTGGATGGTCTCCATCTGTGCTGCTGGTCTTAAAATGTGTTACTAAATATGACACTAAAACACTCAACACCTTTTTCACAGTAAGACTTCAGACCTACACACAAATACAGGAATACAGGATTACATTGATCTCTACTATTTCAATGTTAATTGAGAATCTAATGCATCACCAATTTTCTAAGTTGAAAAAAAAGTTGCATTTTTAAAAATAAAAACATTTTCATTCTCAATGTATACATTTAACTTTTCACTTCAACTTATTTGACTACACAGATGGCAAAATGGTATGCATGTAAATCTCTTGGGTGCAATATGCAAGTCCCCACTGGAGAGTTTCCAACAGGATGTAAATTGTGGTCCTCAAGCCTGTGCTTTAAAAAACATATTACTTAGCACACCGCCAACAAATGTCAACACAAAAATACACTGCTGTAATGACTTCACTCTGCAAAAGAAATCTACTGGAACAACAGGAATATTTTCCTCACAAAAAGCTCAAATACAGTAAAGTAGTGTAATTACAGCTCAAAAGAATTGAAGTATTTCTTCAATAATGAATACACCAAATGGAATTCTCAATGTAGCAATATCAATATATATATTTAAAATTGTACAAATAAACCTTGAAGAAAACGTTCAGTGTAGAATCTCAGAAGTCCATGGAGATGCTTCTAAGATGAGTTATTGGAATACTTCAACAAGTCAGCAGTTTCTTGAAACCTAAAAATATTTTTAAAATTATTACAATAAAATAGGCTATTTAAGAAATTAAAAGTTTCCAAATCCTAAAACAATTTTTTTAATGTTTATAGGACGAGGCAGTTACTATTTATTAATAAAAAAGCAGTTAAGACTAGGATATGCAAAGAAAATGAAGAGTGAGTTACAATTCTTTCTTCCATAAAATGTTTATGATCTAAGACATAAGCAACAGAAATAATTTTTACAATAATAAGACTTCTTTACTTGACATTTTTACAATAATAAACAATCTATTTTAAAGCAGCTGACCACAAATGTTGTTTAGTGTTTTGTATTTTGTTAATGAAATGATAGATAATGTTCTTATTAACCATCAACTCAAACTGGATTTTTTAATCCTCAGTTAATTCCATTAACAACCCTTTACATTACTACTTAGAAACCCAAACAATGAATCATCCCACAAACATATAACTGAAGGTGGATTTATTATCCTCTAGAGTCCTGAGGAAATTCCACACCTGATTGAGAGATCTTTAGTTTGGAACACATATGCACATTCTATAGGTACCTTAGTCCAATATGATTCCCTACAGAGAAATGAATTCTTGCTGCCTTTTTCTATTACTTACATTTTTTTTATCCTTTCTATTTTCTCCATTGTGGTCTCCTATAATTGAAAAAGCAACAAAGTTAGATGATTCCTCTAAGATAACCAATTTCAAAAATAGACCCTAATCTTATAAAACTGTCTGAAACATTAGTGTACATATCAGAATTTTTAGGAGCACCTAAGTGATTTCTGAATAGTTTTGTTTTTTTCCCTGTACAACTAAAGCTAATGCTCACTCATTCTCCTGACCTTACAAGAAAATCAACTAAGCATTTGCCAGTTTTACTTACCTTTGAAGCTTCTGTCAAACCAAAGTAATTAATGGTACTGGGTTGGGGAGAGGAATCTGTGGATAATAGTAAGTTGTATCCAGATGACTGCTGATGAAGATTCTCTGGCATCTCCTCTTTCCTTTTTCTATCTGCAGAGAAATTAATTTTTAAGTTACTTTTGTCTTTCTGCTCTCATGGTGGGGTCAACTATCGAACAGTCTGATTTACAGTATGTGCAGAAAAGAAGGTATTGTTTAAGATATGAAAAGGGTACTGGTACAGGTCCAAGATTTGTCCTCATAGTCATTTACTATAAATATAGATATATGGTGCTGTATGACCTACACACACACACACACACACACACACACACACACACACACACACACACACTCTCTCTCTCTCTCTCTCTCCCTCTCTCTTTCCCCCAATCCCAAAATGAATTCTACAATAGGAATGCTATTTATCTTGATTACTGTAAATTCAAACACTCAGACAAGTCAAATTAAGAGTACATGTTCAAAATTATTTTCAAAATAAGCTCCAAGCACTAACAATATTTAATTACATCAAAAGGATGCTATCATGAATTATCTGATAGAAAATCCTTTCATTCAGATTTAGAGTGTTCCCAAGACTCACACTGATAAACTGTGCTAGGTCTTGGTGCCAAGTTATGAAAATTGAGGGAAAAAAAATTAAGCAATTTTTGAAGTCATAGAAGTTAATCTGTAATGTTTTTTAAAGCAATTATGGCTCGAATTCCTGATTCATAGGATCCTACTCTAAAACAATGACTGGAGACAGAAATTGTCACCCATGTCATTTTTCAATTAGCAGAAATGCCAGTAATGTCAAGTACTAAACATGCAGGATACCCAGATACACATTTACCTGTCTATGTATCATAGCAAATATATACTTCAATGGATTTGTGATCTTATCAATATAAGCATTCCTTTCAGTGATGCTGCAGATAGCAATCCATTCTTGCCTGCTCATCCTGTGAAACTTCCATCCTAGTCCTCAAATAGGGTCACCACAAGGATTGACCAAATGCGCTAGCGACTTTCCTTAATTCCCTTTATATCACATGAATACCAATGGAGGACATGGAGTATACTCTTGCCACTCTGTTCTATCTTGTTTTCAGGCATACAGTTGCCTGATAGCTTTTATACTCCTCTCTTGGATTTGTAATGTGTTATAGTCTCCTCATGGGAATCTTCATTATTCTGTGTGGACCTTTAAATTCTCTGCAGTCTATGGTACTCCAAAAGCAATCCAACTCACTCTCTTCTTCTTCTTTAATTCTGGCTCCAATTTACTATTCTTTTATAGTCTTTCCAGATTTTCTGATGGATGAACTCTGTAAGTTATCTACCCAGCTCCATATCACAGAGCAGTAGTTTCCCAAGTAGAAAGCCTTGGCATGACCCCAAGGGGTTTGTAATCAGCCAATTAGAGAGCAGAGGAAAGAAAAAAGAACATCCCACCTCTCCTCCCTCTAACATAACCACACTCACTTTGCTTTCTCTCAGGTTTCTACATCTGTATAGTCCTTTCAGGGTGATTGTCACCTAACCCCACTACTAGCACTTATAGAAGTCATTGTGTAGGCAAAACTGTCCTCCCCTTACCCCACATCTTGTCCACACTGTCTCCTAGCTGCAGCAGCAGCCATTCCTTGGAAATGTGAGATCTATATCCTGGGTGTAGAGGTGAGCGAATACTTAAAAAGGACAAAGATTCACACAGAATGACCAGACATGGATGGGCTATCAGACATCATATATAGCTCAGTTTCTCTTCCAGACTTCCCTATTTCTGTTAAAAGAACCACTACTAAGACTGTTATATATCATCTTTTCATTCTGAGGCTACATGTTGTTTCATTTCTGGCAAAGACACTGTAATGGTTTGCTATTTACTTTTCCAGTTCATTTTATAGATGAGGAAACCAAGACAAACAGGGTAAAGTGACTTTCCCAGGGTCACAGAGCCAGTAACTATCTAAGGCTAGATTTGAATTCTGGAAGAGGAGCACTCTATCCATTTTGCCACCCGGCTGCCTATTCATTCTCATGCCTCACAGTCAATGTTTACTCACAAAGCTACCACCCTAGTTCAGGTTTTTAATCACCTCTTGCTTTAACTACGTCAATAGCTTTCTAAATGGTCTCCCTGTCTCAAGTTTCTCCCTACTCTAATCCATCATCCACAAAGCTGAGAAAATCTTCTTCCTAAAGTTCAAATCTGATCATGCATTTCTCCTATTCAATATATTTAGGACCATAGATCTGCAGCTAGAAGGTACCATAAGGTCATCTACTTCTCTCATTTTACAGATGAGGAAACTTAAGCCCAGTGAGACTAAGTGACTTGCCTAAAATCATATAGATAGTATATGTCATAAGCAGAATCTGAACCCAGGTCCTATAACTAGATGATATTCTTTCCAATGCACCAAATATTAATCTATCTCTTTTCAATATCTATTTTTTGTGTAAGTTTTATAACTCAAATAATTGCTAGTATAATAGTACATGTCTATAATTTAAAATTAAGTTAATATACTTATACTAGGGGTAGATGCTAAAACTTTCTTTTGCTAATGGGGTTGTACAGCCACAAAATTTTGGAACCAATGGGTTTAGATAATGAGCAATCTTTCTTCACTTTGTAGTCTGTGGATAGGTAGAACAATCAGTTTTGAGCATTTACGGATTTTGTCCAAGATGCTCTATAATGTTCTGGGGCTTGATGCAATCAGTACAATGTCAGAGGGTTTCATCAACTACAGGTGTAGTTATGCAGACTTAAGACTGTGTAACAGATCTTCTCCACATGGAAAAGAAAAACTATGGTGATCATTCACCTCCTATTTTGTTGCCAGGTCTTTGAGGTGCTTTTTGCACTACACCAAATCAAGTATGCTTCTTAAGGAAAGTAGAAATGGCCCTAAGAAAACAAAGATGGGAAAGGCAACTGAACTAGACCAAGAAGAGATAGTGTTGGAGGCAACTTGATTAATTATTTGCTGCATTTTATATATACTTTATATCTATTCCTGTGGTCTCGCCTGATAACAAATATGCTACCGGAGGGCAAGGACTATTTTTTTGACATCATATCTCTAGCTCCTAGCATAGTGCCTGGCACAGAGTAAAAGTTTAATGAATACTTATTGATTAACTGAGAGTGTTGAGTAAACAGTTTTAATAAAATAAGGAGAAGAGGAAGATACTAAAGATGTGGGGAAAATCTCAAGATAATATTATTACCAAATAAAAGCTATGAAAAAAACACTAACTGCCACCAACCTATATCATTTCTTTCCTACCTACATATAATTTTAATAAAAATAATCTATCCATGCAAGGGTACTTCTGGGGATTATAACAGAACAGACAGGCACTCTTTTGTGAGTGATACTCCACAACAGAACACATCTTTACTCTCAGAAAACAGAATGAATTCTGAAGAAAATACAAGCTCTCACTGCACTTAGTGTTGATATACATAAAGTGTAGGCAACACATGAATAGGGGGATACAGAAGTGAATGGATAAGTAGTTACAGATAACCTACAATGTAGTAGGCACTGTGCTACATATTTTTTGCAAATATTATCTTAATTGATCCTCAATAACCCTATAAGGAAGGTGCTATTATTATCTCCATTATATAGTTGAGGAAAGAGACATGGTGGTTAAGTGACCTACCTGGGGCCATACTGCTAGTTAAGTATCTGAGAATGGATTTGAACTCAGGTCTTCCTGATTCCTGGTCCAGTGCTTTATTCAGTGCATCAACAGCTGCCTCTAATAATAAATATCTCCCTTTCCCATAACAAAAATCCACCAAAGGAAACTAAGCCATTTCAAATTACAAAAAATAAATGGTGTCAAAGCATCAAGCTGGCAACCATACTCATGTGCAGAAGAAAATTGAGATAACTGTAAGAAATGTACTCACTGACTGGTTCCAATGTTTATAACAAATAAAAATGAATTATAAACAAATAAACTTTCTAATTTCAGATTCAGTGTTTACACTTACACAGCATAATAAATTTTTTTTTTTGCTGAAACTATACCTCTGAAGATAACTTTCCCTGAATACCTTAATGGAAACCAATTAGTAATCAGTTAATGAACAAGTGTTTTCCCCTTTTAACTAGTTCATTTTTAAGATAATTGCTTCACAAATAACCTAAAACCATATGAGACACTTGTGACTTCTATATCTGCCTTACTATTCATTACTAAACATTACAGTCTTGTTTCTAAACAAATACATTCCTGTTGATTTATTATTAAAAATATTCTCCACCACTAGGAATGCTACTTGTTCAGAATTCTAAAACAAATGTCCATAAAGATTATGTAAAAGCATGAAGAAATAACAAAAACTAGGGAAAGATCTTTTAGATAGTGTGATATTATTTTGTCAGTAAAATAACATTTTCAGTCTCTCATGTTCAACAAGAATAAGCCCTCTTATGACTTCTTAATGCTTCCTTTACCTAAAAAAAAAAATATTTCATACAGAAAAAAAGCAAGTAGAACCATAGACATTTATCAGAGTACCTCTAAAACCTTCCCTTTTAAGGGTACACTAAAAGGGGCATGGAAGAGGATCTCAATATTCTCCCAGACAACTACTACTCAAGAATAATTCTAATGATAAAAGTCAATACAAGGTATTACTAGTATACCAATCACAAGCACCACCTACTGAAGGGCACTTCCCTTCTTGGCTTGGTTCATGGAAGATCTCTTTTCTCAATGCTCTTCATAGATTTCCACTTTCACTTCCAATACTCCCATATTCAATCATGCTTGGCACATGTATACATCCAAGGAAGATTCTACACCACTACTAGATAATCTATACTTTCTCTACTGTCTTATATCCCAGTCACTTCTCAACTCCCTTTACCTGGCTTTCAACTTTAGCTCTCAACTGAAACTGCTCTAAGATTACTAATGATCTATTATTAATTGCCAAATTAATGGCCTTTTCTTGGTGCTTGTTCTTATTTCTCTTCAGCACTCAACATTACTGACCACCCCCTTCTCCTAAACACTCCCTCATCCGTAGATTTTCATTACAAAAGTCTCTCCTGATGGTCCTCCTACATGTTTGGCTTTTTCTAAACTTCTGTCCCACTCTTTCAACTATGGGCATACCTCAGGGTTCTGTCTTGGGTGCTCTTGTCTTCCTATAATCCTCTTTTAGTAATCTCTGTAACCTGATGAATTCAATTACTGCCTCTTTGGAGACAACTCCCAGACCTAGATATCAAGCTCCAGTCTCTTCTGAACTCTAGTCACATACCACTTAGGTATGTGGACATTGGACACTGCCAACTGGATATCTCACAGGCACATCAATTACCACTAACTTTTTTCTCCAAACCCTTCTATCTTTCTAACTTCCCTATTTCTGTTGAGGGAAGTACCATTCTTCCTAAGCTTGCAACTAAGGTCATCTTCGACTCTTCCTATTCTATCACATAATAACCAGCAAACCTATTGAATTCTACTTGTACTATATTATCTCATTCTCTCCACTCATATCAAAACCAAATTACCACTCTTTTTCCTACTACCACTACTATAATTACTATTACTGCTAACAATAATAGCCAACATTTATACAGAACTTGCTATGTGCCAGTCACAGTGCTGAGTACTTGACAATTATCTCATCTGATCCTCAAAACCCTGGGAAGTTGGTGCTATTATTACCCCTGTTTTACAGAGGAGGAAACAGAGGTTAAGTGACTTGCCCAGGATCACACTGCTAATGTCTGAGGCAGGATTTGAACTTAGGTCTTCCTGACTAGGCCTAACACTCTTTCCACTATACCACTTAACTGTCCTATCAGCTCAGACCTTTACCACTTCTGCCTGGACTATTACAATAGTCTATAACTGGTCTCCTCAGCACCAGTTTTTCCCTTTTCCAATGCATCCTTCACACAGCAGCCAAAATTGATATTCCGAAAGCACAGGTCTGTGTCACTTGGCTACTCCACTCAGCTCCAGTGACAAACACCAACTCAACTGTTTGGCTTTTGAAGCCTGTCACAATCTGACTCCACACTAATTTTTCTGCTTAATGTATATAATATACTTTCCTTGTTACAGTCAGACTAGCCTTCTTGCTATTTATCCTACACAAAATGCTCCATCATCTCTCACTTCCATGTCTTTGTATAGACAGGCTACATTTTCCTCCCCCCATGCTGGAAATATATTCCCTTGTCACTTGCCAAGATGAGTTGAAATGCCTCTCCTACCGGAAGCCTGTCCTAAGCCCCTAAATGGCTGTTTTCCTCCTAATAAAAACACTCCATTTATCATTTTCCATGTGTATCCACTCCCTCCTACCCCTGTTCCCCCCTAGAACTACACTTCCTGATGGCATGCACTGTTTCATTATTTGGCACAAATCAGCCAGTTGACATGTGTTTGTTGACTGCACATTGATCGTACAGCAACTTTCTCAGCATCTGACCTTCTAAGCTGCTGTTGAAAAATACAAACGTACTGATTTTGGGGTGACTTTCATCTCCTTTGAACATCACCTCCCCATCTGTATCTGATGGACTCTGACAACAAATCGTGCCATGAGCTTTATCCTCTTGGACCTTCTGCCATTTTAGTAAGACGCCCTCACTGAATGAACAGACGCAGTTTTCTTCTAAAGAGAGGCTGAAATAATTACTGAAGCCAGAGCCGAGAGCTGAAACAAAGACCTGTTGACACTGCTTCCAGTAAGCATTACAAAAGTTCCGATTAGGGAACTGCTTATTCAGAAAGCTTCCCTAATTTAGATCTGAATGCTAAGGCACTTCACTGACATGAACTCAATAAACATTTATGGCTGAGTACTAACTACTTTTACAGTGTGAAAAAGCCCAAGTCAAATGCTACAGCTACACCCTTCGGAAGGCCTACCCCAACCACCTGCTTCAGTGCCCAAGTCAGTAAACATTCTCTCAGCTTAACCTTACAAAGCATTTTGTCTCCAACTTTCTTAAACACTTATCAAATACTACAGTTTTTTTTTTTATATGTTATATCCTCCCAAGTACAGCTTTCTAAGCCAGGCAAGATTCCTTTATTTAAACTTGAAGTCTCAATTACCAAACTAGTTTTTTGTTGAATTGATTAATTTGTCTTATAAACATGTGTGTGTGTATGTATGTATGTATGTATGTATGTATATATGTATGCATGTGTATATGTATCTGCTAGGGTTATATTACAGAGCTACATTCACATATATTGTAAATTATTGCTCCATGGAGCAATAGGATTCTTAGTTATGATTTATTATTTTTTCCTACAGGAAGTTAATTCTGATACTGTATTGAAAGTAAATGGAAGAATGATGAATGTCAATTCAAATACTTTATAATTTTTCAAGAACATTTATTATATAATAAAATGGAGTTAAAAATAGATGGGACTTCTATAAAAAGAATAATTCTTCATGCATTCCATTAACAAATTAAAGAATAAATATATCCTTTTTTGAGGGGTTTCATGAACCTCACAAATGTCGCACTTTAGATGTGACGTACAAACATGTCTTTAATTTAAAATCAAAAGGCAAAATGAAATTGTTTTCTCAGTCTACTGTGTCCAATGGTTTTCTATTCTAAGAAAACTATTTTTAGAATCATTAATTTTAGAACTAGAAAGAACCTCAAAAGAACATCTCATCCAATCTAAAAAGTCAGAATTCAGGCTCAGACCAGGAAAGTGACTTACCCAAAATCATCCAGCTTTGTCAGCTGGCAAGTTATGGGCTAAAAATGCATCTCAGGTTTATTGTCTTTTGTAAATGTGTTCTGTTGAGGACCAATTATCTTTCTGTGCACAATCAGAATGGATTTCCCCAAAGCATCATCAATTAAGTGATCTAATTTATACTGAACATTTCTGATAAATAATGCTTCTGACCACATTTTTTAAGAATAAATGGGGGGGGAGGGGACAGACAGCGGCTAGGTGGTGCAGTGAATAGAGCACCTGCCCTAAGTCAGGAGGACCTGAGTTCAAATCCGACCTCAGACACTTAACTCTAGCCATGTGACCTTGGGCAAGTCACTTCACCCCAATTGCCCTCCTTCCCCCCGTCAAAAAAGCAACAACAAAAAAAGAATAATAAATGGGGGAGTCAGTACCCCCCCCCCCAAAAAAAAGAAAGAAAGAAATTCAGGATATAACCAAGAAATCAAAGAGTTTGGTAAACCACTTTTTCTAAATGCTTCTTGTTGTTCATTATATACCCTTAATGAGAGGTAAAAGATAAAAATAAAATGGTTCCTTTTCCCCCTCATATAGGGCCTCTCATATTTCAGAACAACAAACTTTTCAATTCTTATTTTTAATAGTTTTCACTGTCTCTACAGTTATTTTAAGGCTCTTGACAACAGCAATAATTTTCTTGGTTAAACTTTTATAGCTTCAAATAACCGTAACTTATAAACTTTGTTATAACTGAACACTAATGTTAGTTAATACTAAGTCTTTAGAAGGCATCTCATTCAACTCACCCATCTTCCTCCACCTTCTATTCCTTTAACTGCATCTATAAAAAACATTTCCAAATTGTACTATATGTTTTGGTTTAAAACATTCTTCATTTTTTGGTAAGGTTTATGTAGACTAATCTAGAATCGTAAGAAGTGTAAAGAAGGTTGGAAATCTGATCATTCAAATAAATGGTGAGCAAATTTTCCTTAGAAAAATCCCCTTCAATAATACTGTAGAAATAGTTTGAAGCAAAACTATGAAGAACAGAACCATCTCCAACATTGACATTTCTGATCTTAACCACCTATAACACTTTATTCTCTACAAAAATACTGGTTTATTATTGTAGACTCCTAACCACACTCCACTCTTTCTGACCTACCACATTTTTCTAACTAAATAAAACTCTTTAACTGGATACCTTTCTCACAGCTGACTATATACCCAACCATTTACTCTAACAGGCTGCTTCTGGAAGTGAGTGTTCTAGTTCTTTGAGGAACTACTGCTCCCTACATGGTAACTGAAAGATGGGAACCTGAAAAAGATGGCAGTCAAATCATGATTACCCATTTATAAAATGCTTATTATCTGAATGACTTGGAATGATTTTCCCACCCCATTTAATATACTCCAAGGTCAGTTTTATTCATAATTTGTGTTCTCCTCCACTTAACATGTTTTTTAATAGCTTCCCAAAAGTTTTGAGTAGTACCTCTCAATCCCATTTCTCCACTCAATCTAAAAACACTTCTGTATTTCAAGTTCATATTCTCTACTTTATATTTTGTACTTTAACCAAGTGATTAAATTTTATTCATTTGCAAAGTCTTATTTTTAATCTAAAAAATAAAACTAACCTATTTTTTTTTTTTTTTTTAATCCGCTAAGATTACACTGCTTTTGTAGTTGACTAAAAATGCTACCAGATTAGGACCACAGTGAAACCACCAGATAAAGGAAATTGTAAAACTTGCTTCAAATTAGGAGATTTACTGCTATTATTTGACTTCTAATATTCTCCTGTTGAATAAAAAGAATAGCTAAACTTAGACCTTTCTGTTATTAGGAAGCCTCTAGAAAATTTGTTTTGATGCCTATAACTAGATGGAAGGTGATTTTGAGTTCTCAAAGGCTGTATCAGCAGAGGACAAAGTGGGAAGGCTTCAGGGTGACACTGTCTGCTACTGTTAGAGGACACACATTAGCAAGTTCCTCACTGCCAGCAGGTGGGCTCACCACTGCTTTGGTAAAATATACAGCAGAAGAAAACATTAAAATGGCACTCAGTCTTGTGCAGCCCCTGCCCATTTCTGTACCAACAGATGCAAAGGGAAGGACAGAGGATGGTATGAATTCTACAGTGCTTATTAATTAAACTACTGGCATTCTGAATGTGAGATCTCTGTGACACAACACCAGAAAACATAAGTAAGTTGCAGCTACAAGGAAGAATAGTTCACATGTTGTCAGAGAGACAAACGGATATCACAATAAACAGCGTTTTAGTGTACACACCTACATCTTTCGGAAATGAATTAGTAGAAAAATTCTGTGAAGAATTCTGTAAGATTCTCCAAATCAAATCAATATATACCTTAACACTCAGTGACATTAACAAAAAGGTGGGAAAACTGTTAGAAAATATGATCTGGGACTAACAAATGGAAGTTGTCAAAAGTCTGTAGATATTCAGAAATCTCATACCTATATTATCATAAACAGCTATAAGAGCTGTTGGACATGGTGAACACTGAACAATGTCACAAAAAATGAAAATCCTTATTGGAAGTGACTGGATGAAGGTGTCATTTCAGAATTAAGTGATTTATATGCAGTCAGATTATCAACTGATTAAAGAATATACTGAATTTATTACCAAACTAGAAGGATGATGAGTATATAGAACAGAACATCCATGGAGGATTTATGGGAGGGTATGGACAAGAATCTCACTAAATGGTGAGGATGGGCTGCAGTATATGCCACTGGAGGGAACACCCACATGGATGAAACAGAGATCCACAGAAGTATCAAAGATGTTGCAACAGCTGATCTAGTCATTGGAACAACTCCATCATTATAATTTACCGTACCTTTTACTATAAGAATCACAAGGAATTTATAAAGATCTTATTATTAATAAAGCAATGAAACTATTTTAATGGAAGGTTTTAATAAATTAACCCTCCCCACCTCCCTGGCCAAGAAAGACATTTTTGTTTGGACCACGCAAAAGAATACCAGGCTCTTTTTCAGCAGCCAAGTCATTTTTTCCTCCTTCAAGTAATAAGTTGTTGTGAGTGAATCCTCCCAAGTGATAAGGATATTCGATACCTGTTATAAAAATATCAAACATATTGTTTGTAACACAGCTAACAAAGATACACTACCAATTTGGATATAGATATAGTTTCAATATAAGATTCTTTCTCAATTAAACAAGATTATCTATGTCTTAGTATGCCTTTGAGAACAGTGACTTCAGATATGCCCCTTGGGGTTATGACATGAACCTAACAAAATGAAACAAAACAGGTATTTCCTGTCATATGGTGAGCTGAAAGCAATCCTCTGTCCAAACCCTACTCTGCCTCATGCTGGTATGGCAGTGACCACCTCAAAGGCTGCACTAGTACAGGACGAGGACTCTGGCAGAGCCTACAAACTTGGAGAAGCTTTTGGTTAAGCCCAAGGATGCACTGTATAGCTGTCATTTGAACATTAGTTAACCTAAGTTAGAGACAAATGGCCCTAGATTGACTTTGGGCCATGATGACTCTCAAAGATTATCTGCTAAGTTATAGAGGGACTGTGTAATCAGTTTCAACAGAAGCAATAACTATATCAAAATACCACAGATTCTCAAAATACTGAAATGAAAATTGATGTTTTGTTTTGGGAAAAGAGGAGGAAATTCCTCCCACTAAATCAGAGTGGTATGGGAAGGGGGAGGCGGGGTTTTATGGTTATGGAATCAGAATAACTAGGCTCAAATTTCAGCTTTATTACTTACTACTTAGATGAGCCATAATCCTATAGAACATATAGATCAGTATTTCACTCCTTAACATAAGGAGGATTAAGAGAATCATAGATTATGAACTTGAAGGGATCTTAAAAGTTATAGAGTCTAATCCCCTTATTTTACAGACAAGTCAACTAAGACCCAAAGAGGCTGAGTGGCTGTCCTACGATCACAGAGGGAGCAAACAGGGATCTGAACCCATGTTCTCTGACTCCAAATCCAATGTGCTTTCCTATTGTTACTACTTAATTCAGAGTTAAAATCTTGGAATGATTTTAAATAATTTTTTCTAAGAAAAATGTTAATGTTTCACAAAATTTGAACTATTCTTCACAACACAGAGAAAAACTTCATTTTTAACCAAGCATATTACACATATTTTAAGGCAATGATTTGGATAACTTAGTAGAAATCCTAATATGTCAGAAAAGTAAATGATGATTTCATCTATTTAACAAATCCAAAGAGGAGAAGTAAACCAATTTAATTTTGGGCATTTACACCTATGGGATTTTTTTTTTGATAACTTAAAGTACGTATGTAACTGTCACAAGAATATTTATAGGATATGATTTTGTTTAACCAGAAAGGAGACCATAAACTATGAATAATCTTTAATAGAGACATAATCATTTTAAGAAGACAAGATGAGTGTGTATATATGAATACACACACACACACACACATATATTTGACACAGTTGTATTTTAAAAGATTATTCAAGTAGATTGATACGGAATATTTAAAATACTAGATTTTGCTATTAATTTAGTAGCATCACCATTTTTCTTCGTAATTATTCACAGTCAGGAAAAAGATAAATGCCCTTGCCTTTTCTATTCTCAAATAATTTCTAAATTTATTAAAAACAAGTCCTAAAATACAGAAAGAAAATAATATTTTCTTCAATACAGAAGAAAAAACAGCTATTATCGAAAAGAATTATCACTTTGGAAATATCAGTTGACCACAAATACCCTGGTTCCTTAAAATCCAATCAAATATGTATGTATTTCCATAACAGTCCATTCTTAGTCTCACCATTTATTATAATTAGTATTGTAGATGGATAAGGATGGAGTCTTATGGCGCCAATTCTTCAGCAAGGACCAATTTTGATAGTAAGAATGGAAAGTATTGAAACAGTGTACCTGTTTGTGACAGATCTCTAAAAAAATTCCCCTAAAGGTTACATGAATGTACTATGTATTTTACAATAATGCTATCTTTGAATTTTAACATGTCACAAATTTAAATTATCTTCATTTAAGACAGTAGGGATAAAAAGCGTTGTGGTCCCCAGGACATATACTTGCTAAGTAATGTCCCTGTATAACTGTTCTAATTGTCAAAGAGTTGTCATTTTATGCACAGGACTTCTTAAACTGTGAGTGGCCATCACATGTGAGGGTGTGACTCACAAGTTTAAGAAGCATAAAGTGGTTGTGAATGGAAAAAGTTTAAGAAGCCCTGAGTTCTAAAGTAATTTGCATCACGTGCTTCTAGTTCCCTAGGAAAATAAGCAGGAATAATTTCCAGTGTCTTATAATCTCTAGAAAGTTAGGATGGAGTCCCTTGAGAAGACAAAAACAATCCTGAAGTGCAGAATTCTCGGAGTCAACAGCTTCTTTAACTCCAACCCTAGCAATCTCTAACTCTACTACTTATGGGTTACCAACAATTACTTAATTGCTAAAATTGATGGCCTTTTTTCAGTCCTCATCTTTCTTGACTTCTCTGATATATCTGGTACTCTCAACCATCCTTTTTTCCTGGACACTGCTTCCTCCTTTGGATTCTATGACATTGCTCTCTCTTACTTCTACCTATCTGATTTATTTCCCTTTCTCACCTTTACCAATGATAATCCTCCCACCCAATGGGCATGTAGCTAATAATACTGGCGGTAAGCATCTTAAACTTAACATTTTCAAAACATCAGCCATAAAAACCATCCTTCATTCTACTCTTACCTGCATATGTCAAATATACCACCATCCTTAAAGTTACACAGATGTCCAACTATATAATCATTCTTTTTTTTTTTAATGCTTTTTGGAGGGCAATTGGAGTTAAGTGACTTGCCCAAAGTCACACTGCTAGTAAGTGTCAAGTGTCTGAGGCCACATTTGAACTCCGGTCCTCCTGATTCCAGGGCCCCTGCTCTTTTCACTGCGCCACCTAGCCACCCCTATATATATTTACCTTTCTGTGTTCTATATATATATTTACCTTTCTGTGTTCCTTCTTTACATCTTTCCCACCTGTCCCTTCTCTCCACTAATAAAATCTCTACCATAAATTAGGTACTCAGAAGTTCTTGCCTGTATTATGGTAGAATACCTAATTAGACTATTTCTAGTCTTCCTACTCTATGATTAATCCTCTACACTCCATTAAAGTCTTCATGCAGAGGCTATAGGATCACCTATGGATTGAACTAAAGGACCCTGAAGGCTGTTCCAATTCTCAAATTTTGTGATAGTCTCCACAAGTTCAGAAATATTATCTGCTCCATCCAATTTCTTACAAAATGTTTTTCTTTTAATTTTTCCATCACACAATTCTATTTAACAGTAATCAACCAGAGTTCATGACATAAGAGAATGTCTTATTTCTAATCATTTTTACACTTTACTCATTATGACACGGAAAATCACTGAGTTATAAAATGACACATCATTCTCATATTCCTCAACTCCTACAACTTTAAAATAAATTATTTCAAAATTTTCAAAACTGATTTTTGTAATTTTTTATAACATAAGAACTAAAAAAAGAAAAAACCACTATATGCATCACATTCTACCTTATGTCATAATCATAATCATTTATATACGTATTTATGTGTATATGGTATGTATATATATCTTTTCACCCTTACTGGATTATAAACTACATAAATGATCAATGACCATATCTTAATATGTAGCTGTGATCTTCATATTACCTAGCACCACAGTACCTTGCATGAAGGCTCAATATCTGCTGAATTAATAAACAAATAAGGGGAAAGGGTCTTTATTTGCAAATGGTTTTTATTTGCAAAATGGTGAAAAAAATCTTGGCAGAGTATACTTGTGATGACAAAATAAGAAAATGTATATTACAAACATATTCAAAGGTGTAAATGACCTGCCCTGGGTCACATAGCGGAGACGCAGCACAGCCAGTGTGCCCTCCTGGCCCTTGCTACCTCTAGACAGCACCATCCATCTTGATTAGAAAAGTTTCTGATTTATTGCTATGTTTTGGCAAGCATGTTGATCAAAGGGAAAAGGGTCTGGATGTCCAAGATGATTAATTTCCTACGGATATGTCTGCAAGCTTGAGTCCACAAAATGTGAAACCTCTAAAATGCCAATCAGACTCTATACCACATGCAATTGTAGTACAAAGTTCAGCCAAATAAACTTGTTTTTTTTTCTTTTCTTTTCTGTACAAAAGCATTTAAAACATAGAAATTGGGCAAATGTTTAAAAGAAAAATTTTCATTAAACACAAATTCTTATTAACCTTATCTGAGACTAACATTGGTGTAAATTAGTTTGTAAAATTTTATCTTTTTCATGTAATAGCTTCACGATAGCTGTAATACAATGGGGATTATAATACTCCATTAGACAGTAAAATATAGGACATTATAAAATCTAACTGTGTCAGAGGTTGTTCTCTTTGTGTCTTTATACTAGGACTCTTAACTTCGAATCCACGAAATTTTTGAAAGATTAAATAAAAACAGCTTCCTTTGTTTTACACTTTAAAAAAAAAAAGTCTGAGAAGGGGCCCCATAGGCTTCAACAAACTGCCAAAGTGGTACATAACATGAAATTCTACACCTTTGTTTATTTCCAGAATGTGAATAACATATGCCAATAAATGCTAATAAAACACCTGAAATCTGGTAAGACAGCACTCCTTAATGTGAAACATCTGATTAACTTATTGAGACAGTATGAATCTTTTCATCCCTATTCAATTAGGCGTCTTTCTAGAATTACATATTTCTAAAACTTTCAGGCATTTTTACGTCCTAGATATTTACATTCAAATTAAACTACAAAAGGAATTATGTGGGTTTCTCAACATTCAGAGGGATGCCTCAATAGTTAATATCTGGGTTGGAAGCATAGGAAAGTTACAGGACAATAGCACTAAAATCAAATTTGATATTGCTTTCAAATGACAAAGTTGCAAAAGGCATAATGCTCAAAGTCTTCTATATCTGACTATACTAGCTGTCACCTGAAACCAAATAAATCAAACTGAACTTAAAGATAAGACACTATACTCAAAGTGTCATTATACTCACAGACACCATCTCCCAGATAGCCCTACATAACCTTGAATGTTAAGAAATGCACTACTGGAAGATCAACTGGCTTTGCCAACTACTTTCTGTAAAATCTAGAATTTGCCAAAACATGATTTTTAAAATTCTTGATTAATATCTAGAAATATTCATATGACTACTTCAAATGCCATTTTGAATACATGCACTGAAATTGTTAGGGCTTATGGTTAATACACGTAGATGAAAGGCTTGTAAATTTATCTATTTATAGGTAAACTCTAGGAAACAAAAAATTGTCTCTAGCAGACAAAAAGAATCAGTAATATAATTTTATTGAAAAAAAAATTAAATTGTCAAAGGCAAAAAAGTCACATAATTTTGAATTACTATCTAATTCAACCTGAAATGCAGGACAGAACTTAGTTATTTCATCTTTACTCACAAGAATTATAAGAAACAACAAAATAGAAGTTCTTACTAACATCCAGAACAAACACTTTTAGCTCTGCTACTATTCCCATTTGGGAAAACTGCAACATAGAACACCCAGTAAAATAAGCCATGGCCCAATTCTAAACCATCCAGGTCAAACTTATGACAATCCACCTTTCTTAACTGAGTTGGTAGCAAATACACACACACACACACACACACACACACACACACACACACACACACACATATGTGTGTATATTATGTGTGTATACATATATATATACACACACACATACATACATATATATATATTTTACAGTTCTACAATACTTTTTATATTACCAGCTAAAGTGATGTCTCCTCTCTCCAATATTTACTATAGATGAATAAGCAACTACTTAAATGTAAATTCAGCACTTTGTATTTCCATTAATAATTTTAGGGCATATTAAGTAAATTATTATTTAGAAGATCACAGATCTAGAGTTTTAAGGTACCTCAAACACCATTTTGTCCAACTCTTGTCATTTTCCAAGTAAGAAAACTGAGGCTTAGGAAGATTTAGGAACTTTGTTCAAGGTCAAATAGCTAAGGATAAGAGACAGAATTTGGTCTTAGGACCTGACTCTGGGGTCAGTGTTGTTTCCCGTCCCCCATCCATGGAGTATAATATACTTTACAGCCATATGAAAAAGAAAGTATCTCCCAAAGGCCCTCAATCACAGGCTCCAGACCTATTTTCTATAATTACTGGCTCCCTTGAAATTTTTATGGGTAAACTTATACCAAGTATGTCTTAACAAAATTATCAAATAGGCATAAACATTACTGAGACTGTCATACTGTAACAAAGTATTTTATATGTCGATATTTTAATTATGAATACCAAAGTATAATATTTTATCCTAATTAGTAAACATAACTAGTATCTACGCTTATGGTAAATTATGATCTTTACAATATTCTGAGCTAAGCATGGCAAATACTGCTATTATTCAAGAACTTACCAGGAGATGACAGATCCCTGTTCCTGCTGTACTTGTGGTCTTCTTTCATATCAACAGTTTCTAAAGGTGTATCATGCTGAAATAAAATTTTTAGGACTTAAGATATAAATACATAAGTATATTAATATAACCATATTTTACCTTCAATAAACACAGACATCTTTGTGTAAATAAAAGCTATCTTTTCTCTAAGTAAACACAATGGATAGCATTTTTCTGAAACGACTGTTATTAGCATATTAGTTTTGCCTACAGGGAAGAAGAGAAAGTAATGAATTTTTCTGGCAAGGCAGAGAATGTAGTTTTCATAATGTGAGAGCCAAAGCCACAGCAAATGTCTTAATGCAATTTATTAGGCTGTTGTGATAGAAGGGAAAGAAAAAGAGCAAAGAGAATCATTGCATATCACTTTGATCAAAGAAAATATAAATTGTTCAATGTACTGCTCTACTCAGGCTACATACATATCAAATAACACAATTTCAGAGACTTTGAAAACAAAGTCAGATAGCAACTTACCTGATTTTAAATACTATTAGAAACAAAGTTATTTCAAAACCACCATCAGGTTTACCAGATTCTCTGGCCTGATGCAGGGGGCAGAGGGCTGGAGGAAACATCAGGAATTTTGTTTCAAACACCAACTAGGTATGTAACCGTAAGCAAGTTATTTAACTTGACTTAGTTTTCAAACCAATAAAATGGGGATAATACATGCAGTATTTACTTCACAGTTATTGTAAAATCTCAAAATAATGTAGGTGCAGTCCTTTGTAAATTTTAAAAAACTATATAAATGGCAGTTAATACTGGTTATTTAATAAAGAAAAAAGTCACTGTGTAATCATGGTTATTAAAATATTTTTCACCATATATATAATTTCACAAAGGTGAATATGAAGATTCAACACATCTCAAAAATGCTTTAAGATGTAAAATACCTTTTTAAAGTGTAGGAGCATTTCCGTTTCAAGGAGGGTGACACGACTTAAAAGATTATTCCAGACCATTTCATCTATAATAACTTTTCCTTTCAGCTGTTCTTCCAAATAACGTAATTTATCCTCAATCAAAGTCTGTTTTTTAAGTTTTTCTTGGCATTCAGCAAGAATGTTCCGTATTTCTGCAATTTCAGAATTAACATCAGAGTCCTGAAATTAAAAAAAAAAGGTTTTATAATCCAATACTCAGGATGAAAATTCTTCTCAAAGAATGGTTAACTTTTTTCCTATTTCCAAAAGATTATTCAGCATTTCTAGCAAAAGACCTCAGCATCTGGCTTCAGCAAAAGCACCCAGCAGCAAAATCAAGAGAACAACAAAGACTTTTTGTCGTTCGACTGTTTTTCAGCCATGTCCAACTCTTCATGACCCCATATGGGGTTTTTCTGGCAAAGATAATGTAGTAGTTTGCTGTTTCCTTCTCACAGATGAGGAAACTGAGGCAAAACAAGATTAAGTGACTTGCCCAGGATCACACTGCTAGCAAGTGTCTGAGGCCATATCTGAACTTAGGTCTTCCTGATTCCAGGTTCAGAACTCTACCCACTGAGCTATCTAGTTGCCCCTACACAAAGGCTAGATTAACATAAATAAAAAACGTTAAAAGGGGCAGGTGAACTCAGTCAAACAAATCTTGGCTCTGCAGAACAATAAAGGGGAAGCATATACCTCTTCACAATAGGTGGCTGGTGTATGGGAAGGATAATAGGTTCAGAATGTTGAATACGCTAACAAAAGTGGCCTCCTAGTGTTATCTCTTGTTTTTAACCTCACTGACATTTCCCAAAATATCCTTCATCTCTTCGCTTAGCAATGACCACAACTTGCACAAGGAAAACACTTCAGAAAAACCAATACATTGAAAAAGTCTGATATATATTATCTGAAGTGTTTCACACTCAAAGTTTCCTGTCTAGGCAAAGAAGGAAGAAAGGAAACAACTTTGGCTGACATACTTTCACAGCACTTCAGTTTCAAATTTTCTGTGATTGATTTCTTTACATTTCACATTGTTGTGGTCACCGAGGTAGGTCACACTGTGGTTTTGCTGTAACTTCATTTTGCATTGGGTCATATAATTCTTCCCATGCTTCTTTGTATTTATCAGTATCAATATCAATATTACCACAGAGTAATATTCCAATGCATTCATATGCTACAACTTATTTAGACATTTCCCAACTACTGTATATCTACTTTGAGTTCTTTGCTAAGATAAAGAAGTGCTATAGATATTATGTAAATATTTTATGTAATTTTAAATGTAGAATCTTTTTTCTTTTTTTATCCCTGGCCCTACCCCACCCCACCCCACCCTTGAAGTATATGCCTCAAAAGCAGCAGAATCTCTGGTTCAAAGGGTATGAACATTTCACTTTTTTTTGTTTTTGCAGAAATTCAAATTTCTTTGCATGATGGATGGGACGCATTCACAGCTCTACCAACATTACATTTAGTATGCCATCTTTCTATAACCCTCTAAAACTGGTCATTCCTATCTTTTGTCACCTGTACCAATTTGCTAGGTATAAGGTGAAGCTTCAAAGTTGTTTTGATGTATGTTTCTCTTATTACTGGTGATCTGTAGCATTCTTTCACATGGATATTAACTGTGTACAATCCCTCCCTTTGAGAAAGAACTGTCTGTTCATCTTCTTACCCATGTATCTTTTGGGGAATAGTTTTTGACCTTCATACCCTTATATCAAAGATATTTGATAAATATGTTCTCAGTTGATTTCTTCCTTTCTGATTCTATATATTCTCCTTAATATCTATACTACTTAAATGATTCTAAAAAACTGAAAAAGAAAACACACCACCAAACTCCGTGCCTAAGACAAATGTAGTCCAGACACCTAAATCAGGGAAAGACAAAGCAAAGAAAGAGAATCAGAGATCAGTATCACTAAAGAAAAAAGATTTTAAAATTTTAAATAAAACCCTGGAAAAAAATCTACAGCAATATATCCCTAAAATTATTCAGTATGACCAAGCTGAAGTTACACTAGGGATGCAAGAATGGTTCACTATTAGTTAATCAATAAACATAATTAATCATATTAAAAAACAAAAATACTGCAAACCATAGGATTACACCAATAGATACAGGGATATCTTTTATAAATTACAACACTCACTTATGCTAAACTCCTTATAAAAAATTGGAACAGTAAATTTTGGAGGGGTCATGGGAAAAAAAGCCACACTGGGGCACTGCTGACAGACGTATGAATCAGAACAACCACTTTGAAAAGCAATGTGGAATTATGCAAATAGTAATTAAAATATCCTTACCCCTTTGACCCAAAAATTCCATTACTTAAGTGTATGTCTCAGGAAGCCATTGATAAGAGGAAGGTCCCCATATACATCAAAGTATTTATAGTAATACTTTTTATGATAGCAAAGAATTGGAAGGAAACAAAGCAGAAGCCATTCTGTTGGGAAATGGCTAAATGAAGTGTTGTATATAAACATAATGGAACATAACTGTGCTGACAAAAAAATGACAAATGTGATAAAGAAAAAGAGCAAGGAAAGCTCTACATCAGTGGTTCTCAACCTTCCTAATGCTGCAACTCTTTAATACTCGTATGTGGGTGTGTCTGCATGTGGGCAGACCCGCCTGGAGACAAATAGAGGAGCGGTGTCTTGGTTCCTAAGATCAGCAGAAATATGTGTTTTCTGATGGTCTTAGGTGACCCCTGTGAAAGGGTCGTTCGATCCCCAAAGGGGTCACAACCCATAGGTTGAGAACCGTTGCTCTACATGAACTGATACAGGGTGAAGTAAGAAAAGCCAAGAAAACAATATACACAATGACTATAATGTAAACACAAAGAACTATACAACAACACACACATATATTCACAAAATCAAAAGTGAATGTTGCAAAATGATAAAGAACAATGCATGGCTCAAAAGAAGACACTCCGACTTTGCCCCTTTGTAACACTGAGGAGCCCAGAAATTGTGTACACTGTAATAACAGCTAGCATTTGTTTAAAGGCTGCTGTGTTCCAGGCTACCTTGTTGTCTCTACATTTTCAAATTTTTCAATATGTTGATCAGATATACTGATTTTTTTCCACTTCTTTTTCTTACTGTCTTTAAAAATTATATTATTTGTTATAAGGCATGGCTCTCTGGAAGTGAGGGCAAAGGGTATTGGTGAAAATTATAGTGATATAAAAAACATATTAATAAGACTTATTTCAAAACAGAAAAACAAAAACACTACAAACCATATGATTACATCAATAGATACAGGAAAGCCTCTGACAAACTACAACACTCATTTATGCTAAAATTCCTATAAAGCATAGGTATAGAAGGTACATTTTTAATATGTTAAAAAGGATATATTTAATAATAAAAGCTAGTATTATCTATGATGGGAAAAGCACCATAAACCTCCTCATTAAATATAAGACTAAGGCAAGAATGCTCCCTCATTTCCCACACAATTTGACGTAGCTGTAAAAGTGTTATTAAAAGCAACAAGCAGAGAAAGAAATAAAGGCTCAACTACAAACAGGAAATACTCTCCTTATATGTCGACAACATTATGGTTTACTTAGAAAATCCTTCAGAATCGCAAGGAGACTAAGACAATAGTATTTAGTAAGGGTGTAGGAAAAAAATACACAAAAATTAAGAGCATTCGTGGGCAGCTAGGTGGCACAGTGAACAGAGCAACAGCCCTGGAGTCCAGAGGACCCGAGTTCAAATCAAGCCTCAGAAACTTAACACAAAAACTAGCCATGTGACCTTGGGCAAGTCAGAGCAAGTCACTTAACCTCAATTACTCTGCCCTCCCCCTCCAAAAAGCCAAAAAAAAAAGAAAAAAAGAAAAAAGCATTTGTTTACAATATTAAATTCAAGAAAAAATAACAGAAAGAGAAGTCTTATTCAAAATAACAACAAAATGCATCAAAACATAGGAGTCAATATAAGGCATATTCAAGACATGTAAATATAAATTATAAAATACTCTTTAAAGAAAGACTTAAATAATTCGAGGGTTATTTCACTCCTCATGGCTGGGCTATGCCAATATGATTAAAAAATTATAATACTATTTAAATTAAATTATAAATTTAATGCTACATTAACCAAACTACCAAGGATATATTAATTTGTAGAAATAGGAAAAATAACAAGATTCACTTGGCAGAACAAAACGTCTAATATTTTTGCTAGGAAACAACAGGAAAAAGTTGGAAGAAGGAATTATTACTTTTTACCTCAAATTACACTAAAAATCAGTAATCACCAAAACTATCTGGCACTAGTTTAATAAAGGCAGAAGAGAATAGATGAGGAAGAACCAAAAAAAATTAAAAGCAATAACTCAGTATTCAATAAAGTTAAGAAAAAAAATTACTTGGAGAACTCCTCCATAACTGAAAAGAAATGCTGGGAAAACTAAAAAACAGTTTGGCAGAAATCAGATTTAGACAAGCAATTTTTACCATTTACTGCCAGAAAAAAATTCAAAATGGATATTTAACCTAAATATTAATTATATCTTAGCAAAATTGAAGGAAAGCCAGATCAAATGTCTTTTAATTTTCAACCAAAAAAGCAAAAGACACTCAAAAGATAAAACAGATAATTCTGATTACATACAAATGAAAAGCTCTTAACACAAACAAAATCAATTCAACTAGTTTAAGAAATGAAGTTGTCAAATGGGGGGAAAGAATTACATTGAACATCTCACATCTCTAATAAGGGTCTGATATTGAAGATACAATGGTAACTAACAAAGGACCAAACATTCCCCAAGGGATAAGTGCTAAAAGGTTATAAACAAATAGTTCTCAAAGGAAGAACTGCAGATTATTAGTAACTATAAGTGAGATGGTTCCAAATAACTAATGAGAGAGGAAAATCAAACAATTCCCAGGTTTTACTTAATACCTAGCAAAGTGGCAAAGATAACAAGAAAATTAAACAGCCAACATGTTGGGAATGGGAAAGAGCACACTGATACACTATGTATGGAGTTGTGACAGGGTCCAACCATTCTGGAAAGCAATTTAGCGATGATAAAAAAAAGTTATCAAAACACGCACTGAACAGAAAGCTTTATATGTAGCACAATGTCGATAGAAGCCCTTTCTGTGGTAGCAAAAAAGTAAAAACAAAGCAGCTGCCTATTGACTAGGGAATGGGTAAGCAGATTATGGTACACGAATGTAAAAAAATATTACTGTACCATAAGAAACTATGAATACTAAATTCAGAGAGGAAAGGAAGATTTTATGGAATGATACAGAGTAAAGTTAAGCAGAACCAAGAAATATAAATAGGAAGAACATTAACAAAAGAAAACAAACTGAATACTGTATACTTATGACCAAATCAGGTCATAAATTCTAGATTAAAGATATGAAAACATACCTCCCTCCCTTCTATGTAGAAGTGGAGGAATATGAGGCATGGAACACTTTGTTAGCCCTGGCTGTTGTTGTGTTAGCTGTGTTAAACTGTTCTCGTGTGTGTGTGTGTGTGTGTGTGTGTGTGTGTGTATTGATTTCAAGAGATAGCCTGCTGGGAAGAGAAATGAAAGTGATTCTGTAAACTGTAAAGTCATTTCTATATTAAAGTGATATAAAAACAAAAGATATAAATATATTTTTAAATTAAAGAGATTATTCCAGACCAGTTCCTGCATAATCACTTTTCCTTTCAGTTGTTCTTCCAAATAACGTAACTTATCCTCTATCAATATCTGTTTTTTAAGTTTTTCTTGGCATTCAGCAAGCATACTCCGTAGATCTTCAATCTTAGCATTAAGTTCTGTGTCCTGAAATAATTATTAAAAAAAACCTGTTAGGTTTTAGAATATAATACTCAAGACTGAAGTTCTTTTAAGAGTATTTGACTTTATTTCCATTTGCTACCTAGCAAATGCTCAGGAAAAACATCTATCTAGTAGCAAGACGAAGAAAACAACATATGTAACAACTACAATGATTTTAAAAAGCAAAAACAAAGAAAAAAAGCCTTGAGCATCAAAAGGAAGCTGAACTCAGATCAACTACAAAGAACAATCTTATTCTGGAAAACAGATGGAACGCATCCTTCCTCATAAGAAAGGGTGGAGGTGAACAAAAGATGTGGAATGTTGCATCAAATGCTGTCAGACATGGTTCCATACTAAATAGATTTTGCTTAACTGTTTATGTTTGTTACAAGGTAAAATCTAATGAGTGTGTGGGGCCAGGGCAAAGAAATACTGGGAAATAATTGTGATGCAAAAACAAAACAACCAGAAGACTTCAATAAAAATCTTTTAAAATCTAGCGCGTCTATTATTTTCTGAAGTTATATCTAGCACATTTCTGATTAGTGAAGGTTTACCAAAAAGAAAGGAAAGGAGCACTTGGGCTAGTATAATATTTATCAAAGGTGAGCTGAGAGGTATGGGTGAATCAATAAAGGACAAAAAAGATAAGGAAAAAGTGAAGAGAAAGAAGAGGGTGGTAGAAAGCAGAAGTGGTAATGAGGCAGCAACAACAACAGAGTGAGTATTAAAGGAGATCAGAAATTGTGATAGGTGTAGAGAGATGCAGAGAGAAGCCAGGATGGCAGGCCAACTCTAAAAAATGTAGAGGACAAACAGCTACCTCGACCTGAAAGTCTTAGTTCCCTGGGAGAGCAGCATGTCATAACACTGTAGTTTATAAGGGCATCAGCATGAACTATTAAAGCATGATAACCTGTATAGTTCAGCAGTTGGGGGGGGGGGGGGCGAAGGAGCAGGGAGGCATTCACTGCATACAGTACTACAGTAGGCAAGTCAAGCTATTCAGTCCAATATCTTACACCAGTAATATCTGTATATTACATACATCCAAAATTAAGTACAAGTTAAGAATGTGTTAAGAACATTAAAAAAAAATGGTTGTACTTAACATTATGTAAAACAACCAAGCTTGATACAGAAGCAGACAGAAGGCTCAGTAAACAGAACACTGGGTCTGGACTCAGGAAGACCTGAGTTCAAATTCAGTCTCAGACATTTACTAGTTGCATGACCTTGGACAAGTCACTTAACTTCTGTTTGCTTTAATCTACTGGTGAAGGAAATGGCAAACCAATTCTTTCCCAAGAAAACCCCATACAGGGTCATGAAAAGTCTAACATAGCTCAATGACTGAACAACAAGCTTGATGCCAGAGATAAGAAGAGAGTATCCCCTTCTTCAGAGGTAGAGAATTAAAAGTAGGTACACTGCTTACACTTAAATTGAATTAGCTGACCTGTTTTTCTTTTTTTAAAAATTCTTTATTACAAAGGATGCTATTTGGAAAGATGATGATATAAAAACAAAATATCTGGAAAAAATAACAAGTCAGAATAGTGGCATCTTCTCTGCTTGCCTGACAGTAAATAGTGTACACATACATATACACACACACAGATAGACAGACAGACACACACACATACAAACACACAGGTAGTTCCCAACTTAAGAATTTTGCTATAACAATTATTTATACCTGAACTGTTTAAAACTCAGGACCTATTTCTTCATAGAAATAATTCTTTTCTCCTTCATCCTAACAGTTTAAATTTTGCTACAGTGATAACCCACCTCCATAACCTATACTTAGGTCAAAGTTACAGCAAACCACTCTCCCAACAGAAATAGTTAACCAAGCCTGATTTCTTATGTTTAAAACACATGGAGGGGGGAGCTACGATGGCAGAATAAAAGCAGGAACTTGCTTGAGCTCCCACTCCAACAACCACTAATACCTGGAAAATATGACTCTAAACAAATTTTAGAGCTGCAGAACCCACAAAATGATAGAGAGAAATAAATCTCCCACTGAAGGCAGCCTGGCAGGCTGACAGGAAGGGTCTATCGCACTGGGCTGGGAGGCAAGCACAATCCTGCATGACACAGACCGGCTGGAGTAGACTTCAAGAGAATGAGTCACTGGCAGCTGTGGTGGTTTCCATACTTCTCAACCCATAAACGCCAAAGATAAAGTAAATATGGTCAGTAGGGAACACTGTTGGAACTGGGTGAGAGATGAGCATGGCCCAGCCCCTGCCCCCAGGGCAAGAGGTGGCAAGCTGCTACCGTGTGGCTGCCTCTGGAGCTCCTGGCCTGCAAATCATAGGGGGACCAGGCGACCATTCAGAGGGTACTTGCTCTTGCTTTGACCTGCTTGGATCAGGCTCACAGTCTGGGGTGGTGGTCCTGGAGTGAGGAACGCTAGTATGCCAGAGTTAGTGATAGCAAAACCCCCAGAAATTTGGGACACAGTTCTCTCCACTCTGGAAGGAGAGTCCTACCATGGCAAAGAGCTCAAAAGTCAAATAATTGGCTAGCAAGATGAGCATGCAGAGGAAGCACAATCAGACCATAGAATCTTTTCTGGGGGGACAAAAAGGATCAAAACATGGAACCAGAAGAAGACAACAAAGTCAAAACTCCTGCATAAAAAATTTCCAAGAAAAATATGAACTGGCTGCAGGCCATAGAGGAGCCGCAAGAAGGATTTTGAAAATCAAGTAAGAGAAACAGAGGAAAAATTGGGAAGAGAAATGAGAATGATATAAGAAAATCATGAAAAGTGAGTCAACAGCCTCAGCACAGAAAATAACACCTTAAAAAATACAGACTAATTCAAATGGCAAAAGAGACCAAAAAAAGCCAATGAGGAGAACGATGCCTTAAAAAACCAAATTGCCCAGATGGAAAAGGAATTTCAAAAACTCACTGAAGAGAACAATTCCTTCAAAATTAGACTGGAGCAAATGGAAACTAATGACTTTGTGAGAAATCAAGACATTATAAAACAGATCCAAACAAATGAAAAAATAGCAGGCAATGTGAAATAGCTCACTGGGAAAACCACTGACCTGGAAAATAGAACCTGGAGAGAGAATTTAAAAATTATTGGATTACCTGAAAGCCATGATAAAAAAAAATCCTAGAAATCATCCTTCAAGAAAATCTCAGGCAAAATTGCCCTGATATTCTAGAACCAGAGGGCAAAATAGAAATGGAAAAAAAATTCACCAATCACCTCTTGAAAAAGATCTCAAAAAGAAAACTCCTAGGAATATTATAGCCAAATTCTAGAGTTCCCAGATCAAGCAGAAAATATTACAAGCAGTTAGGAAGGAACAATTTTGAGTATTGTAGAAACACAATCAAGATAACACAAAACCTAGCAGCTTCTACATTTAGGGATCGAAGGGCTTGGAATATAATATTCCTGAGGTCAAAGGAGCTAGGACCAAAACCAAGAATCAACCACCCAGCAAAACTGTGTATAATGCTTCAGGGGAAAATATTGTCATTCGATGAAACAGAGGACCTTCAAGCATTCTTGATGAAAAAACCAGAGTTGAATAGAAAATTTGACATTCAGATACAAGAAGAGAAGCATGAGAAGGTAAACAGGAAAAAAGAAATCATAAAGGAACTTACTGAAGTTGAACTATTTGCATTCCTATATGGAAAAATAATAACTGTAACTCATGAGACTTTTCTCAGTGTGAGGATAGTTGAAGGGAATATATATACATATATGTATACATATATGTGTATGTATAGAAGAGTGTGTGTGTACATGTATACATAGAGGACATAGAATCAGTTGAACATGAAGGGACAATATCTAAAAAATAATATTAAGAGGTGAGAGAGGAATATATTGGGAGAAGGAGAAAGGAGGAGAGAGAATAGGGTAAATTATCTCATATAAAAGAGGCAAGAGAAAATTGTTTCAATGGAGGGGAAGAGCAGGAAGGTGAAAGGGAATGGGTCAACCTTATTCTCACTGAATGTAGCTGAAGAAGAGATTAACATACACACTCAATTGGGTATTTTACCCTATAGGAAAGTACGGGGGAAGGGAATAAGGAGAGGATGACAGAAGGGAGGGCAGATTGGGGGAGAGAGTACCTAGAAGCAAATGCTTTTGAAAAGAGACAGAGTCAAAGTAGAAAACAAAATAAGTGGGTGGCAAGATAGGACGGAGGGAAATATAGCAAGCCTTTCACAATATAACTAATATGGAAATGTTTTGTGTTAACTACACATGTACAACCTATAATGAACTGCATGTCCTCCCAGTGGGGGTAAGGAAGAAGGAAGAAGGGAAAGAATCTAGAAATCAAAGTTATAAAACAAATGTTTAAAAAATTGTTTTTTACATGTGACAGGGAAATAAGATATACGGGCACTGGGGTATAGAAATCCATCCTGCCCTACTAGAAAGTTGGGTGGAGGGATGGGGGAGGATATAAGAGAGAACAGGTTGGGGGAAAGGGTATTCAGTAGGCCCACTATCTTGGGGTGGAAGGTAGGGAAAGACGGGGAAAAAAATTTGTAACTCAAAATCTTGTGGAAATGAATGTTGAAAACTAAAAATAAATAAATTGAAAAAAAAAACCCAAGTTTTGTTAGTCTGCATTTATTTATCAATGTTCATATTGAAGACCTAGAGACATCAAAAAGAAATTAAAATATCTTGTGGTCTCTTTTAAGAAATCTGAGGAATGTGAAAAAAAAATCTCTATCAAAATTGTTTATAGTTTTTGTGCTTCAGTAAGTTTCAGATATCTGGAAAATTCACGGAAAAGTTCCCAGTAATTTCAGATAAATAAGGTCCTACTAAAACTTTTTTTCCATTGCTAGTATAACTCAGTGATGTGGGAATGGAGTTCAGGAGAGAAACTGGGTCTGAAATATATAGGTATGGAAGGCCTCTGCATAGAGATGATAGTAGAATACAATTGAGCTGACAAGTTAAAAAAAAAGATAGAGCAGTCATTGTAGTAGATGACTCTCAGATCTATACACATTCAGCAACATTATCTCTGGAACTCCAGTTCCACATATTTTCAACTACCAAGTGTACATTTTGAACTGAATGCTCCATATGCATCTCAAACTCACAATATATAAAATACAAATCATTATCTATTCCTCAAAATCCTCCTCCCTCCTCTTCCTAGCCTCCTTATTTCTTTGGAGGTCAGCATAATCCTTCCAGCCACTCAGGTTTGCAACCTCAGCTCAACTCTTCCCTCTGTCTCAACCTCCAAATTGTCAAATTTTCTTGATTTTTTAGATCTATAACATTTCTCACATTAGTCTTCTTCTCTCTACTCATGCAATACCAACCTACCTCAGGTCCTTATCTATTGCCCGCAACACTGAAAAAGATTCCTAATCAGTCGCGCTGGATCTAGCCTCTCCTTTCTCCAATCCATTCTACAGGGAGCTGACAAAATGAAGTCTGAAAGCACTGGTCAAATCCTGTTATTCATTTACTCAAGATGCTCTCCTGTCTCATCTCCCAAATCAATTCTTTATTCTTGAAGGGGATCTCTAATCTCTCCATCCTTAGATATTCTGCCAGGCCACCACCCCTGCTCTAAACTCACTTTCCTCATTTCCAGACCTCAATCCTATAATAAACCAGTTCAACTCTGCACAGCTTCTAATCTTTTGCCTCCAGTTTATCAATGCTGAATCCTGGGTTATTTCCATTATCCTTCTTATTCTCCTACTGCTGTGTTAGTGAACAAACCCGGGGGAAATCACATAAACTGAGTCTACTATAGATTTCTATTATCTAATCTCAAGAGAGTCCTCATCACATCCAGGAAATCCTTTTACTCCTTCCCTTCTCTCTGTTAAGCAGTTCAATATTACACTGTTACACAGTTCTCTTGAATTCCTTGCTTTCCTACCACTTGCCACTTATGCCTTGTTTCCAGGTCTTAATCTTCTTTTCAATTTTTTAAAACCAATCCAATAGTTTTTTCTAATTTATTATTTTAGTATTTATTATTTAAAAATTCCCAAGTTCTTGCCATCCTTTCCACCCCTTGCTCAACCATTGAGAAGACAAGAAATGTGATAGCATTTATGCATGTGAAACCACGAAAAAATATATGTTCATATTACCTTGCTGCATTTTTTTAAAGCAAGAAAAATAAAGTGAAAAAATTATGCTTCAATTTGCACTCAAAACTTCATCAGTTACTGGGGGG
>CM053592.1:55712669-55772405 GCA_028646515.1 Pseudochirops corinnae
ATAGGAGAGAATAGATTGGGGGAGGGGTTATACAGTGGGATGGTTGTTTTGGGGTGGTGAGTAGGGGAAAGATGGGGAGAAAATTTGTAACTCAAAATCTCGTGGAAATGAATGATGTAAACTAAAATAAATAAAAGTTAAAAAAAAAAAGTTCGTCAGTTCTCTGGAGATGGGTAACATTTTTCATCATAAGTCCTTGGGAATTTTCTTGGATCATTATATTGATCAGAACAGCTAAATCATTCACAATTGATCATCATGAAATATTGCTGTTACTATATACAGTGTTCTTTTGGGTCTGCTAATTTCACTGTTCATGCCTTCACCAGCTATAGCTCCTAAATTCTATAATAATCTTTTAATTGGTCTTCCTGCCTTATTTCCCCTCTCCAATTCATCACATAACTGACGAAGTGATTTTCCCTAAAATACAGGCCTGACCGTGTCTCATTTTCCTAACTCAAAAACTCCAAAGGCTTCTTATTGCCTCTAAGATCAAATATAAACACCTCTATTTAGCCTTACAGTCCTTTACATATAATACTATCCAGCAAGACTTGTTTTTGTGGTTTATCACACGTGATAACTCATTTCCTGTCTCGGCATGTGTGCACAGTGTCCCCCATCTTATCTCTGATTCTTGCAATTTCTAATTTCCTTCAGGACTCTACTCGAGCACCCCTTTCTACATGAGAGCTTTCCTAATCCTCTGAGCTGTTGCTTTCTCCCTTTTGCCCCCGTAATACCATATGTTTATTTTTTTTAACCAACCTTTATACATATATAATGTCTACCTTGACAGGATATAAACTCCTTGAGGACAAGGACTATTTCACTTTGGTCTTTATATTCCCAATGTCCCCTAGTATAACAAGGCCTGGCATAAAGTGAGTGCTAACAAATTTTTTGGGTGAAATATAAACAACTCTCTTTAGCTTTTAAAGCCCTTTGAAACCAGCCTACCTTTCAAGGCATAATGCACATCTGCCTCCTTCACTCTCTAACCAAATGGGTCTATTTGTTGTTTTCTTTATACAACATCCCATTTCTCATCCTTAGTACCTTTGCGTAGATTCCCTCTCATTCCCCTCAAATCCCAGATGGCACCCCCTTCTCACTTAGACCTCTGAGAATCTCTAGCTTCCTTCAAGGTGTAGTGAGGTGCCACCTCCTACAGAAAGTCTATCCTGATCTCCCCACAACTATGAGTTCTTTGCCTCCAGAAATAATTTTGTGTATATCTTGTATTTATATATTCATCATAAAGGTGTTGTTATCTCAATAGAAGTTCTTTGAAGGAAAAGACCCTTCAAGGTATTTTTGTTTTTAGTCTGGTGCCTAGAATGCTGTAGGTACTTAATAAATGTTTGATGAATGAATGTAAACTCTAGTCAAAAACCAAAATCATAATTAAACGGCTTCAAAGGAATTAAATTCTATTAAAATTATAGATCTTTTTGGTTCATACAAGTTTAACTGTTATAATCTAACTACAAATATACTTCATATCATTAGTCCCAATTAAATATTATCCTTATCTAATATATTTCATTAATTCAATTAACCGTTACTGAGTCTAAGGTACAAAGAACAGGAATATACACCACAGATTAAGAGTTACCCCTGACTTCACAAGGTAAGGTAAAGATCTACATAAATAGCTAGAAACTAGATAATAAAGGGAGTGTAAACATCTGATCCAGGAATTAGGCCGTAGTCTATTCCTGGTTTTCTAATGATGCAACCATTCCGTAGCTGCCATTCCTAATTTTTCTAGTGATGTGGCTGTAAATCAGAGCTTGCCTGATATCCTGAAGATTCAGGGCTCTGCCCTGTTCTGGGATTCTAGCCAGAAGGTGTTAGCTGCCTTTAAGATTATTAATACTTTTTAGATACTATTCACATGTATGGAATCATCAAGGACATAATTACCATCAAGGCCTACTTGACATCACTGTCTGGCATCTTGAAACTGAACAAAGTGGTATTAGAAAGCTTAGTGACTGACAGTTAACTTCTTTGTCTTATTACTCTATTAAAACCTTGCTCCTAGTATCAATAAATGGCTTGCTTTGACAGTCTCACCTGGCCTATGATTATTTCTACACTTCCATGGTCTAGAAATCACTTTAGAGCTGGCCTCAAGATAATGGAATAAAAACATACTTTGGAAGCTGAATATAGCTTTTAAGCTGTCCATTTTAATTATACAATCAGATATTGTTGTTACTGTAAAGGTATAAAAATACTTACTTGTGATTCACATGTGACTTCAATAACATCTCGTCTAGGTTCATCAAAATTTTCATTACCTTCAGTTTCAGAAAAGAGTACGTGAGCAAAATTTTCACTATTTGGGTGACGTTCCACAACCGGCTTTTTCTATGTTAAAAAACAAAGTAAATCACACATGAAATACTAACTAATCAATAAGCATTTAGTAAGTCGATACTCTATACCAGACACTACATTAAGTACTAGAGATATGAAGACAAAAGAGAAATATTCCATTCCCAGAAGGATCTTACATTTTATTAGGGGACATGATATATGTGCAAAGTAAATACAAGGTAATTTCATAGAGGATGGGTAAAGAATTGGGTAAAATCAAGAAAAGTCTCAGGTAGGAGAATAGTAGATATTTTTTTCTTTTAAATTGAGTCTATCCATCTTATCTTGGCAGAAGTACAGGTATTATTCATTGTCCTGATCCACCTCTATAGGCACAAGGACACTGACTTGCTCTGTTTCTTAACTGGGCTGGTTTGTGCCTCCTTAGGCAACTTAGCGGCTACCCACTACAGTGGGTTCTCCATACGAATACCAAACTTAGTGCAGATTTAGTCCATAATTCAGCTTAGCCCACGGAACTTACAACTCAGTAAGCTTAAGAGATGCACCAAACTCATCCTATCAATATGCACCACACCCAGCTTTAAGTTGATCTTTGAAATAAACTAAGGATTCTAACCAGTGAATTAAAAAAAATTATAAAACTCTTACTATGTGCAAAGCATTGTGTATATAAATAGAAAAGCAAGACAGTCCCTCTTCTCAAGGAGTTCTTTTTCTAAAAGAGGAAGACAATACATATTAGAAGTTTCAGCTGTTAAGTCAGAGGGAAAGGCTCCTTGGATCATACATAATATATAACAAATCTTTGTCACATTTCTATTAATAAAACCATATCTATTTCTGATGCTGGACCATTTGCCAAGAGGAAGGTACTAGGAACATTTCTGTGTAAGTCTTCAGTCGTTGAAGTTGTGGGTACAGCACCTGCAGAAAAGACTGACTAACTGCATCCCACAAGAGGACTATGCTGCAGGTTTGGTAGTCAGTCTAGGGGGCACAGCTGGGTGGGCTATTAGTTAGTAGGAAGAGTTGATGGGAATGCCTCTTTTACAAAAAAGTTGCTCTCCTAAATGACGGCCCTAGGAGTCAGACTATTATAAATAAGATAAGATCCTAGAGGAGTAGGGCACTATAATTCCTGAGGGTCCAAGACTCTGGATATATTTCCACTGGAGGTATTATAGGAAGTGGTTGCTGAAGTGCTACTGGTGGTTTGACCCATGTGGCACATGCCATGTCCAATCTGCCCATGGGGGCAATTGGTAAATTAATTGATGACAGGGGATGGGAGAGAATGGTGTCCCTTTTTCATAAAGTTTACTCCCCTGGATGACAGTTGTAAAGGGTAGAGGCAGGGCTTGTGACCTAAGCATATTGCTATTTCTAAGACTCTAGGAGCTTACCTGCCCATCTATGGGCAGAGGTTGGTAACCAGTGATTTCACAGACCAAAATTCTATTTCCTACAAGTCACTCCCTTCAATTACAGCTATTAGGGCAAAGGGGTCACTGAAATTCCCAGGGCATCACCACGGTAAGGCACAGTAACTAATGATACTTTCCTTTTGAGCATTTCAAAGGCATGGAAATGGGAGATAGAGGTTCTTGTGTAAGGAACAGTAAAGTTAGAATGGGTTAACTGTAGAGTAAGTAAACAGAAGTAATATATAACAGATCAGGAGAAGCAGACTGGAACCAAATTGTAAGGAGTTTAAAAGGCCAGAGGAGTGTATATGTAATCCTAGAAGCATCAAGAAAGCACTAAAGCTTATTGATGGAATATAGCCACTGCCCCCAACCCCAATCTAGCTACTATCTCTACTCCCAATATCTCAATTTCCTCATATACCTCACTAGAATAGCAGGTGTGTCCATGGTCTCAACTACATCATCCATTTTAGGCTCAGACAGGACCAAAATAGCCAGCCAATCAGAAAGCAGCACTAACAGGATATGGACCAGGAAGTCTGACCACTAAGTTATAGCCTAAGTGGATGCCTGTGCAGTAATACTAAAGAACTATCCTAAGGTGAAATTATGACACACAGAAGCTTATTATAATACCATTATCATAAATAACCACCTCTTATCCCCACACCCCGGGGCTTTTCTATATGCATTTTGGGTAACTGCACATGTAATTCCACAAAGGACAGGACCCCTCCCACATTTTAATACTCATATGTTCTGATGTAATGGCATCTTTCACTCTAAAAATCCCTGTCCTGCTCTGCTAAGCTTCTGGTTCCTTCTTGGAACTTAACACACTTTCTGAGAGGTTTAATTCTCAATAAATGCCTTTCCTTGGGTTGGAGATGGTTCGAGTCTGTGAATTCTTTTGAGACAATCTTGCAACACACCTTGAACCTCAACATTTATTGGTTAGTAAAGCAATTAATCAGCATTTCTAAAGTGTTTACTATACATATATATATATATATATACATACACACACACACACACACATATATGTATATATATACACACACACATATATATATATATATATATATGTATAATAGGTAGATACAAAGTAACTTTAGAGAAGACACTGACAGCTATGGGGGAGGAGGGTGCAGAAAGGTCCCTTGCAAAAGGTAGCACTAGGTCTGAGTTTGGTTTGTTTTTTTTGAGGGGGAAAGGCAAGGCAATTGGGGTTAAGTGACTTGCCCAAGGTCACACAGCTAGTAAGTATCTGAGGCCAGATTTGAGCTCAGGTCCTCCTGATTCCAGGGCCAGTGCTCTATTCACTGTGTCACCTAGCTGTCCCTAGATCTGAGTTATGAAGGAAGTCAGAGACAGCAGGAGGGCTATGCCTTCCAAACATCTGGGCCAACCAGTGAAAACGCAGAGACCAGAACTGGGGGCTTCACATGAGACAAAGAGTAAATAAGTAGGTATGGATAAACCCCAGATGGTGTGGAAGGTACTAATATGAAAGAGAACTGAGGAGATGGAAGGGGATGAGGTTGCGGAGAGCCTTAAATAACAAAGTAGTTTGTATTCGGTCTTAGAAATAAGAGAAAAACAATAGTTTATTGAGTGGGGAGAGGCGGATGGATGATAGAGACCAATTTTTTTAAAAATCACTTTTACAACTATGTGAGGGATGAATTAAACTGGAGTAAAGATGGACTTCAGGATAACCAATGTCATTACCCTTGTTCATGAACCCTTGGTTGCTCCTTATTGCCAAATATGATGTACCAGAAACACTTTAGCTTGGCATTTAAAGCATTTCACTCTGACTTTAGTCTACCTTCCTAGATTACTTCACATAACTCTCCTTCAAGCACCACACTGCAAACAAAAGGTTCTACTTGTTATTACTCAAATTTGGCATTTTACCTCCCATCTCCATGCTTTCCTCAAGCTGTCTCTTAAGTACCTGGAATGAGCTTCTGCTTTACTTTCTTTTAGAAGCTCTAGTTTCCCTAAAGCCTCAGTTGAATCTGTGGAACTCCTAGTGGCTGCCTTTCCTGATATACCCCAACTCCCATGATTAGTGTTTTCATTTTCCTCAAATGATTATATTTATACTTATTGCAGTATACTTTGTATCTCCTTCTCTCCACCCCAGGTAAAATGTATGCTCCTTGAGTTAAGCTTTTCTTTAGTCTTTGTATTCTCAGCACCTAACAAACTCCTTCACACATAGTGGGCACTTAATAAAAGCTTCTTGAATTCTATTAGATGCTGTACTCTGAGAACAAGGACTGTTTGCCTTGGGATACCCCTCCAGTGCCTTGCAGATTGAATTCAATCCAACTCTTTGGAATACATCAGTAATGCTTCCCATGGGACTGTGTTAAAGTACACCTATATCGCAATTAACCACATTCTTTACTGTATCAGAAAAGCACCTCTTAGGTTTTGCTTGATTACACAAATTACATTTATTCCAAATCATAAGACATTTATCATGAAGCAAAACATACTTCAAACATCCATACCTGTTCTGAAGGCACACCCCTAAATGTAAAGTCAGGAGCAACAGGTTCTACAAGAGTTTTCTCAAAATTTATAAAAGTCTCTGACTTGATGGGACGAATTTTCTTTTTCTGTGTTACAGCCTAAAGAAGGAAGATATTCAAAACAATATTTTTTTGGCAAAAGTATCACATAGCTTTAAATAATGTTACTAATTAATTATTCATATAAGGTGTGACTACAGAACAGTGAAGTTGCTTTTATGAGATCTGGTGGGGGTCAGAAGAAGAGTGATCACTACTGTATCTTACCAATATCTTCTAAGTTGAGGAAGCAATATTTTCAAAGTTCATCACTCAGTTTTGTGATTGCAGCTATGCTAAAAAATTATGTTTTATTTCAAGAGTCGAAATAAAATTAAACAAATCTGTACTTGGAATGTTCAAAGAAGCTTATTGAAATGATATATACATACATGTCAATTTTGGTTGACATAAAAGTTTAAATAATATAGGGAAGATTTCTATAATGATAAATGAAATATTCTGTAATCATAGATCCGTGACATATATTTTAGTTTCCTTATCTACACAATAACAGATACATGCACAAGTAGCTAAGTGTTGCTATATCAAATGAGATAATATATGTAAAATGATTAATAAAGTACTCCTAATTATTACTATTTAATTACCTGAAAAGTCGAAACTAGAAACTCAATCTCCTGGTTTCTATATAAGGCACTTTCAACTACAGCAGACTGCCATCTAATTTCAATCAAATAATTAATGATAAAAATGACTGAAAGGTTAATTTAAATAGATTTACTCTGAAAGAAAACTTGAATTTGACAAAAGTTTTTACAAAAACTGGAATATATGTTTGGAGTGATCAGCATTAACAGCAAAGACTTGACATCTGTTCCAATTGCTCAGTTTAAAGCTAAGCAAAACAAAAAAGCTGGGAAGACTATATAGGTAGAGATTATACAGGAAAAAATGTTGGAACCCATGGCAAAGCATTAAAATCTACAAACGGAAAACCCAAGTATCACTGAGTTGTGAGAAAACATGCATATTAAACCACAAAGATAATGCTGAACAACTTCTTTGATTTAAATGGATTTGTTCATGAAGAATTCATCCCACTAGGTAAAAATTCAGGATAAATTACAGGAACTTCTCTGTATATCACTTAATAAAATCAATAATCAGTAATTAAATTTTAAAAGGCTCTTAAAACTGTATATATTTCAAGTGCTATGTAAATCAGCTATTATTACTGCCATTGTCCTTATTACTGAAAAACGAGACAACACTCAGATTTAAAAGTTTTGATATATTTATAAAACTACTCTCAGGCAAAAAGATTTGTATTTACCAAGTGGAAAAAAGAAAAACAAAATTTTAACTGAATTAACTGTCAAATAAATGATCTTAAATCTAAAACACACTATTCCCGAAGTTAAAAAGTTTTATTAAAGCTTTTTATTTTTTTTTAAAGAAACAATAAGCATGAAGAATAGAAAGATTTATGCAATCTGATTTGTAAAGTGAAGTAAAGAAAAGAACAACTACAAAACTATAAAATGCGAACGTTAACCTAATTTCTAAGAAGTATGGCCCTAAAAATGAAATATGAGAAGACATTCTACCTCCTTTGTCAGAGGTAAAAAGTCAAATGGGTATGATACATTGCATATATTTTCAGACTTTTTCCATAGACTGATCAGTTTTGCCAATTTTTTCTCTTCTTTTTTAAATTTAAATTTGCTATATGTAATGACTGGGAATGGAAGATGTGAAAGGTACCAGAAGACATTTAAATTTAAAAAAAAAAATTTTAAATAAAGAAATCTGTCAGAGGCAAGAAGAAGGCACGTTATTTTAGAAGTCCCTTCTACCAATGCAACAGTAATGATTATAATTAAATTTTCTGAATATAATACATTTTATGCATTCAAGGATTAGTTAATTTGACAAGGAATTACCTTATCCAGGTTACACAGCTCCTTGTGTTTTTTCATCACTAAATTCAAAATATCACAGACAATCTGTATCTTCCATTCGACAAACCCATACTGGAAAAACTGCTTTTTTGTCAAAATTGGTTTATAATGAAATTTATCTCGAAGAAGCTGCAAAGACAAAAAATAAAATCAACATTACATGGAATTTATTTTCAAAATAAGAATTCTTCCTGTTTATAATATTATCTTAGTGTGCATGGATGAGACAATATATCTGTTTAAATTACTTTCCTGGACTATAAAATGATGTCTTTTCTAATTGGAACAGTACATACTAATAGTTTCCTGGCTTTTAGCTATTTTGAGTTCTCAGTGACTCTGAATATACAAAATGAACTATAGCTAAATGACTTAAAAAAATTAGGAGACAATAAGTGGAATCAAAATGATAGAAGCTTGGTTAGACAAACAGCTAGACAAACCAGAAGTATAATTAATATAAATTAATATAGAGTAAGTTAGGATATATCTTCTAGAGGTGGAAGGTAGCAACCCAACATTCTGGACACCTTTCACTAGGTCCTACCTTTGTGTTAAAGACGGCTCATTAGATAGAAGGATGCTCTGAAATGAGCATGTTATATAAAAGCAATACATAGCAATAAAAGTGGAAAAAAAAGTTACATTAACAACACTGTAACACATGGCTTAGTTATCTGTTATAAATCTCTTGTCATGATTTAATCAATTTCTTTGCTTTGTAATGCTGTATCTGTCATATCGGGTGTTCTAACTCTCTTATTATGCAAAGTATTCATGATACATAGGCATGAGGCTTTCATAAAGTCCATAATCCTTTGCCTTGGCCTCTTACTTGTAAAAACGGTTTTAACATTCATTTTTAAAACTTTGAATTTCAAATTCTCTCCCTTCTTACCTCCCCACCCCCCCCTTATTTGGAAGGCAAGTGATTCAATATAGGTTATATATACGTAGTAATGCAACACACTTCCAAAATACACATGTTGTGAAAGACTAACCGTACATCCCTTCATCCCATTCCCTCTCCTGTTTATTCTATTCTCTCTCCTTTCACAGTATCCCTTCTCTAAAATGTTTTGCTTCTGACAACCTCTTCCCCCAATTTGACCTCCCTTCTATCACCCTCTTCCTCCCCCTTCTTTTATCCCTTTCCCCCTCACTTTCTGTAGGGCAAGATAGATTTCTATGCCCAATTTAGAGGGTGTTCCCTCTTTGAGCCAATTCTGATGACAGTAAGATTCATTCACTCATTCCCCTCACCTCTCCCACTTCCCCTCCAGTGTAAAAGCTTGTCCTTGCCTCTTTTATGTGAGTTAATTTGCTCCATTCTACCTTTCCTTTTTTCCTTTTCCCAGTACATTCTTCTCTCTCATCCCTTAATTTTATTTTTTAGATAGCATCCCTTCATACGCAATTCACAATGTGCCTTCTGTCTATATATACTCCTTCTAACTACCCTAATAATGAGAAAGGTCTTATGAGTTACCAGTATCAATCTTTCCAAAAACAGCTTAACTTTAATAGGTCCCTTATGATATCTCTTTTCTATTTTCCTTTTCATGCTTCTCTAGAGTCTTGTTTTTGAAAGTCAAATTTTCTACTTAGTTCTGGTCTTTTCTCAAGAATGCTTGAAATTCCTCTATCTCACTGAATGCCTATTTTGCTTCTTAATTTTAACAATATTTCCTAACACTTCTCACTGTTTTCTCCTCTGCTCACCACTGAAGTCAGAAGTAAGGCACCGTGTGGAACAGAGAAAAGGCAGGATGTACCAGGAAAGTAAACCACCACCACAATGATGATGACAATGACGATGATCATCATCACCACCAGCACCACCAGCACCACCCACCACATCTACCAGACCCTGCACAGACACAGTTCAAGACTGATGCCAGGAACCTTGGGGACAGGACACCCACCAAACCAGTAGTCCTGCTTCCAGTGATGCCCCCACCATCATCCAACAGCCAACAACAGGCTGAGTCCTTTTAACAAGAGTCAATCCAGTGGCAGCACACTGTCTTTTCTCTCCCCTTCCCTTTTATACCCCTCCCCACTCAGGTTCTGCTTCTAACCTAGCCCTTGGAGCCATCATCCTGAGGAGCAATTTCTATCAAGATGTGGCCTCACAACTACTACTGCAGGTACTTCAGCCACAGCTACCAAAGATCTGGAAAGAATGTAGATGCCACCAATATCCCTGGCTCTGTCAAATGATTCAACATCAGGGATTTTTATCAATGGAAATGTTATTGAAGAAGAGGCATTACCTCACAACCCTGGGACCTTTCTATCTGAATTGCAGCTGTGTATTTTTTATGTGTTGTCTCTCTCCTTGGGAATGTGAGCTCATTAAGAGCTAGAACTGTCTCACTTTTCTATTTGTATCCCTTAACATAGTTCTTTTCACAAAGTAAATACTTAGTAAATAAATGCCTTTTCATTCAGATGATCACTACATATGCTACTGTGGGCAGGAATTCCCTAGAAGAAATGCAATAGCCCTCATAGTCAATAAAAGGGTGAGAAAAACAGCACTGGGGTATAATACAAAAAATGACTGAATGACACCTGCTTGAGTTCAAGGCAAATCCTTCAATATCACAGTAATATAAGTCTATGCTCCAACCACTGATGCCGAAGAGGTCAAAGTGGATCAGTTCTATAAAGGCCTACAATATCTTCTAGAAATACCATCAAAAAAAGATGTCACATTCATCAAAGGGAACTGGAATGCTAAAGTAGGAAATCAAAAGATAACTGAAGCAACAGGAAAGTTTGGCCTTGGAGTACAAAATGAAAGCAGGACAGAGACTAAGAGAGTTTTGTCAAGATAACTCACTGGCCTTAACAAACACTTTTTCAACAACCCAAAAGGCAACTTTACACATAGACATCACTAGAAGGTCAATACAGAAATCAGATGAATGATATACTTTGCAACCAAAGGTAGAGCAGCTTTATAAAGTCAGTTCAAACAAGACTTAGAGTTGACTAAGGATCATGAGTTTCTCATTGCAAAATTCAGACTTAACTGAAGAAAGAATAGTAAACCATCAGACCATATAAGTATGACCTAAATAACATCACTTTTGAGTATGAAGTGGAGGTGATAAATAGATTTAAGGGATTAGACTTGGTAGATTGAATGCCTGAAGGACAGTGGACAGAGATTTGCAATAGTATATAGGAGGCAGCAACAGAAAACATTCCAAAGAAAAATAAGAGCAAGAAAGCAAAACTGCTATATGATGAGGCTTTTACAAGTAGCAGAGGAAAGAAGGAAAGGGAAATGGAAAGAGAAAGATATACTCAACTGAATGCAGGATTCCGGAGACTAAAGAGGAGAGATAAGGTTTTCTTAAATAAACAACGCAAAAAAATAGAAGAAAATAAGAGAATGGGAAAGACAACAGATCTATTCAAGAAAATTAGATTATCAAGGAAAAATAAGCATGATAAAAAGACAAAAATGGTAGGGATTTAACAGAAGTAGAAGAGATTAGGAAGATGCAGAAAGAATATACCAAAGAACTATGCAAGAAAGAACTCAACATCACCAATAACCACAATGGTGTGACTATGGATGTGGAGTCAGACATCCTGAAGAATGAAGTCGAGTGGGCCTTAGGAAGCATTGCTAACAATAAGGGTAGTGGGGGTGATGTAATTCTAGCTAAACTATTTAAAACCCTAAAAGATGCCGTTAAAATGCCAGAAATGTGGAAATATGCCAGCAATTTAGAAAACACAAGAGTTTCCAACAAGAGCTGGAAAACACAATGGATTGGAAAAGATCAGTTTACATCATAATCCTAAAGAAGAGCAATGCCAAGGAATGTTCAAATCACCAAACAACTGTACTCATTTCATACACCACAAAGGTTATGCTCAAGATTCTGCAAGCTAGGCATTAGTAATATGTGAACCAAGAATCACAGAAGCAGGCTGGTTTTGAAGAGCCAGAGGAACTAGAGACCAAATTGCCAACATTCATTGCATTATGGAAAAAGCATCAGAAAACCATATACTTCTGCTTCATTGGCTACACTAAAGCCTCTGAGGAACGCAACAAAATGTGGCAAGTCCTCAAAGAGATGAGAGTACCAGATCATCCTACTTGTCTCCTGAGGAACTTGTATGCAGGCCAAGAAGCATCAGGTAGAAACAAACATGGATCAACTGACTGATCAAATGATTGACAGGAAAAGGAATGTGACAAGGCTATATACTGTCATCTTTAACTTACATGCAGAATGTATCATGCAAATGCCTGGCTAAATGAATCAAAAGCTAGACTCAAAAGTTGCCAGGAGAAATAGCAACAATCTCAAATATGTGTAAGATATCACTCTGATGGCAGAAAGTGAAGAGGAATTAAGAAGTCTATTGATGAGGGTGAAAAGAGGAGAGTATCAATGCTGGCTTGAAGCTTAACATCAAAAAGATTAAGATCTTGGCAAGTAATTCCATCACTTCCTGGAAAAGAGAAGAAGAAGCAGAAGTGGGTCAGCGCTTATATTCTTGGGCTCAAAGATCACAGTAGAGACTGCAACCATGAAATTAAAAGATTCTTGCTCCTTGGAAGGAAACTTATGGCAAATCTGGACAGGATAATAGAAGCAGAAACATCACCTTGACAAAGATCCATATAGTCAAAAGCTGTGGTTTTTCCAGTAGCAACATGTAGCTATGAGAGCTGGGACTGTAAGGAAAGCTTGGTGCTGCAGAATGAACACTTTCAAATTATGGTGCTGAAGAAGACTTTTGAGAACAAGGAGGTAAAATCAGTTAATACTTTAAAAAAAATTAATTCAAGCTTTTCACTGGAAGGTCAAATACTGAAGCTGAAATACTTTGGCCATATAATAAGAAAACGGGACTCACTGGAAAAGATCCTGATGTTGGGAAAGATTGAAGGTAAAATGAAAAGGGTATAGCAGAAGCTGAGACTGACATAGTACCACTGAAACAAAGAACATGAATATGAACAGACTTTGAGAAACAGAGGAGAATAGAAGTGCCTGTCGCGCTATAGTTCAAGATGTCATGAAGACTCAGACATGACTGAAAGACTGAACAACAACAAAGACAAATGCTTTTTCAATCATCTAATCATTCACACTAACTTAACATCTTCTCTTCTTCTGCCAAAAATACAGGCACATAAACTGTAATTATATCTAAAATGGTTATCTAGACTACAATCATTATACTCAATGCAAAAAAGGATGATCAAGTGTTCCATGAAATGAAACCAATTACATGGTTTGCCTTTCCAAGGAAAACCTACAAGACACCATTCTACTGTCCTCAAATGTCTCTCTTGGTTTCATTATAGTGGGATTGTCAATACAGATATAGTTCATTTCAATGCTTCAACTGATTGGTCACAGTATAAGCACTGTGTATAGGGAATGTCAATGATTTAATCAATGTTTATAGATATTATAAAAAGGTTTGTAGATAATACAAAAGGGGGAAGAACAGATATGCATGGGAAAAACTGATTTATCTATTTTGGCCGGAGCACAGTTTTTAGAAGACAGAGTAATAGGAGAAGTAGCAGTAATGTAGAAGCCTCCAATGTTAGGTTAAGGAGTATGAACTTTATTGGGCATCATAGAAAAACTAAAAAAAATTCACTATTCATAATTTAAAGATGCCTAAAAATGATAACGTTTTCTTTACTTCAAATTAAAGCATCCTGAAGATTAAAAAGCAATTTAGCCTAATATAACAAAAATTATAATACTACCAAAGATAATGCTATACCAATCAAACTATCAAACGGATACTTTAAAATAGAACTCAAAAAAATAACAAAATTCATTTGGAGGAAAAAGAAAACTAGAATATCAAGGGAAATAATGAAAAAAGGTAGGAATGAAACAAGAATAGTATCTCCCAAACCGAGTAAGCTGCCTTTATCTATGGAATTTAGTTTAAAATATATACTTATCCTTCTACTTGAACACTCTTCAAATCCACTATTCCTAAATACTATCTCATTTCCACTTCAACATCCAGTGAGAGTGAGAATTAGGTCCCTGTTATTGATAAATCAGATACAGAATACCACTTACTTATGGTGGGTTTTTCACCTCTTGATGAATGAATCAGCAGCTCCATTTTGGCCAGAGAGACTTTCTTTCTTTTTTTAATTAAATTCTTTATTTTTAGTTTTCAACGTTCACTTTCATAAGTTTTCAATTTTCTCCCCCTCTCTCCCCAAGACAGCTTGCAATCTAATATGGGTTCTACATACATATTCCTATTAAACACATTTTTACATCAGTCATGTTGCACAGAAGAATAAATAACAAATGGGAAAAACCATAAGGAAAAAAAGTAGGACAAAATAAAAAAGAAAATAATCTGCTTCATTCTGCACTCTGACTCCATAGTTCTTTCTCTGGATGTGACTGGCATTTTCCATCATGTGTCCTTTGGGATTGTTTTAGGTCCTTGCATTGCTGAGAAGGGTTAAGTCTATCAAAATTGGTCCTCACACACTGTGGCTGTTAGTGTGTACAATGTTCTCCTAGTTCTGCTCCCCTCACTCAGTATCAGTTCATATAAATCTTTCCAGGTTTCTCTGAAGTCTGCCTACTTATCATTTCTTATAGCACAATAGTATTCCATTACATTCATATACCACCACTTGTTTAGCCATTCCCCAATTGATGGGCATCCCCTTGATTTCTAATTCTTGGTCATCCCAAAAAGAGCTGCTATAAATGTTTCCGTACATGTGGGTCATTTTCCCAGTTTTATGATCGCTTTGGGATACAGCCCTAGAAGTGGTATTGCTGGGTCAAAGTGTATGCACATTTTTATAGTCCTTTGGGCATAGTTCCAAATTGCTCTCCAGAATGGTTGGATCAGCTCACAGCTCCACCAACAATGAATGTGTTCTAACTTTCCCACATCTTCAACATTTATCATTTTCCTGTTTTGCCATGCTAGCCAATCTGACAAGTGTAATGTGGTACCTCAGAGTTGTTTTGATTTGTATCTCTCTAATCAATAGTGATTTAGAGCATTTTTTCATGACTTTAGATAGCTTTAATTTCTTCCTCTGAAAACTGCCTGTTCACATCCTTTGACCATTTATCAGTTGGGGAATGACTTGTATTCTTATAAATTTGACTCAGTTCTCTATAATATTTTAGAAATTAAGTCTTTATCAGAGACACCAGTTGTAAAAATTCTTTCCCAGTTTTCTCCCTCGTGGGTGCATCTTGGCTGCATTGGCTTTGTGCAAAAAAATTTTCAATTTAATTTAATCAAAATTATCCATTTTGTACTTTATAATGCTCTCTATCTCTTGTTTGGTCATAAATTCCTCCATTCTCCATAAATCTGACAGATAAACTATTCCTTGCTCCTTTAATTTTTTTATGGTATCAGCTTTTCTACCTAGATCGTGCACCCATTTGGACTTTATTCTGGTATATGGTGTCAGATGGTAGTCTATGCCCAATTTCTGCCATACTATTTTCCAGTTTTCCCAGCAGTTTTTGTCAAACAGTGAGTTCTTATTCCAGAAACTGGGATCTTTGAGTTTATCAAACAGCAGATTGCTATAATCATTGACTACTGTGTCTTGTGTACCTAACCTCTTCCACTGATCTACCCCTCTATTTTGTAGTCAGTATCAAGTGGTCTTGATGACTGCTGCTTTATAATATAATTTAAGATCTAGTATGGCTAGGATGGCTTCCCTAGCATTTCTTTTCATTAATTTTCTTGATATTCTGGACCTTTTTTTTCCTCCAGATAAATTTTGATATTATTTTTTCTGGCTCTAAAAAATAATTTTTTGGTAGTTTGATTGGTATCAGAGAGACTTTCAACACAGATCTAGATAATTAAAACACACTATCACCATATTGTGCTTTTGATACCAATTTCCTAAACTTTTTATCTAATGCCTTGTTCTATCCAAATGGTTTGCTGCTGCCATTTGTCCTCCATTCTCAAAGAAGACCTCATGACATCAGAGAGGTGATGCAATGACATACAAGTGAATTGAATTTAAGTGAGGGAGGGCTACGCAAAGTCATCAGCCTCACTTTCACTTTGGGAGCCATTTGAGTCCAGTGGCCAGATACAGGTCAGGACAACTGGGGATGGCCCAGGACGCACTGGGGAACCTTGGCCTTTTCAAGCTAAGGTCTTTAACAGGTCTCAGTTTGACTGAGGCAATGCCTATTCAGTGATCGATGCTTAATAAGGAATGAGTGAATGAATGGTCTCTTAAAAGAAAGAAAAGGTGGTCTACTGCACATACTCCAATGTCAACTCTGGTGCTGTTTCTGCCTCCACTTATCAGTCAATCAATAAGTAAGTATTATTAAGTACCTATTATGTCTCAAGCACTATGTTCAGGACGTCTAAAGATAGAACTTAAGCTTAGAGGTAAACAAGGAATTTTAAGAGGCGAAAGTGAAAAGGCAGTGTATTTCAGACCTGGGGGGCAGCCAGTGCATGGAAATGAGAGATTGAGTACTGTGCATGAAAAACCACAAGAAAGACAATCTGTCTGGACTGCAGAGAGGGAGAGTAATGTGTACAGCTAGAAATATAGGTTAAGGTAAGACTGTGAATGACTTTCATAGACACACTTAAACAGCAGAGCTTATAACTGATCCTATAGTAGACAGGAAGCCATTGGAGTTTATTAACTACAGGAATGTCATGATTAGACACGTGCATTAGGAAAATTACTTAGGAAGCTATATGGATGAGAGAATGGCACAGAGAAAGACCTGAAACAAGGAAGCTTAATTAGGAGGCTATTGTAATAGAATAGGCAAAACGTTAAGAACGAGAGCCGACTAGGGGCGCAGCCACATTAAGTAGAGAGAGAAGGATACATGAGAGAGAGATGCTGACTGTCAAATGATTGGGTATGACTAACATTGACAGCCCAGTCATTTGGAAGGATAGTAGCTAATTTCGGGATCTGTGACAGAGTTGGAATCTTTAAAATTGTTCTAAGGGAGATGGCCAAGTCACTAGATCATGCAATAACCTAGTATTTCCAAGTCATTCCATCTTAATAGTGTTACACCCTTACGTGTAACAACACTTACATGTTCAATAGTTCCATCAAAACACCTTTTAGAGTCTTCTCTATATTTCTTGTGAACTCCTGGAGGTACTGGTGAGGTAATACTCTATTAAACAATTAACTAAATAAAACATTTCAGGCACTTACTAAGTTCCAGGTACTGTTTTAAGCATTGGGGAAAGAAAGAGGAAAAAAATCAAGAAAATTCCTATGCTCAAAGAGTTTATATTCGAATAGGGGAGGACAATACATAGAAAAGGATACAGAAAGGGGAAGGTGGAGAAGGGTGGAAGTCCTGAGAGTAAGCTGAGCTGGGAATGAAGTGAGCAAGTTTAGGGGTCCTCAAGAAAACGGCAGTGTGGGCTAGGAACTCATGAATCAAAAGAGAAGGAGCCAGGGTTGTCCTATAGACCTGACCTAAATGCTCGTAGCTAAGAAGATCTGAGACTTTGCTATACCTACATGTATGTTTGTGTACATAAATGAGGAGGGGAGGAGGGGGTGAGAGGTGGAGGAGCGGGGAAGGACCCCTGAGTCTGGCTTTGGACATGTGACACTTGAGATGTCTTTGTAATGTCTATTTTGAAAGGTCCAATAGATAGCTGTAGTGTAACTACCATTCAGGAGAAAGACAAGTTTTGGGTACATAGATTTGGTATTCATTTGCATAGAGATAATTAAATAAATAGAAGCAGATGAGGACATTAAGTGAGATAGTGTCCTGAGAGATGAGAAGAGGGTCCAAGGCACAAGGCCTTAGGATATGACCACAGTTAAGGGATATGAAATGCATAATGATGAGCAGAGGAGACTGAAGTCTTCAGCCAAATGTTCTGTGTAATGTTTCTCCATTCTGATCCCTTCATTTCCTCACATGAATAGAACTTACTAATAATTGAGTATATCTTGTACATTGCTGGTAAAGTGATTTTCCTTAAGCTCATTCCCTACTTAATAAATTCCATTAGCTTTATACCACTTCCAAAATAAAATAAGATCCTCTCTTGTTTGTCTTTTAAAGCTTTTCACAACCTGGCCCCAACCTATATTTCCAAGCTTACTGTACGTTATTCATCCTCCTGCACCCAAAGATCCAAACTAGTCTTCTCTTTGTCCTTCGTGAATAATACTCTAATTTTGTTTCCATGACTCTGCAATGGTTCTCCCTGATACCTGCAAGGTACTGTCTCCTTTCCCCAACCTCATAGAATCTCTTTTTCCTTTAGAACATCACCTTCCACATGAAACCTTTCCTGTTCTTCTCAAGTGCTAGTATCCTTCCTCTCAATCTACTCTAAATGTATTTGTATTTATTCTCTTTATATTTATATAGAATATACTCGTATCAGTTCTTACTATTAACCCTGCTGGAAGTTCCTTGAGAGTAAGGATTGTTTCATTCTTTGTATTTGTATCTTTAGCACCTAGCACAGTACCTGATACAAAGCAGGTGCTTAATAATTGTTGAGTGATTTATATACATCATTCTACTTTATCCTGCTTCTTCTGAATAAGATATAGTCTTCCAGAATCAAGTTCTAGTCATAGATCCATCAAACTGAAGTCTCAATAATACCTATGAGGTCAAATTTGGTACTTTATTAGAATCTCTAATTCATCTAGCTTATCATCCAATTTTAGTTTGTTTCTCCCAAAATTTGACAAAAACTATTCAACTTACCCATTTCCTTCCTGGGACATCACCATCCTTCAAAATCACATAAGCTCAAAATCCTGAAGTCATCTTTGACTCTTCCCTTCTCTATAAACACCACATTCAATCAGATGATAAATTCCTATAGATTCCAACTAGAAAATTTCTAACTCCATTCCTCCACTCACAACCCTAGTAATGGCCCTCTTCATTCTCTGCACTGTCATACAGCATTTTAACTAAACTCCCTGACTCCAAAACACTATATTCCCCAATCCAGCCATTTAAATAATCTCACTATCTCACTAATGCACAAATTTGACCATTGTCACTTTCCTATTCAAGAATGTCCAGTTGACCCCCTGCTATTTATAGCATAAAGTATGAACTTCTTCACCTCGCATGGAAGGTCTTCCAATTTGGTTTTCCTTTATCTTTACAGCCTCATTTTAACAACACTATAATGTTCAGACTTTAATTTCCACTAAAATTTAGATGTTCACTTGCATTCTTGCCATTTATCCACAAAGGCTGAGATGTTATATTTATGAGAAGAATGGAGTGGTACAAAAGTAAAGCTACTCCTAGAATTGGAGGGAAAACTTATTAGAGAGATCTAATCTACTAGAAGCAGAAAAACTAGGATGCTGGGCAGGGGGGAGGGGTCAGGGAGGGGAAGGCAGAAGTGGGGGAGGGGGGAGAAGAAAGGAGTGGTGAAGGGAAATATACTATAGTGAACAGGTTGCTAATATACAGCAAATGGTGAAGCTCAGTCTTGGTACCAAGGCAGATATCCACTGAACTATTAAGTTATGTGGCATGAGAAAATTGTGAAGAACAATGTTAGTATTGGGGATGAAAAGATCAAGTAGCATCAAGTAAAAGTTTGATAAATTTAATTTATATGTAGATCAATAACTCCAGAGACTATAAACAAGCAGAAACATGAGTTTAAAAATTTCTGATGATTAATTGGGATTATTTTAAATTAACTAGTCTAATAATGACAAAAAAATTGGAACTTTCTATACTGGTAAGCGACATAGAATAAGGAGGCATAGGTTCTAACTAGCTATACGACTTAAAGCTAGTCCCTTAAATTTTTCTTAGTCTCACTTTCTTTTGTAGAAGATAACTAGATAATATTTGAGGTTTGTTTCAAGAACAATCCTAAAAACTTACATTGAGTTTTGTTTGATGATTTAGTAGGATAAAGAACTATTACCATTACTTGATAAAACTGCTTAAATTATTAACAGCTAGAACTAAGTCAAAAATATTCTGTTACTAAGACAGTTAAATTTTACAGCAGGTTTAAAAAAAAATCACACCTAGGAAACCAATTTCATTCAGATGCTCCTTTACACGTGTTACAAAAGACAAATATTTATTTAACTCATGATACACGGGAGAACTCAATGAATGTAGTTACATCTCTTACCTCTATCCAAATGCCACGTTATTACTTTTAAACCAAAAAGAGAACTCCCACTGACTGACATTTATTTCAAAATGTTACTGAAAAATCTAGTATTTTACACTATTATTTAAACCAGTTATCTATTGCTAAAATCGTAAGACAGACATATCCTAATAGTCCATTGCAAACATAAATATCATTTTAATCAGTAATTTTAAGGTTTCTTGCTCTACAACTTTACAATACCTTATAGACAGAATCAATGAATCGATAATCATTCTTTGCCGTGAGTTCTGTATTGGAGATGACCAAAAATTCTGCTACATAAGTTGAATATGAAGTCAGGGAATGGCTGATAATAGGCAAATATGCTGCAGGATCTCCTTTTACTAAACTGTTGAAAGAAAAAAAAAAAGTGTTTTAATGAGCCCTCAAATTAGACCCTCAAAATTTTGTTAAGATTTTTCCCTTTAAGAATGCTACCATAACCTGAGATAGTAGCAAACACTTGTAATTCCTGCTACTGGAGGACAATAAGCCTAGTCAACTTCTTGATGCTGTGGTACAGAGTCATGAGCTCCAGAAGCAGAGAGATGAATAAGTAGGGGCAAACTAGTTCAGTTCAGAAATAAAGCAGATAAAAGCTTCCATTAAGAATCAGCAGTAGGATCAAGTCTGTGATTCAGACACTTCCAGGCTAAGTAAGATCCAGTCTCAAAAGAAAAAGAAGAAAAGTTACCATGAAATTATTAGCTACTCCAAGTAAGTTCCATTGTGGAGGACCTTAACTTGGATAAAAAAGTAACCCAATATATGTTTGTTGTAACTTCCAATAGCTTCCTTTAATACTAAAAATGAAAATTCTAACAAACATATATGCGCCTAAATATAGTGATGTTTCATTCAATATTTACCCACACAGGAAAGATTATTAATTTCAAATAAATAGCTAAACCTCAGAAAATTAAATAGAACTAGCTGAAAAATAACTGGAGGAGGCGAGACTGCAAAGATAAACTTACAGGTAAATTATATTAAACATATAAAGAATTGGAAATATAATATATATACACAAATTCTCAGAAAATTGAGGGAAAAATACTTCAAACTCCCTTTGAGACAAATATAATATTACTTTGTAGTAGGATGAAGCAAAGAGACTTATAAATCAATATCACTAATAAAATACTAATAACAAAATTTTAAGTAAAATCCTAGCAGAAAGAGTACAGTAATATATCAAAAGATGAGTCTTTATGAGCAAGATTTTAAAACCAGAGGTGGAAGAACAATTCAATATTAGAATAATAAACAATCATACTGAAAACAGAATCACTCCAAATTACATCAATAGATATAGAAAAAATATGAGACAAAATACAGCATTCATTTATACCCCAAAAGAAAAATTTACAAAGGATTAGAAAAATTTACAAAGGATTAGAACAGAGGCAATTTTTAATATACTAAAATGTAAATACCTAAGATTAACTTTCAAAGAAGCCTTTCCAATAAACTGCAAAGATTCAAAATACTGCAATGATATTGATATAATTGCAGAAATGCTAGCAAAAGAAGTGAAAAATTATCCCTATTGGTTTTCAAGTCAGTGGTTTGAGTAGAAAACCCTAGAGAAGTAGCAAAAGCAAAGAAACTTACTGAAATAATTAATAGCTTCAATAAAGTTGCAAGATACAAAATAAATCCACAAAAACTAATAGTATTTTTATACAATAATAATAAATTTCAGAAGGAAATAATAGCAAAAATAGCAAAATATCTACAAAATGCACACAATATATGATCTACTAATCAAGGATCTCTATACATTTAGAGAAATATAATTACAAAACACTCTTTAAAGAAATAAAGAACTCCTTAAAGTGTGAAGGATATTTATTGGTTATGTAAGTGTCAACAAAATAAGTATTATTTACCTGACAGAAAAATAACAATTTACCTAAATAAATTTATAGATTTGCATTATATGAACAGAATGACTAAAAAGATACTTTGAAGAACTAAACAAAATAAGACAATTTATTTGGAGAAATAAAAGATCTAGAATGTCAAGGGAAATAATTAAAAACAATAAAAATGTAAGGAGAATAGCACTTTGTAGACCTCAATTTTTAATACATAGAAGTAATGATCAAAACCACTGGTACTGCAAAAATATTTATAGAAACTTTTTTTTGGCAGCAAATATTGTAAATTAAGGGGATGCCCATCAACTGGAGAATGGGTGAACAAATTGTGGTATATGATTGGGATAGAGTATTACTGTGCTAGAAAAAATGACAAGTGAGACAGTTTCAAAAAAACCTGCGAAAACTTCTATGTACTTATTATGGACAGAAGTTAGCAGAACCAAAATAATACTGTACACAGTAATAGCAATACTGTATGATGATCAACTGTGAGTGATTTAGCTATTTCTGATCAATGTAATGATCCATGAAAATTCCAAAAGACTTATGATGAAAAGTATCCATCTCCAGAGAACTGATGAACAATGAGTACTAACTGAAGCATAATTTTTTCACTTTATTTTTCTTGCTTTAAAAAAATGCACCATGGTAATATGGAAATATATTTTTGCACAATTTCAAATGCATAAATGCCATCACATTTCTTATCTTCTCAATGGGGTGGGAAAGAGGTAGAAAGGATGGCAAGAACTCAGGAACGCAGAATTAAAAAAAAATTAATACTAAAAATAAGTAATAAATTAGGAAAAAACTATTGGGACAATTTTTAAAAATCGAAAAGTAGATTAAGGAATGGAAACAAGGCATACGTGGCAAATGGCAGGGAATTAAGGAATTCAAAAGAACTGTGTAACAGAGTAATACTGAATGGCTTAACAAAGGGTCAGCATTGGGAAAGGAGGAAAGTGAAGCCAAGGAGGAGCCTATGAAGGACTGAAGAGTGCAGGAACTCAAGGTCACAATGAAGATAAAAAACAGCTTTACGAGAACTGAGGCATAAGGCCAAAAAGAACTATAACAGATTATGGCCAGATAAAGAAATGGAATGCAATGGATTATAATAATGAGAATATTTAGATTAAGAAGAGGAAATACAAAACTGAACAAGATCAAGTGGCCAGGAAAACTAGTAAAAGAAAATAATCCAGATCACTAAGAATAGCAAACATGAAATTTAAAAACATCCTTGAAATTCTGCTTCACACCCACATCTATCATATCATCAAAGATGATAAAAGATGCAAGCAAAATTATGGGGAAGAGAGACATGGCAATACATTGTTGGTTCAGTTATGAAATGGTGTAATTGTTCTGAAAAACAATCTGGAATTTTTCCCAAAATGCTGACAAACCGCTAGCTATACAATGTAATACCAGAATCTTTGATGCTTCCAAAAAGGTAAGAGGCAGATAAGCCAACAAAATTTTCAGAGTATAACTTTTTATTATACAAAAAAACTAGAGAAATATAAGAATCTATTGAGTGGAGAATGGCTGAACAAATTATAGTATAATAAAGTAAATAAAATATGGTAATATAATAATAAACACCATTTGCAAAGTACATTAACTGATAGAGAGAAGCTAATAGAAACAAGAAAACAATATATGCAATGATTACAATGGCAGAAATTAAAATATCACTAAAAGGCAGGCAAATGCAGATTCACTGCAGGCTCTGCCTTGGATAACAGATGATGATACACACTAACCTCCTCATAGTAAAGAGGTGGAGAGACTGACTTACAGGTGTAGAATATTGCATATGCCGTTAGACCCAGTTGTATAAGTTGATTTTGCTTAACTGTTTTTGTTTGTTAAAGGGATGGTTCAACAGGAAGAAAGGTACTCAGTATCAATAGCTGTCTGATTTAGATGGTTTATTGGTGGAAGATGAGGACAAAGGATGAAAGGAGAGCAATGACTAGCTTAGATGAGTTTATAAGAAGCCCTTCTACATCTATCACTCTCAAAGATGCATTAGAAAACCATATAACACTGAAATAAAATTTGTGTTTTTGTGATCTGTATAAAACTCTGCTAGTTAAGAAGACATTTCAAGTTCTTAAAGTTCTATAAATAATTGTAAAAAATTCAAGTGTTCCTGTAACCCCACAAATTTTGAAATGCATACATTGACTATCAAGATCAATAAAAGAGTACCCATATAGCAGTATTTTTCTTCATTCACTCCACTCCTCTTACAAAAGTCAATTTTTCGAAAAGTTATTTCATCTCCTGAAATCGTAGCTCTAAAATAAATTGAGTCAAGTACGACAATGTAACTTACCCTGAATAATCCACCTCTCTAGGATAACCAAGCAATCGAATTCCTTGTTCTAGATTTCGTAAGCTTCTTTTTAAATCACCAGTTGCCATTATCTAAAGTTAGAATTAAACTCTGGTTTTGATGGGATGGGATTTTTATCTAAAAAAAAAAAAGAGAGAAAAAAATTGTAAATTTTTGAACTTCCAATGAACTTTCCAGAAGTACTTTTACACTTTATGGCACTACCACTTTCTCTTTATTTCCCTTACAAGTTTATAAATCTTTGTGAGTTCATGGCAATTGCTTTATGTTAAGTCCTAGCTATAGCTCATACAATGACCAAGACAGAAGACATTCATAAACAGACTTGAATAAGCTTCTTAGGTTTTACTTAGACTTAACAATGGAAATTCATGTTGCCAATAACAAAGCTCAAAACAAAAGAGGTCTATTAACTAAGGAAGACAAAATATACTAAGTAGTTTCTTTATAGTTCTATAGCATCCATAAAGAAATGAGGAGGGGCAGCTATGTGGCACAGTGAATACAGCACTGGTCCTAGAGTCAGGAGGACCTGAGTTCAAATCCAGCCTCAGACACTTGACACTTATTAGCTGTGTGACCTTGGGCAAGTCACTTAACCCAGATTGGGGGGGGGGGGAAGAAATGAGGAAAGAAGTTACTTCTTGTTAATGTATTCTGAAATATAGTAAAATCTAATTTATTCAGACAATCTTAATCAGTACCAAATCGAACTTCAGCAAATATTTAAATAGGACTTCAATACTTTAAAGATGCAAAAGTAAAAAGCTGACTAATAGCCATCCTTGTAAATCTAGTTCAATGAATAATCATAACCTGCATTAAAAAAAACAAACCTGTCTATAAATTGGTGGCTTTAAGATACGGTTTCATCTTTCTAGTAGAAAGGATACTCTTAGACATCTTATGAAACAGCATAAAATGAAGAAATTTTTATTGAGCACTTACTACATGCCAAACATTGAGGATACAAACAGAGAAATGAGACTCTTCAAAGAGTTCATATTCTAATTAGAAGAGACAACATATACAGGAGGATTCAGCTAAAGGAGAGATGGTAAAGCCATCGAGTATGAAAGGTACAACAGCAGGACAGATGATATAGTCTAAAGGAAGGACCTTAGTGGACAGTGAGAGGGCATATGAGTAATGCCTGACAGTCTTCCACTTTACCAGAAAGATTATAGTTGATGGTTCTCTGCTCATCCCAGTGGTGAGTAGCCATGTTCAGCATGAAGCCAATGGCCTTGAAAGGGTCTGGCACTTTTGAGAAGGAGGAGATCCTGATAAAAACTGGGCAGGGAAGCAGAGGCATTGTTGAAGGGTGTTTTCAAGTTGGCCTCTGAAATCCTGAGCCTGGTAGTAGGATAAGGGCTGAGGAGTGTCTAGCTAAGGCCCCTGGGGGGAAAGATTATTTACTTAGCATTAATCACTAATTTCCTAACAATTCCTTTTTATAGCGAATACAAAAGTATACAACACTCCAGAGTCATTCATTAAAGAGGTTTTACTTCATTTTAGATTAATTCATGTTTTAAATACTTAACATATGTAGGTAGGGTAAGTCTAATAAATAACAACTGGCCTACAAAGGCAATGTTGGTTCTGTCCTCCAATACCAGAGTTATCAAAAAAATTCCACTACATTTGTTTATAGGATGAGTCCAAAAGTGATACTATTTCTTAACCTATGCCAATTAGCCATACCTTATCTACTGGGATTTTTGTCCATGCTATTATCTCATTTATCCTTAAAAGAAGATCAACCCCACCTGCTAAGAGGTCTTATTCTAGGTCTTTTTTTTTTTTTTTACATTTTATGGATACCAGTGGGCTGCCCATTTATTACCTATACCTCTTACTTTATGAACTTTTATATCCTCAGTATTCATGCACTAAGTGATTATTTCATCCTGTCTCCCCAGTCTCCCATGAGTCTACCTCTAATTTTAACCAAAACAGCACCATGTCGGTCAGATCATGTCACTTCCCTGCTCTATCTCCAATGGCGCTCTATTACTAGTACCTAAAGGCCGTTAAACACAAAGCTGCTCTCTTTGGCATCCTCCACTATAAAATGGGGACAATGAGAACACCTACCTCCTGGAGTTGTGAGGATCAAATGAGATAACATTTGTAGCCTTTACAAATATTAGTACAGTGCCAGATTATTCCCATCTCTCTTGCCCTTCTTCCTGTATATTAATCCCCTTTACACACTCCATAGGTTAGTTAGACTAATTTTCTTGCCATTTCTCCCACATAACAATTCACCACATGTCTATGACTTTGAACAGGTTGGTCTCCATGACTGAAATACGCCATTTCCTCAACTCCACATCTTAGAATCCCTAGTTTCCAGTAACACTCAACTCAAGTACCTCTGTTTACATGAGGCCTTCCTTGACCAACTCCTTCCCCAATTAGCACCTTATATTTGTTTCCCATATACTTAAATGCATGTTGTCTCTTTGGTCAGAATATAAGCTCTTTGAGGGCAGTTATTGTTTCTCTTCTGCCTTTGTGTCCACAGTGTCTAGAACACTGGAAGTGCTTCATAAATGTCTGCTTGAGCGAAAAAGATTAGAATCAAGTATTTGGCAATTTCCCAAATACTAGAGGCAATCTAGGAGGCCCAGCAGAAAGAAAACTGGACCTGGGGTTAGAAAGAGCTAAGTTCAAATATGGTCTTCATCACTGATCAGCTGTGTGACCCTGAGCAAGTCACATAATCTGTCTGCCTTGGTTTCTTCATCTGTAAAATCAGAGTAATAACAACAGCTACCTTCCAGAGTTGTTGTAAGCATCAAGACATTTATGAAGTGATTTGCCAAACTTAAGGTGCTATAGTTAACTATTATTATTCCCACATACAGTCCAATCCAATCTCTTTCTCTTATTCAATGCTGAGTTCAACTTACTGTTCATTTGGAATGACTGTACTGATACACCAACTCAATGGATTGGTCATTCAAATGCATGTCACAATTCAGGTTGACATTTTCCATCCATTTGGTTTTTCCTGGCAGCTTAAGTTCCTTTGGATAATCAGAGATTACTATAATGTTCTGAGACTCAATATGAACTGCAAAGAGGAATACCTGGTGGACCTCACTCTCTACAGGAAATTTCAATTTTGTTTGGACCCTCCCTAGAATAACTTTTATGACAAAGGCAAACACTTCTGGCAAGCATATCTTTCTGCTTTATGCCTTCATGCAGATAATTAAAAGGTCACCGAACACTACAGTTACATGTATAAAGCAATCTTTTTTATCAATTTAACCTAAGCATGAGAGATTCCTTACTGGTGATGAGCCTTTTAGGAACTGTTTTGCATTACCAAATAAAATCCTTTTTAAAAAATCAACAATACATATAGAAGAGCTGCTAGGTGGTGCAGAGGACAGAGTGCCAGACATGAAGCCTGGAAAACTTACTGAGTTCAAATCTGGCCTCAGACACTTACTAGCTGTGCAACCCTGGGCAAGTCACTTAACCCCATTTACCTCAATTCCTCATCTCTCAAGTGAGGAGGAAACGATAGGAAAACACTCCATTATCTTTTGCCAAGAAAGCCCCAATGGGGTCACATAGAGTCAGACAGGACTGAAAAGACTAAACAAGAAAACCATACAGTGACATCCCTGTATTCTGTGCAACTTTTCAGGTAACTGTGGAACAGTAAAATTGGGTATTCTACAGAAAAGCATTTGCAAAAGCCTATCTATTCTCTCTCTCATTTTTATTAAGGACATAGCATATAGCCACAGCGCTCAAAGGAATCCTAGGTTATCTGGTCCAACCCCCTTACTTTACAGTTGAAGAAAAAGAAGCTCAGGGAATTTAAAAGGCTTTCAAAAGAAACATCGTCATCAAGGGTATGTACAACTAGAAAAAAAAGGTTGGTAAGGACAGGTAAAAGATACACATCCTGAATGTTACACTATTACCCACAAAATACTAAGGACCAGAAACAAGCTCCTGGTCCTTTGGTTACATCAAGAAATTACAGATTTGGAGCTGAAAAGGAACAGAAACCTCATTTAAAGGTGAAAAACAAAACAAAGGCCAGAGAAGTGAAGCACCCCCGTCCAACAGTGTCTGGAGTAAATGCAGCCAGTGACCAAGTCCGTGCCCTCCTCTCGTCCCCAAACCCCTAATTCTCCACTAAACCACAATGCCTCCTTCACAGATGGCTTTTCAGAAGACACAAAAAAGAGTAACTCCTGATGACTAGACACAGGTTTTGACCTACAGAGGTACAGAAATTATCCATGCCAACAAGATGATGGATGGAAGTACTAGGAGGAAATGGATCCAGGCAACGGTTTTTTAAAAAGAAGCCATATGTATGCTTTTACAGAACTGTCCAACCTGTTGAGAACTTACTGCTTTCAAAAGAAAAAAGAGGAAAAATGGCTTCTAGCTCCATGTTCATGCTCACTGTAGGTCTGTAAACCTTTCTTTAAAGGGGAAGTGCAGGAGAGTTATTGTTGCAGGGTAAGGCAAAAAACCCGATCGATTTTTCTTGTCCATGAATGCCTCAATGCCGCCCCCTTCAAGGCAGCTAGTATTGCATGATGGCTCAAGGAAAGGAAGGTTCTTGACAGGTTAAAAGGAAGGCGTAGGCTTCTTTTTCCCCCCTAAGAATGGATGAAGAGACAGTCTGGAATACAGCAGGCCAGTGCTGTTTAATTCTATTCATCTTTTTATTTGTATGTGTATTACTAAAAATTAGTATATTTCCTAAGAGAGCACCAGAGAATTTTCCAAAGGGTTGAAAGGATATCCTAATTGACCACTGCAAATAATGTAAAGGTCGAGTAAAGGGGAATTAACAAATTCTTGCGTAACTAAAATTCTTAGGAACATTCAATTAAAAATGTGCTCTGAGGAAGAAGGGGATGTCAGTTTTTACAATTAAAATATGTTTGGAAATGCTGTTCTAGTCTAAAGAGGGATAAGCTGTAAGACATAGGAAAAAAATTTTCCCCCGATGATTTAAATGCCGCTTGAGTCATTTCAAAATAAAATTTAATAAGTAATTTTAGAAATCCTTCCCCTTTTGCCCACTACTCCCCAAAAGGGATAAAACCTTAACATATCTAAAATACAAGTGGAATTTTTCCAAAAAGCAATGCCATCGGCTCTAAAGAGGGATGTTGGGAAAACCGGGAAAACACAAGCAAAGAGAATCGAGCTCAAACAGCTTGGCACCTTGCACTGCCCTCCAGGGGTCTCATGGCACAGATCTCAATTTCCTCTCACCCGCTCCCCCAAGAACAAAGCCAGCACTGCGGCCTAGCCACGACCTCCGAGTTCTCTTTCAATTTAGCCCTGGAGTCACTGTGTGACAATGGACCAGTCATCAGCCTTCTCTGGACCTTCCCCAGCCCCTGACCCCTTCTCCTTGGACACGTCAACTTCCACCTCCGTGGGCTGCTTTCATGACTAAGGTAAAATGAGGGGTTGGCCTGGAGGGCCTTTGGGGTCCCTCCTGGCCTTGGATCTGGCTCGTAAACCCTAGGCCGGTTCGAGAGGCGAGGCAAGGTAAGTCGGTGACCAACAAGGAAAAGCAGGATGCAGATGTCGCTGCGGACGCTTAGTAGAGGCATGGCCCTGCGGCTAAGACTCAGTTTCCCCCATAGTATAAGGGAGATGGAAACAATAGAGCCGCACTCGCGCGCAGCTCTTGGGGGGGGGGGGGGGCGGCGAGAAGCTAAGGACCGCATTTAACCACAAATCGGCGGAATTGTAAGTGTCGCTGGGGGGAGCCGAACCGTCCGGCCCTTCGCCCCTGCTCCACCCCCGGACTGGACCGAGAAAGGCGGAGAAGGTGGAGTGGGGTGGAGAAAAGGCGGTGCTTTCCCTCTGCCCCACTCCCGTTCGCCCCCGCGGCTCACCTCGTAAGCTCGAAACCCCCGGAAGCCGTGTCCGAGCCCTCGGAATCGCGGAGGGAGCAGGCAGCGAGCGGGCCCCGTGCGCGCAGTCTCACGACGGCGCCTGCGCCGCTCCACTCCGCTGCGCCAACCGTTTACGACCCGGGCCAGGGGTGGCGGGCCTCCGGGCTCCCCGGGAGGAGTCTCGAACTTAGCCCCTCCTTCATACTCCACCGGCCTCCGCCGCAGATTCCAAAGGGCGCCCTTCGGGAAGCGGGGAGGGAGTCACCAAGGTTTCCTAAGGCCCCGCAGAAGACGGGAGAGGACAACCAAGGCGGGGGCGATTTAGGGGAGTTGCAGGTACCTCGAGGAGCATGATGGGAAGAAGACAAGAGGGTGGCGAATCGTGAGGTGGACGAAACTCACCTCTTTGTCTTCTAGGGCACGGGAACGTCACTTCCGGCAACAATAGGAAACGTCAAAATTCGGACAGGCGGCGACTTGGGCCGCCGCAGCGGGAGCTGCTGCCGGTGCGGACCTCACCAACAACACCTCTTTTCCTATCCCCTCCTCAGCTGAGGCCGTAGAGCTCGAACCGGCTTCTCCATGGCCTGGACAACCGTGCCCGGCTGAGCCGCTTTCCAGTTGGCTGAAGCCACCTTCCTGAGGCTGAGTCGTCGCGGCGGCGGTGGGGATTGCTGGTAGCTCAGGTAGAAACTCCAGTACGACTTTGTCCCCCCCTACACCTCCCCAGTATCCCATTTCCCACCCCCACCCGGAGACTGCTTCTCTTCCCACCCAGCGGCACCTGGTTACTTTATCTGTCTGCCTGTGGGCAAAGACTGACCAACCTGCGCTAGGCAATGACCAATAGCACTCGTCATCTCCTCGAGTGACGGCGCGTCAGCCAATGACCATGCGGGATTCGGGGCGTTGGGGAGGCGGGAAGCTGTAAGTCGTCACTAGGGTCGTAGTCCCTGGAGACGGGGTGTCATCTCGGGAAGAGGCGAGGGAAGATCTGCTCTCATCCTTTTAGTCTTGGCCCCAGATAGTGGGAGCATCATTCTGCCTCCCACCTCCCCTCCAAACCTTCCCGGAACAAAGAACTGGGAGTTCTTGTCTCGTTTCACCGCCAGCGACATACCCAGCTGGGCAGGGCCCGCCCCTTGGGCCTTTGTCGGAGGGATTGCGGCTTTTACACCCGGTGTAGGGATATTTAGAAGCAATCTCCTCAATATTCCTTTTAGTGGCTGGATTAGCACCAGCCTTCCGAGATGGGAAGGATAGGATTTATCAGATGCTCCTTACTCCGAGCCCCTACTATTTTAAGTAAATTGTCTGTTTCCTCGCACATGCCCTTCATTTTTAAGAAAATAAATTTTGTTGATATTTTTAGTTGGTTTTTTTTTTTAACATCACCAGTTGAACTGTATTCACTTTAAAACGAAAGGCACCTTAATCTTACCTCTAAGTATTGGTACTGAAATTATTGGTCTAATGGTGCAGCCCTGGTTCCTTTATGAGTGATGGTATGAATCTTTTTCAAAAATAAAATTGTCTTGACATCATTTTATGTCGCCTACATTCCCCTGTTCCCCTAGTCCTTTTTAAGGAGCCATACCCATACCACACAACAATGTGTTTAAAAAGAGAAAAAAAAATACATCAACACATTGAAAAAATATGAAAATACATGCATTGTTTCACAACATTTGGAGATAAGGAGTAAGAGTGTTCCAGCCATAGGGGACAGATAGGTGAAAGGCCTGAGTCCCAAGGTAGAGTGTCTTTTTATATCTCCTTTGACATAATGAGTTGGGGTTTTTTGGTAATTTTTGTTAAATCTTATTTTAAAAGGTATTTAGGTTCTTTCCAATGAATCATGTCTAGCCTACCAAAGGTTCTTAACTTAAGAACTGTTCAACATTTCATAGTGCTTACATAATTCATTTATTAGGTATGCTGAACCTCATACTTAATAACAATTTATGTTCCTATCAAGGTTTTATAAAATAAGTGAAAAGGGTAGCCCTTCTTTCTGTTTCAGAAGAAGTAATCACCACGACATTTATATAAACATACTGCAGTGGAATTACTAATCCAGGTCTTTAATTAAGTATTCCATTGTCACTCTAACCTACTACAAATCCTTTAATTGATTTAGTTCCTATTTTTCAAATGAAGGAGAGGCAAATCAAATGGCTTCTGGTAAGCTGTAAGCCAGTAACTTTGAATTTTGCATAGTATTTAGACCTATTTTACTTAATTGTATTATTTTAGTTCAATAATGTTTCAAATGAACGGATAAATATCATAAAATCGAGTCTGCCCCCCAATCCAAAATGATGTCATTATTTTAAAATGTGTATACTTGCTAGCAAGTTATACAAATACTTTTCACATTAGATTGCTGCCTTTGATTCTTAATCATCTTCCACCTCTAGTTATTATCACTTTAGGAAATTCAGTGTTAAAGAACCAGGGTTGAAATAGTCTATTCAGATTCAGAAGATATAATAATTACTTAAAATGCTTTTTGAAGATGACCTTTAGAATTTCTGTACATTGCTAACTAGACCGAAATAATAGGGATGGCCTGCTTGCCTGTACTAATTTTTTCCCCTTGTCTTTTGCCTTAAATACCTAAGGCTAGAAACCAAACCTGATTCTGATATCTTTTATGCAGGGGTTTAAGGACATAGACCAGGTATTGTCTTAATGACTATATTTTACTTTTGTAACAAAGAGACAAAAAATAATAATCCTAATAATTCTTGGCTGTTCTGGTTAAAAATAAATGAGTCCATTAAAAAAAATTTATAGACTGTGATAAAATCTAAGTTTTAAGAAAACAGTGATATAGTAAATCTTTGCAAAATTTTAAAAAATACAAGGTGTTTGCTTTTTAGTAACAAAAACTATTCTTGCAGAACCAGACCTCTAAATTTAATGAGAGCTTTTTTATGTCTTGTATGTACCTCATGACCTCTTGGTACTTAACTGTTTGCCTTTTCTACTTATAAGACCCCTTGTGGACCTTTTGCCTTTTCTACTTATAAGACCCCTTGTGGACCTAGACTTCTTTCATTCTTCTACAATTGTTGCCTTTAAGTTTAGGGAGTGAATGGTTATCACTTTTTTTTTTTCCTCTGTTCAGTCTGTTCTGGACTACTTTGGTGGTCTACTATTTTTTAAGGAGAGAAATGAAATGCCTGAAGTAATAACTCCCCACAGAATCCTTTTATTTTCTATTCTTTTAGAATAATCTTAGGGGATCTCATTTAAAGATTATCAAATTAGAGTAACTTCAGATCTATTTGCTAAACTAACAATATTTTAGAAGCTACAGATGTAAAAAAGGTTTTTATTCACTCTTAATTGGTAATCATGGTTCTCAATTTCATATTTTTCACATTGAAATAGCATAAGATTTTCTTAGTGCTTTAGAAATATATTGGATGCAGAAAATGGATTACTTCAAAATGATGCCACCACTTTGACGACAGAGACATACTGTGATTTAGAATAAGTGCTTTAAAGTGAGCTTATTTATAGATTAATCAATGTATGCCAAAGATTTAATATTAGTCAAGTGATGGTGGAATGGGTTTGCCCCAGACCAGTTTAGGACGCAGAATGTTTCATTCATCTTTGAGTAATCTGAATTCTGTACTCAGTTCTTTCCACTTCACTCTCCAGAAAAATCAATCATTTTTTAATTAGATGCAGTTGTTCCCAAAGCCATGTAATGTGTGTGAGCACTTAACAGCTTACATAAACTGACACAGGAGAGCTAGTCACCTTTTCCTATTACTAATACAAAATAGTAACATATTTAATGTTTAACTTATTTAAATAATATTTTGATTTAAGAATGCTACATCTTATATAATACAATAATAAGAGTACTGTTTAATGTGTCATGCAATGACTATTGTGAAATATTCATGAAAGTAATATATAATAAGATTTCTTGGAAATAATAAAATGTAGAATGTTAGGAATATATTTCTGTTATTACATTTGAAGAAATATGAAAAACCTAATTTGTCATAAAAAAAATACACAATAACATGCCAAACTTTAAAGTAGAAGCTTTTTTATATAGTTATTCTGTAGCACACAAAAAAATTCCTCAATAAAATGATTTAAAAGATCATTTAGGCCTTATACAAATTTAACTTTTCACCGGAAGCAGAACACTTAAAGCTATTCTCTGCATTGTAATATATACTAAATAATTCATGTTGTAGTAAATTGCTTGGAATTATTTTTTCAGCCTTTTTTGTATTGCATTTTTGATGTTAGTTCCCTAACAGTGGAGCACAAAAAATTGGATTTTACTATCCTTTGCTTACTTGGTTAAGGAAATCAGGAACCTTAGCCACCAGGTTCATATCAGAAACCACAGCTCTGTTCTAGACTGGGTGTTTGGTTTTTAAAATCCTTTCCTATTGTCTAGGAAATAGTTATTTATTCTAATATCTTTATAGCTCATTATACTTTTAAAAAAGTGAAGTAAATGCATTTAAATTGAATATGGAACATTTAAAGAAATGAGCATTAGGCCATTAAACTGGGAAAACTTTTTTCTTTCTCTTTACCTTCCCCAAAGAGTTCATTTATTCAAAATGTAATGTTTTCTGGTTTAATTATTCTATTTTACAGTATTTAAAAATTTTTGGAATCACATCAAATTTTTTTCAAATAGAATAAATACAAATAAATAGTATTTCTGAGTTTTGAGCAAAATTCAGTTTGAGAATTTAAGTCTAAGTCTACTTAGACATTTTTTTTTATTTTTTAGCTGATGTATTGTTGATTTTTAAAAAAAACTCCATTTTTGCAATAAGTACATTCCATGAAAAGTAACTTTAAGTTAAAATTTATTGTTTTATCTTATTTTTAGTAGTCTACTAAAGAATGCTAAAAAACTGATTTAATCATATCATGCATTTATAATATAACGTACATTTAATTCAGGTTGTCATAATTGATGATTGAACACCATCTATCTAAGCCTTGATTTTTATTTAAAATATTATTAATTGGGACAGCTAGGTGGAGCAGTGAATAGAGAACCAGCCCTGAAGTCAGGAGGACGTGAATTCAAATCTAGCCTCAGACACTTAACACGTAGCCATGTGACCTTGGGCAAGTCACTTAACCCCAATTACCCTGCCTTCCCTCCTCCAAAAATCAAAAACAAAAATAAAACATTATTAATTTTACTTGAGGATAAGTGAATTTTACCTTTCAAAAGCAATTGCAAAAGCAATCTTGTGTAGTGGAATTTTTCCTACATTAAAAGCAAAGAGAGCTAAATTCTAATCCCAAATCTGTAGTTGTGTGACATTAGGCAAGTCGTTTAACCTTACTGATCCTTACTTTCATTTATTTTGGACTACATGACCTTGGCCTAGATGAATGTACTGTCTGATCTAAAATTGTTTAGTTCTATTAAATGCAGTATACTTAAATTTTAGTTTCAAGATTCATATTGTAACTTTAAAAAAAATTGTCATAATAAACAAAAGCATCATCTTTTCAACAATATATTGGGAAGGAAGTATTGAGTTTGATGATTGGAATAACGAAGTCTTTTGGTGCTTCTGTTGCCTCAGCATCATCTAAAGCAAGTTACTTTATTTTGCATCAGTTTACATAGATTGCCTTCCACCTATGTATTATAGTGCTTTCTATGATGTACTTTGTATTTAAGTTAATTTCTTTTCTTTTTTGAACCAAAGAGGCACTCCATATGAATTTTACCCTTTTGTATTTGCCCCTAGAATTGACCTAACTAGAACTCCTCTCATGACATACATAGTCCATGTTGTTACATATGTTTAACTATGGCTGTTTGAATGCTGTTGACACCTAAATGGAGAAGTTACAGCTTTGTTTTGTCAAAATTTTTTGGAAGCGATTCACGTAATATTTGAGTACTACAGAATAATACATGGTACTCAATTCGGGAGTTAGTGTTTTCAGAAAAGACCTTGAAGGTTATCTCATCTCACACCCACAATTTACAGAGAAGAAACTGAGGCTCAGAAAAGCCTTGCCCATAAGTTACAGACGGTCAGTAATGAGAAAAAACAAAATTTTAACCCAGGTCGTTCACAAAATTTAATGTTCTGTTGTGCCATGCCACCATTACAGCATTAGACTTGTCTCTTCAGATGTTGGTGTTAAGTATTCTGTATTTATCAGCCCATATTTAGCAGTCTGTCTGCTAAGACTTGCCCATTATTCATTAAGGAAAAGACTTATAATGGAGTGAATATTGATCTTCAGGTATTTGAAGGATTATCTTGTTGAAAAGAGATTACTTATTCTGCTTGGGCATTTGTAGGTAGATATTAACAAGTAGGGAAATTTCTGTCCAACATAAGGAAGAATTTCCTTACAATTTAGAACAGTCCAAAAGTAGAACTGGCTATTCAGACAGGGAAATTTTAAAGTAGAAGCTAAATGACTATTCATCAAGGTTATAGAAGGGAATCATACATTAGATGGGGGTTGGACTAGATGACACCTCAAGTCCCTTCCAATGCTAATTATATAGGCTGGCTTCCTGCACCAGATTCGAATCTTAGGAAATTGTATAGCCTTTTAAATGGATGTTTACTTAAATTGAATTAAAACAAATTATGACGTGAAATTTTTAAAAAATATATTCTAGACTACAATTTTTTGTATTTAAGTGTTAAAGACATAACTGTACTGTAATTAGGAAAAATGCCTTCCCTCTAACAGGTGGTTCTTCAGTATTCCCAGGAATTGATAAAACTGTAGCAGTTGCCAAAGGTATATTGTGAATTTATTGATAATAACCATCATTATGTATTTATGTGTGTATACATATGGAAGCACATATATGATGATTATCAGAAGTCCTCAGTCTTGCTATTTACCTATTTCAAACACAAAAAGCACACACTGAAGATTCTGAAGATGAGGGTTGTTACAGTCATATCAATATTTGACCCCAGGTTCTTTCTCCTTTCTTCACACCAGAGAGATTCCTTGAACTTCTTATATTTTCATAACTGGGTTTTTTTTTTTTTTAGTATAATTGATCTTCTTTGTAAGGGATTCATGAGACTTCCAGGGGATTAATGTCTTGGAAAAAGGTAAGAACCCCTGCTAATCTAGTGCTTTCATTTTTTAGCCAGGCCAGCTGAGGTTCACTCAGAGAAATGAAAGATTTGCCTAAATGTCACAGCTGGGATTCCAATTCCAATGATGTCTGGACCACTCCACAGTGCTGAACTTGCCAGATTTTTTAGATCAGTGGAAGAACGTGATATTATGCTACTTCATACATAACAAACTTAAATGCATTAGCATTTAAGAAGAGCAGGAAGGGGGCAGCTAGGTGGCGCAGTGAACAGAGCACCAACCATGGAGTCAGGAGGACCTGAGGTTCAAATGCGATCTCAGACACTTAACACAAAACCTAGCCATGTGACCTTGGGCAAGTCGGTTAACCCCAACTGCCCTCCAAAAAGCACAAAAAAAATTTTTTTTTAAAGAGCAGGAAATTATAAGCTTGTAACATCGATTGCTTTAAGCATAAACAATTTATGTTTAAACATAATTACAAAGGCATACTAAATTAGGTTTAAGTTGGTGACATTTTGAAATATAGACTGTCTTAAAAGAAATTCAGTCTTCTTACTCTCAAAAGGCAAATAATGATAATATCATACATACAATAAAAGGCAAAATTGGGAAGTAGTTGAAATTAAACATTTTCCCCATTTTACTGTTCCCTTTCTCTTGTGTCTATGGGCATGTTGGTGTTTGAAGTATTTGCATTTTGAAAAAATGCCACAGTGATGAGAACAGTCTGTAAACCAAGGAATCAATCTCTACTGATGGAATTTAGGGTACTTTGGTTCCTGTGGAGATGTTGTTTCAGGGTACATAAAACTTTTAGCCCCCTCAAACAATTCTGCATAGACGGTTTTGATACGTAACTAAGATCAATGGGATAGATAACTAACAAAAGTCTGGAAATGAGGCTAGTCAGATTCTGAATGATCTTGCTTTAATGACTAGATAATAATTTGTAATTAACATATCCTACCTTAAGGAGTACTGTTTATGGCTGGCTTTGCAATCATATTCTTTATAAATTAATATTTTTAATATGTTTGAAGGGAGCTTATTCTTCTAAATAATAAAAGTCCCCTTGTATTTTTTATATATCTTCTTTTGTCCATTTATATATTTTTCCATTCCATAAACCTTTTTGTCACTTAGCAAAGGTAAAACTGAGCCCATCCTTTCTTTAAATTTTTAAGCCAAAATTCTTATTGTTTTTTTTTTTAACTGTACAAAGATAGTTCTATGTAATACAGATAATCAAATACTGGAACAGGAGTATGAAAATGAGAACTGCTTCTATCGAGTCAGGATATAAGTTCTGTCAAAGTATGTAGTATAAGAAAAGTTCAGTCAGAAATATGATTGATTTAACAAGGAAATAGGGTAACAAGTCATTTAACCCGGATTATAATGGATTAAAGCCACGGAGCCCAGGTAGAAGTAGAAAAACCTAAATTTCGCATGAAGGGATCAGATGTAGTTATATGTTTATACCAACCACATATAAATTGAAATGATGTACAAACATTTTTTCCTCTTAGACATTTCCTTCCTGCATGACTACCCAGTATAGGTGTGCAGTGTTTTGAAAAATAAAACAAAAAATAAAAAAAGAAATTTATGTCAAAAGGAAAGAAAATTACTTCTTTTCAGAGCTTTTTTTTTTTTGGAGGGGGGAGGTACTGTCTTACAGGAATCTAGTGAAGAGAGTCTTAAATTTATAGACAAATTTGGGTATATCATAAGGAAAGAACAATGGTTCAATTTAATCATTTTTCATGACTTTTTCTATTAGCTAGTTATTTATAACAAATAGTGGTCTTTATGTGCCTCAAATGAAGATACAATAAAATTTTTCTTATCAGAATACCAGAATCACTAAGACACTTAAACCCATAAGTAAGCCCAAAAAGTCTTTAGCAAGATAACAATAAACATTGAACTAGGAGCTCAGGTGAAAACAGCCAAACAAAGCTGAATGCCCATGTTTTACTTAGGTTGCTGTAACTGGACACAGGACACAAGAAGGAAAAAAAGAAAAATGAGTAGTAGAGGGGGGAAAAAAACCAGAAATTAGGACACAAAGCCAATAAGCACCAGATACTCCCACAGTGGAGAAACTAGCCAGACACAACAGAATCAGAAGATAGAGAGACTTTACACATTTGAAGGGCATATTGCTAGCTACCTATTGCTCCCTTTCATAGCCCTCAGAGGTCCAGATTTAGAGTACTCATATACAGAATGGGATATGGTAAGGCAGTTGTAGGGAGTAAGAGAGTGATGCAGTAAGAGATTGGGAAAGGAGAGCAAAAAAAAAAAAAACCATTTCTCAGAAGCCTTTAAGCTGATAACATAAAGACAGTGTTAATGTATTCTTTCACTTCGCAGATGTTTATTGAGCTTTTACTTTGTATGGATCTGTGCTAATAAACACTGTGAGGATACAAAAGTCTTGTATCAAGGAGATAAAAACATATATAGAGATAACTATAATACAGTATTGAATATAAATACCTTTAAAAAGGTACCAAGTATTTATTGGATTTCAAAGGAGACAGTCCTTCCAGCTAGGGGACAGAGCTATGCTTATATACAATATTTAAGAAGCCAGAGTATATGAAACAGTTTAGAAGGATTTCTATTTTTAATGCTTATAATTTAACTGCTTTTGTACTTGCTTTGAATGCCTCATTCCCTAATGGTGCTGAAAGAAACATTGAGATTTTACTATGATGCTAGTTATGTTCACAACTCTTGGAGAAAAAATTTACTGATCCAAATTCTTCTGGGAAACTCAAGTTATTTCCTGACTATAAATAAGCCATATTGTTAGTGTATTTATGGATTCTTTAGAGAGTGAATTTGACTCCAAAGGTTCATTAACTGGCAAATGGATATTTTTAACCTGCTTACCTTGTGTGGAATTCCTGAGAAGAAAGGTTTTGTTTGAAGCAAATTTTTAAATTGGGCCTACTTATGCCCTTTCATCTATATGCCAGAAAAGGCAGCCAAGAGTTAACTGAAATTTTGTGGCAAGGACCCAAGTCAGGTAGGCCAATAATTTCTTGGATTCTTGGCTCTACAGTCTTTTAAATTAAGGGAAAAAAATACTAATTCATTTGCAATAAAAACGTAGCCAGCTACTACCGCCGTCAGATTGTTGATATGCTGCCAAAGAGTATTATTCATTAACTTTTCTATAATGGGTTAAAATCATACTACATATGATAGTGTTAGATATAGACTATTTAGAGTTTATTTTATCTCATTTTCAAGTTACTTAGAGTTATATCACAGAAATGTCACTAACATGTATATGCTGTGTACTCTTGTCTGCCCTTTAATGAATGATTCAGGACGTTAAAGGTTATTCAGAAAATAATTTGCTTTCAACTATATGCACTAATGAGGAGAGAACGGAAATAGTCTTCAGCTCTTGGATTTTATGGTGTTATGTAACTCTTCTTTCTGGAGAAGTGTTAGAGCTGGAATTGATTATATATATCATGTAACACAATACTGTTGGAGAAGAGAAAACAGAACCTCAGAGTATGTAAGTGACATACCCAGGATCACCCAACTAGAACACTACATGCAAGCTACTTAGTGGCCAAATTGGCACCTAGTGTCCATACTGTTCTGCTATAAAGTGTGGTCTTCTCTATTTACTTTTTGTCTTAGTTCTACTATTTGTCAGTTTTGAAACATCTTTTCAGAAACATCTTTTAATATCAGTTTTTAAGTTTAGGAAACAATACAACAAAAGAATTTATTTGGAAGAAAAGTTACCTGCTACATAATCCATTCATAATATAGTAGGATCATCCCTAGAAGGATATATGACCTGGAACAAATAATACCATGTTATTCTACCACAGTTTTTATAACAGTGACATGAGATGAAAAAGCACATCACAAAAATGAGCAAAATTGAGGCTGCAATGTATAAGTGAAATCCTGGGCATAGGTTTGACAAATGAGTCCTTTGCTCTCTTCCCTAAAATCTAGATTTAACCCTACTGGGGTTTTTAGCGTGTGTCAGAATTGCTAGTGAATAATCTTCTGGAAGGTTTGCTCTTGGTTTTTGTTTTTAAAGTATCAGCTACCAAACCCACATCTTTCTTCCTGCTAACTCCCTGTCCTAATAAAGCATCTTTATGGTACTGTCCCCTGAAACTCTCGTCTTAGGACTCAGATTTACCATAGGTCATGGATGGTTCTAATAATAACTGTAACCTTACAGCAATGGACTAGGTAGATGCCTACTGGGAATTGTTAAAAAATCATTAATGTTAAGTGTCTTAATAAAACTTCAACCGCTTTAATTATACTGATTATCATACTTTTTATCACATAACAACAAGGGAGACAGTTCATAAAAGACAGTTGAATAACATCTTGAATTAGAACATACCACAAATTAACTTGGTACTGTTTCCTATTAAACAATATATTACAGCAATAATTTAAAACATTTTTCAAGATGAGATTTTTAGATTAAATTCATGTTAAAATTCATATAAATAGGATGATTTACTATATAGCTGTTTCAAGCCCTTGCAATGTTTGATAAGATATGGCATAATAGAAACTTAAGTTTCCTGTAATTGGTGCTATTTCTTAAAAAGTTTTGATTTTCTTTATATTAATATTTACAATTTTTCAGTTCTTCAATACCATTTTATGAAATGCAAAACACATCGTCTATATCTGACATTCATTAAAATCGAATAAATGTATTATGATCCTTACAGGAACTGGAAAATTAAAAATAATATACTATTTTTTAATTTCTACTGATCATCTTTCTGTGACTAGAACTATTTTGATCATTCTAAAAGAAAGAAGTATAATAACTATATGAACACAAAAGTCACCAGAACTTTTGTTTTAATAACAAATTTCAAATGAGTTGCTACATTAAATAAACTTAACATATCTTGTAAGTTGTAGATTTAAAAAATTCATATAGCTTTAGGCCAGTTTAGCAATTAGACTAGCATTTAAAAACGTTTTTTATTGTGTGTTAGTAGCAAAAAGAGAGAAGATGTAATTAATCAATGAGTCGGTAAATATTAAACATCAACTGTGTGCCAGGCACTCTGTTAAATAAAAAAAAAATCATCCGTGATTTGCCAGTATCCTGAAACATATAAGCAAAGGTACTTGAATCATTTGAGAATATTTACTTTTTTTTCCCCTTGAAGTTCAAGCCATCAGGCTTCAGGCAAAAAGGTCTTAGTGGGGAAAGAGAGAATGAACTATTAAAATTTGGCTAGATGGCACAGACTTTGAGTCAGGAAGACCTAAGTTCAAATTCAGCCATAGACATTTACTAGCATTGTGACCCTGGGCAAGTCACTTCAGTTTTGTTTGCCTCAGTTTCCTCATCTGTAAAATTGGGATGCTAATAACAACACATACTTTCCAGGGTTGGTGTGAGGATGAAATGAGGTAATACCTGTAGTGTTTAGCACAATGGCTGACACATACATAATTGCTAGCTACTCCTCATATTAGTATTATAATTGTTATAATGCTTCATTGCTTCCTAAACTGTTTTTTTTTTTCAGCAGTCCATAGTGGTATATCAGAGTATGTGATTTATTGATCACTTATTAACTCACAAAATGTACAGACAAATGAGATCTTTTCTTCTCTCACCCCTAAAATACCATCAGCTTTATACTGATAGCTTTCTTTCAGATCCTAATCTATATTTTAAAATTTCTTAAAATTTTCTGAATTTTTAGTTTTTCTTTTTGTTGAGTCCTCTTTTAAACAAAACTTATAGTTAAGAATATACTTTGAAAGTACTGGGCTATTTAAATTATCCTGTTTATTACTTGATTTTTAAAAATTTTATCTTCAAAATTTTGTATACCTTTATACCCTATGAAATATAAGTTCTTTGGCAGTTTGTGGGATCATAGATTTGGAAAGAACCTGAGAGTTTGTCCCATTGAACTCTTATTTTACTAATCAAGAAATGGGACACAGAACGGTTAGATGGTTCATGTCACACAGTTAAGTGTTTGAGGCAGGATTGGAGTTGCAATAGTAGGGGGGGAGGTGTTTCCCTTGAAGAGGAAGAAATCATGAAAATGTTAATTGTTGCAAAAACCTTTATAACATAAAATTTTCTTTTTTCCTCACTAACAAAAAGTTGGGTTTGTTAAAAAAAGAAACCACTTATCTTTTCCTCAGAATCTCCTTGGGAAGACAAGGTTATTATTTTTTTAAGTGTGATCAGCTTTTTTCCTCGGTAAACTCTAATTGTCCCTTTTAGTAAAAACAAGTTATTGCTGAAATATTTATCATTGAGATCTAGGTGTCTAATTTACAAGACTTCTAAATTAGACTTCAGGGCCTATGTTACATTTTATTACAGTCTACAACATAAGTGTAACTGGCAAGAATTAACGAAATAAAAGCCAGTTACACAGCTGTTACACATCTGGGATTTTGGTAAAAAGGGGGGTAGTTTAGCTTTGGCTTCATTGTGATACAAAGCAGGGTCTAGGAGCCTTTTTAAAGTCTTGTGCTATGATCAGAGCTCTATTTAATACTGATCTATAAGTTCACATAGTAATAATTTGTACATCCTAAGGCCATTGCTAACGTTTATATCTTGCCATGTGAAAAATTATGTCTACTGCAGATTTTTAAAAATAGTTTGCTAGCAAACTAGAAGAGAGGGATGGTCAAAGTAAACATTTCTACAACTTTCTTTGTCCCAATTTTACCATTGTCATGTGTCCCAACCAGCCTTGCAATGCCATGCCCCTTTTACCATGCATTCATCAGGAAGTTTATCTTCAGACCAAGTGGTTTTCTAATACTACTTTATGTCAAACAGTTAATCCACTGGAAGAGGCACGTACCTTGTCATTCCTTTTCCTTATTATGTTGCCCTGCTCCTTTTCTGAATTTCACAGGCTCGCAGATGGGTCAAGGGCTGTGGAGAGTGGCTAGAAACCAGCAACTGCAACAGGAAGGATATAGTGAGCAAGGCTACCTAACAAGAGAGCAGAGTAGGAGGATGGCTGCTAGCAACATTTCTAATGTAAACCATCGCAAACAAGCCCAAGGGGGTATTGACATATACCATCTTTTGAAAACAAGGAAATCTAAAGAACAGGAAGGATTCATTAATTTGGAAATGCTGCCTCCTGAACTAAGTTTTACCATTTTGTCATACCTGAATGCAACTGATCTTTGCCTGGCTTCGTGTGTTTGGCAGGACCTTGCTAATGATGAGCTTCTCTGGCAAGGGTAAGTTTTTTGAGCTTGTCTGTTTGTTTTTCTTTTTGAGGTACTTAAAAAAAATTTAATTAATAACCTTTTGTGTTTTACATCACATTCGTGTTTAAATATTACTCTCCTCCCCCACCAGGCCAGCCTTCTCTTGCCAAGCCTAAATTAACGTAACCCAACTGTACATGGTTTAAAAATAATTACATTTGCACCATAATTTCAAAGTGTTACAATTCATACGATAAAAATTTCTATTTGACTTAGGCTGAATGAGTTCATGTGCATATTTTATCTTATTTGTTCAAGATAAGCCACCAGTAGGTCTAGTATCTGACATTTGAAAAAACAGTGGTAATACAAAGGAGAGGGGGTTTTTTGCTTGGAGGAAGAATGGTAACATACTCTTTTACATTGTAAATTTAATCTGTACTAAAAACAAGAGTGACTCTCAGGGTGAGTTTCTCATTTAAGGGTGTCTGAAATTATCATACTTTGATTTGTTTTCATTATGTTTATTACATTTTCCACAAATGAGTCTGGGTGTTACTGAGTAAGTTTAAAACAAACAAACATAAAATGTCTCAGTAGTAGATAATCCAAAAACCATATTTTAGACATTAGTAGCAAACACCATCTCTAGCAGTCCTTTTATCAGAGCTGCTAACACAGCAAAACTGACCAGCTGGAGTTTCATCTGCTTCCTATTTAACTCCGACCACCTACTGGTAAGTGCTAACGAGCAATGAAGTGACCAGATATTATCTGGCAGAAAGGGAAAAGCAAAAGGCCTGTACAACATAGCTCCTGAATATTTGAGAATTAAATGCAATAGACCAACACTTACTATAGAAGTTAAAATGTAAACTGTAAAACTGGGGAAGTTGACTGAAATATACTATAAATTAAATGTATTATTGAAAAGAACATTTAGCCACTTAGACTGACTACACAGACTGAAGACAGTATATCTGTACAGTCATCTTAGATTTACAGTAACCATGTCAAAGATATTTTTTGAATACTAAAAATGTAGCCAAGTTTATAATTGAAACTCAGTTTTCACAGATTTTTCCCTTTAGATTTTGAAAATATAATTTTTCTTGAAAGTTTTTAGAGTAAATTATTTTTAAGATAAAATAAGCCATTTTATTAGAAATCTGTTAGCCTATGTCATGCCTCCTTAAGCTCTTTTATCCTAGAAGTAGAGCATCAGCACAGTATACATCTCTTAAATATAAATGTAATCTCTCAGTAAATAATGTAATCAGTAAAGTTTAAATGTTAATACCTCGTTTTGGGGAAGGTATATAAGTTACATTCATTTTAAAATAGTGTAGGGGTCAGTGAAAGCTCTAGTTCTTAGTTAACTAAACAGAATTTTTAAAGCCATCAAAATAAATATCAAGAGTAAATAGTTTTCATAATAAAATGTGGTTTTTTCATTAGATGTTATGAAATTTTAGATAACTTTAAAGTACTATTAAATCAAAAAATTTTAGAGTGTATTGTATATAAGTGGAAATTAAAGTTTGTTAACACTGGTTCATTCTGATATTTTCTATTTTATGTTTTGATTGTTATTAGTAAATGTAGAGGGTTTCAATTTATAACAATATGAAGGAAGACTCAGTTATCTGAATTTTGATTTTAAACTTATTCATTTCTAAACCCATAATGGCTGAATTAATACTTTTTACCTTTTTGAGACCCAAACCTGAGTTTTGGTAACTTTTATTATCAAAGATAGTTTTATTTATGTGTTTTCTCCCCAGGTGTTGAATTATATTCATTGTTAATTTGAGGGCTTATGTTTGATTATGGTGTTTGGAATATATGTATTTCATAAAATATTTGTCTTAGCTCTTGTGTGTATATCTGTCTATCCAGTAAAAAATAAATTCCCTGAGTAGAGGGACTGTTTTTGTTTTTATTTTTTTAAACCCTGTATGCTTTGTACCATAACAGACCTTTAATAAAATGTCAGTTTAAATTTTGTCATTAATTTGGATAATTATGCTTCAATGCTTACAGAATACATGTTTTTATAAGTTTTGGTGTTCTATCCACTAATATCGGTCACAACCTCCCCAACCTTAGTAACCACAATAGCGACTATCTGTGACTGGAAAAAAAAAATTCATCACTTGGTGACCAAGGCCCTGGTATTGAGTCTCTCTACCACATAAGCTCATACTTAAAACAGTAGGGTCTGTAATCAGTGCCTTTCCAGCTCACTACTACCTATTCACCTATGCTTGCTGATACAGCCTTGAGGAATTCATGGTCATCTTCTTTGTCACAGCAAGGCATCAGAATACGACTTTGTTAGAGGATTTTCAGATAAATTAGCTAATTTTATATCATACGGTTTATATATGATATAATAAATAGCTATGTTTATTATATATATATATATATATATATATATATATATATATATATATATATATATATATATATGTTTATGCCTATTTATATGGGCAACTAGGTGGCACAGTAGAGTGCCAAACTTGGAGTAAGGAAGATTCCTCTTCCTGAGTTCAGATATAGCCTCACTCGCTAACTATGTGACCCTAGACAAGTCACTTGAACCTGTTTGCCTCAGTTTTCTCATCTGTAAAATGAGCTAGAGAAGGAAATGGAAAAACATTCCAATACCTTTGCCAACAAAGCCTCAAATGAGATCATGAAAAGTCAGACGTGACTGAAAACAATTGAACAACAACAGTCAAACATGTTTGGAAACTAAACATGTATATAGCACTTAAAGGCTTATAAAGTGTTTTACATGCATTACTCATTTGAATAAAATTTTTTTGTGTGTATGCATATATATATATATATATATGCATATAAATAGAGAATCCTTAAAACTGGTCAAAGTTAGGATGACAGTTGTGGTTTGGGAATCAGATATTTTATTTTGAGGTTTTAAAAAAAGTAACATTTTAAAATATCAGAATATTCTTTTTATAAATTGTATTTAAAAGTTTATGCTAAGACTATCATATCCTTTTACTCGTTTTTCCTCTGTACTTCAGTTATACAACCAGAGAGTTTAAGAGAGAAATAAGACATGAGTCTAAGAGAAATTGTACTTCAGTATATACTCATTACAAGCAATATAATAAAACAAATTGTAGAATTTTATACAAATGGCTTCATAAATTAGTCCATTAAAATTTACTTTTAATGGTGAATATTATGTCAAAATATATCTCAGCAGCCGCTGTCTGCATAGTGTTAGATATTATCCTGGTTGATCTCTATCATCTTGGCCATATCCTAATTTTTTATGTGGAAATTGTTTCTTTTCCATTAATAATTAAGATCCTGTTCTTTCCTATGCAACTGGAAAACATCTCTCAAGTTAAATATATGATATTTTTGGCTTTAAAAAAATAATACAAGAATATTTGTTTCTCAGGAGAAAATAGAGCTAATGTTGGCTTAAAGGTTTTTGGAAACCTTTTTTGTAATTTTCCAGCTACATGATAAAAATCTAAAAGGTTTTGAAAGATATATTAAAACAGATTTCCATGATTATATTGATTATTGTTTATTATGTTTTCTATTACTGGGTAGTAGGAGAAAAGGGAGAATTCAAATCCTTACCTAGACAGTATTATCTGATTATATTCTATATAGTTATTGGATAGATTTTTATCTCATCTTAGTTTAATAATGCAGTATTACTATACTCAATACCTGTGTATAAAGTTTTCTTGCAAAATACCAAAAAAATCCAAAATGTATAGCTTTAAGCTTTTGAGAAACTAACATTATCAAAGTTAAATTTGTAACATATACTTTTTAATACATTATCCTTTGTATACAAGTTTAATTTACAGCATTTTTCTGTGTGCTTGATTTACTTTTATTTTTATAGGTTGTGCAAATCCACTTGGGGTCACTGTTCCATATACAATAAGAACCCACCTCTTGGATTTTCCTTTAGAAGACTGTATATGCAGCTGGATGAAGGCAGCCTCACCTTTAATGCCAACCCAGATGAGGTAAGTGAAGAACTTGAATTTTAACAGTTGTAATTTTATTACTTCTTCGCTGCTGTATTTATAAGTGTTGCAATATAACAAATTGCAGATAAAATTACGTATAATTGAAAATGACCCTTTTAAACATTGTGAAATCAAAATATGAAGTTATTGCCTTATAAACATGGTCAGTTTTTCTTCTGTACATCTACACATATGCAACTTAGTTCTCATATACTTTGTATGACAGTCTTAATGCATCAGGTATGTAATACACTGGATTTTCAGATTGAAAAATTAAAATTAAAGAGCATAAAATGTTCTTGATGTGAACAAAAAGCATATTCATAAACTTAATAAAGTATACTGCTTTATTCTTATATAGCTTAATAAGCTAATAAAGGAATTGCTTTTATTTAGGAGGTATTAAAAGGACACATATTTAAAATTCTTTAACTTTCAAAATATTGCCATTAGCTAAATAACTATATCTATACAATATACTAATGAATTATAAGTATCTTTCTTAAATAATAGTTTTATCATCTGGTTTGTTTTTTCTAAGTAATGTATAAAGAAAATCATCCAGATATGAAATATATGCTCTAACTTTTCTGTTTTTATTGGTGTAAAACTTCAGAGTTTGAAAGGCAAGAGAGTAGATTCTAGACTTATAATTTCCCTTAGATGTGAGCAAATTATGGAAACCTAATATCTGCTTTCCATATCACAACATTTCCTTTGGGAAAATAATGACTTAATTGTTTACATTTTCTTTATTTTTTCACTACCAAAAACTAAAACCTTTCTTATTTTTTAAGATACTGAAGAATTATTTATCAGACATTCAAAGTGTCTTCTAAAGATGTGTTAAACTTATCAACTTGTCTAATTTTTTTTTGTTTGGAACATGAAGTTGCACAATGTGACTTTTTTTCTTTTACTCTATCAAAAGTAATCGATTCTAAAAGCCTTTGGGAAAAATGACATTAAAAAAATAAGAATATGTGAAAATACTGATTATAGGAACAAGCCAGGTAATACATAAAATAACATTCTGTTCAAAATAACAAATTTTTATTTTCCATGAAGTTTTTTTTTCATATGAAGCATTTACACATATATGACAAGTATAGTGAAACTCCTTGATAGCAATTACATAATTACACAATTTGAATTACACCACTAGGTTCTGCTGGAACAATCAAACCCTAGTTGTTTTTCTGATATAACAATCTTTAAATTGTCTTATTAGTGCTGGCCTTCTCCATTATTCATAGTTTAAGAGTTCTACTGTGAATATAAAAGAACTTAAGGATTAAGAGTCATTAAAATATATAGCTGTTATACATTTGAAATCAATATGACTGCCTTTTAGAATCTCATGACCTATTGAGGCAAAATGATCAGTCTTTAAATATGCATTGAAACTGTGACTTAAAGCTGTGCTGGAGAGTTACCATAGGCTTTTTTTACTTTCCTCTTCACTGCATAAAGCTTTCTTTTGCTGCCTTTTACTGTATAACTTCATTGTTTCTGCTTTGATGTCAGGCAAGGTTGTTTAAATTTTAAACAACTAAAAGCAATAACTACCTGATATTCAATGCTAGCTAATGATAACTAATTTGCTGTTATGATTTTCTTTTCTGTTATAATCCTGCACTGTGGTATAGCCACTATGTGTAGGGGGTATAAGAAATCATTTGTGCTTCAGTTGCATTTTTTTAAATCACTAAGAGCTATATGTGATTAGTTACCAGGCATTCCCCACTAATTAGCTAATGATTATTATTATAAAGGAAAACTAATTTATATTTTCAGAGCCATGTAGAATCCATTACGTTTCAGTCTTGTACATCAGTTCCATGAAGTAGTTCAATATTGTCATTATTACCTCTGTTTTACTAAAGGGGAACTGAGGCAGAGATAGGTACTGAACTTTATTTTGGTTCTCTGACAGTCAGAAGAAACAGCTCTCAAAGTCCCAGTCTTGTGTTTATCACGCCAGGTCATCATAGTTTATGTTTATGTAAAATAAAACTGTCATCCCCAAACTCTGCAACTTGTAAATCTTATAGACTAAGCAAATTTAACTTGGTGAGAGCCTGAATATGTTGCAAATGTTCAAAAGAGGAAAAGTTGATGTGGCAAATGACACTGATGTGGTAAGTGACTGTCACTTTGCTATTTGGATACTCATTTTGTGGAGGAGCTATAAAAATCAGGTTTTTTCTCTGTCTTCCCTTCAGTATGGTATTTGTGATACACTGGAGAGGGCTGGATTGGGAATCTAAAAGCCAGGGTTCAAGTTCTATTTCTTTACTTCCTGTAGCTCTGACCTAGGGTAGTTTATCTAATCTTTGTGAATCTCATTTTCCTAATCTGCAAAATAAGAATGATAATGCCTCCATACAGCGTTGTTTTAAGGAAAGCACTTTGAAAACCTTAAATTATGTAAATAGGAATTATTATTATTTCTCATAACTTGTTGTACTGAGATAGAAAATCCTCATAAATAAGATTGTGATAGAAAGTCAATTAAAAATCTAATTCTTCCTGTATTTTACAATGGATATACCCAGCCTAATCCAGAATAGTACTTGTTAAGACTTCAACTAGACCCTTTCAAGGGGAGAGAGAAGGTAAAATTTGAGTTTGTTTTCCTTCTTGCTAATAACTCTAATACAAAGTTTAGAAGAAAATCAAATTTATTAACATGAGATTTTTGGGAGATTATCTGGATTTTACTTATCCATCCTGTCCCCCATTATTGTTGAGAGTTGGCTGTATTTTAATTTTCTCGACTTCCTCCCCTGAATTTAAGTGCTTTACAGAGCGTTGAAGAATGATTTAATCTCTATGGAATGGCATCATAACCTTATCTCTGGGTACTGGGCTATAATATATGAACACGCAAGATCTCTTTCAGTCCTAAAATTCTCATTCTGTGGCTCTATGAACACCAGTAATTTAATAGGTACTGTACCAAATACCAAATTAGATTTAGTCTAGTTTAAGAAGGGAACCATCTTAGTCATTTCATCTCTATTACATTCTACTTTTATTGGTTAATATGATGTATGCAAATCTGGTCATGTTTTACAACTCAAAATCATGTAAGTGAAGATTTCTCTTTATTAAAAATGTGTTAAATAATACGTTATTCAAAACCAAACTATATATATAATATGTATATATATTCATATGTTAATCTGGTCATTTGTAAGAATATTACCAAGTTCATTAAGAGCTAGAAATCAATATGTGCCTCTTGGAGACTAATATTTGCTCCCACATAGGAAAGTTCTTACATAATAATTGTATCCATATGAATCTGCGCACATAAAGTTACCTTCCATTGATGGCATTTATCATGAGAGCTTTGGACAAAATGTCTAATAATATTCTGCTTCTACAAAAGTCTACTTATCCAAACTTTACAGTTATATCCTTTACATTTTGGTAGCAAACATGATTAAAATATAAAAATAAGAATACTTACAGCTACAGGGAACAAGATTCTCCAAAGGACATCGTTCATGTCTTGGAAATGGGTAACCAAACTCCACAGCAACAGCTCCAGAGCTGGCGGTGGCTCATGGGGTGGGGGAGAGCATCTACACACTTTGTGGTAGGAGTATCTAGCACGCTGTTGTTTATGCATGGCATTGTGAACTCACGTGCATGAGCTTGTGTACTTTGTGGCGGATGATCACATTCTAGTAAAGGAATGTGCTGACAATTGTATGTTTAGCCTATATCCCCCATGCATGTAAAGACTGTTTTTGTCATGTTTATACCATTGGCAGTGTTATAATAGATAAAAGCAATTTTATTTATCTACCAGTATGATTTACTCCTTATGCTTTACTTAGAATAGACAACATTTCCATGACACAGGCATTCCATAACCAATGGTATTAATAATGTACTGTCTAAAAATGGATAGTGAATATGGTTCAGTTTTAACATTTTGTTCCTTTTTTCTACGTAAAATAAGTTTTATCCTCTTTACTAAGTTAATTTATGGAATGTACCTGAATAAGAACGTATGAAAAAGTATTACTTAATTTAGAAGCTTATTTTATTTTCTTATTTTCATGGTATTTTTTTCATAATAGAACTATTATGTATTTTCTTCAGCTTGTCTTTCTTTGCAAATGGGCCCTCTACTATCTAAAATACATCTAATTTTCTGACTTAATTGTCCTCACATGGTTAGAGTGGAAAAAGTAAGGCAGTTATCTTTTTATTGCATTTTTATCTTGCTAGTACATAGTTTAAAATACAGGAACATCTCTGTTATTCATAGTTTAATTGTTTTATACTTGTTCTTTTAAATTGTATTCCAGATATAGAATCTTTCTGTCTTTTTGGCACTAAAGGCCAATGGTGAACTAATGCTTAGCATAATGCCTGGCACACAGTAGGCACTTAAGAAATATTTATTGATTAACACAGTAGATGCTTAAGAAATATTTATTGATTGAAGTTTCTTTGTAAAACAACCTTATTGAAGAATTGCTTCTGGGGTGGCTAGGTGGCACCCCGTGAATAGAGCTGCTGGCTCTGGAGTCAGAAGGACCTGAGTTCAAATGTGGCCTCAGACACTTAACACTTACTAGTCATGTGACCTTGGGCAAGTCATTTAACCACAATTGCTCTGCCCAAAAAGAAAAAAAAATCTGGTTTCCAAAGAATTGCTTCTGCTTTCCTTAGAAGATGGATAAATAATTGCTACAGATTACTTTGTATAGATGATATGTAATTGACCATTTATGTTCATATTTTCAATACTTCAAAAGTTCCATGATTTCATAAGTATTACACCTCAACTTCACTGATATAGATGGTAACCTTGTACTCTAACACATTCCTCCTCTGGTGGCCAATATTTTAGCACTGAAATGTGTACCCTATTTATATTTATATATGTGTGTGTGTGTGTGTAAACATATACACACACGTGTGTTTGTATATCTCTGGACTTAAAAGTTGGAAAACTGTTTTTCCCTCTCCCCAACTCCCCTTTCGTCTCCCCCATTTTGAAGATGGTGGTTTCTTTCTGAAAGTCCATGAATTTGTTATTCTAACTCATCTGAACTAATTAATTAGTCTTTATTTGCCTTCATAACAGCTTAGCATTCAAGGCAGGTAGAATGTCTAATTGTTGATCTAATTTTTTACTATGTAGTTTTTACCTCATGTGCTAAGTAGGGAATTATTGGGAAACATAAGTATGAATAAGATAAGTCATAGTTCAAATTGACTATGGTGGCAATATTGAGGTCACAAAACTGCTCCTCAAGTTTGATCTATAATGGTATACCCTCAGTTCCACATGAATTCAGTCACTGAATGGCATTCATTACTTCCATACCACAACATCATTATGCATAGCCACTCAGTTATTCCAGTGGCCAACCCGAAAGGTAGTCATATTAGGGAGGTCAGATTAGGACTACCAGGACCCCAAAGGAAGTTTTCTGAAGAGGCTTCCCAAAAGTCTAGTGTGGTTCTATGACCTGAATAATTCATCTAATGGTTTGATGTTAAGTATCTCATGACATTAATGAATGCCAAATAGCATGACTCTTTTTGTTTATTTTGTTATTATTCATTTCTGAAAATTAAGTAGACTCATTCAACAAATAGGGAGTAAAAAAATTGTACAGTCTTTAGGACATACTTTCTAGAATAAGAGTAATCTGAGTTTAGCGACCACCTTAATGGATTTGGATTTTATGTGAGACTCAGAAAGACAGATTTAGTTAAACTTTTCTGGTATGGTTTTTCCCAGTTTTACTAAAACCTAAACTTTTGTCTTAAATTGATTATTTTTCTTTCTTTTTTTGTGTTCTGTACTTGTTCGCAAATTTATATAAATGTATCAAGAGTCCTAGGGTTAGACACATGATGTTATTATTGAAATGCATTTCAAAGAAATCTTAATTTGCATTTAACAAATTATACCTTCCCCACTTAGCATCAGTCAATAAACATTTATTAACAGCCTGCTATGTGTGAGGCACTAGGATAAACACTTGAGATAAAAAGAAAGGTAAAAGTCACTCAAGGAGCTCACAATCTAATTAGGGAGATAACATGTAAAAAATATGCACAAATAGGATAAATTGGAAATAATCAACAGAGGGAAGGCACTAGAATTAAGACAGATTGAGAAAGACTTCTTGTAGAAAGTGGGGTTTTAGCTGGAACTTGAAGGAATCCAGGGAGGCCTGGAGGTGGAGATGGAGCAAGTGAAAATGCCTGGAAGTCAGGAGATAAGAATATTTTCAAGGAACAGCAAGGAGGCCAGTATCACTGAATTAAAGAGTAAATTGGAGTAGGAGAATGGAATTGGAGCATAAGGTTTAAGAAGACTAGAAAAGTAGAGAGAAGGACCAGGTTTGGAAGGCTTTGAATGCCAAAGGATTTTATATTTAATCCTAGGTGTGATATGGAACCACTGGAATTTATTGAGTAGGTGGTGGGAGTGATATTGTCAGACCTGCACTTTAGAAAGATCACTTTGAAAGCTATGTGGAGAATGGACTAGAATAGGGAAAGAATTATGATAGGGAAGCTAATCATCAGGCTGTTAAAATAGCCCAGGTATGAAGTGATTAGGTGGTAACAGTATCAGAGAAAAGAAAGTGACATATGCAAGAGATGTTATGAAAGTCAAATTGACAGGCTTTGGCAACAGGTTGATATGGTGGATGAGAGAGTAAGGAGTTGAAGATAACACCTAGGTTTCAAGCCTGGATGACTCAGGATGATGCTGCTCTCGACAGTAATAGGTAAGTTTGGAAAGGATGGGCTGGAGGGGGGAGGTTGGGGAAAAGATAATGAGTTCAGTTTTGGTCATGTTGAGTTTAAGATATTTACTGGGCATTCAGCTTGAGAGACCCAGTAGGCAGGTGGAGATGTGAGACTAGAGATCGGCAGAGAGGTTAGGGCTGGATAAGTAGATAATTGAATCCATGGCAACTCTTGAGATCACTAAGTGAAATAGTATAGAGGGAGAAGAGAAGAAGGTCCAGGACAGGGTCCTCTGAGACAACCATGGTTAGTGGACATGACCTGGTTGAAGATCCAGCAGAGACTGAAGAGTAGTCAGATAGGTAGAAGGAGAACCAAGAGAGAGTAGTGGCTCAGAAATCTGAAGAGAAGGAAGTGTCAAGAATAGAGTAATCAGTGATGATAAAGGCTATAGAGAGGTCAAGAAGAATGAACACTGAGAAAAGATTTGGCACTTAGATTGTTGATAATTTCAGAGAGAGCATCTTTGGGTGAATGATGAAGTCAGAAGCTAAAAAAAAGAGAGGGAAGAGGAAAGGAAGTGGAGGTACCTACTGTAGATGGCCTTCTCTGAGAGTTTAACCATAAAAAAAAAGAGGTATGGACTGATAGTGGGGATTGTCGGATCAAGTGAAGGATTTTTGAGAATGGGAGAGACGTGGGCATATTTATGGAGAGTAAAGACACAACCAATAGAAAGAAAGAGATTAGGGAGCAGACTGCTAGAGAAGACAGAACAGAGTGGAATCCCTTGTGCATAGAGGGGTATTCTGCCATTATTGACATAGGAACAGCTTCCACCTTGGACCATTTGCTGTCACCTCAATTGTTTAGGTTTATAGTCTCAGTACTCAAGGTATCTTTTCCCCTCCTAGGTACTTTTCCTGCATATAGAGTGGGATTGTTAACCAAGTGGTGGTAGGTACCTTGCCAAACTATAAGGCATGTGTTTTTTCTGAGATCCAGAATGCAACCACTGTATTTGCTTTACTTATGTATAAAAATGAAACTTGAACTATATGAATATAAATATTAATGACATTGACACAGAAGTGCTTTGCTAACTCACTCTGTGATCTTGAAAAAGCCACTTCTTAACTAATCCTATTTTCTCATCTGTAAAATGGGTATAATATTATACTACCCATCACATTCTTTAGAATGTAAATCTAAATTGCTAACTTCACCTTTTGCTAATCACAACTGATATATCTATCCTCCTTCCTATTTTTCCTCATCTCTGCACACCTTTGCGAGAAGACACTGCTTTTCCGGGAGGCCAAAGGGAGGTTCCACTCTATACACCCCTCTACATCACAGTGAAAATAAAGACCAGAGGGAGAACAGGTAGAATCATGTACAACTCATAGGAATACTGTTCTTCCAAAATCAGCTTCCTATAATGTCTGATATCTTAAAAAGTACTTAATTTATTTTTAATCTAGTGACTTAGACTATTCAAGATCTTAACTATTGTTTGAGCTAAAAACAGATATAACCTAAGTGTTACATATGACCTTCAAGATACTAAAGGAGCAAAGGGAAGGCTTACCATAGGTTGGTTAAATTCACTATCTAGATTTTTGTGGGAAAATGTAGATAAAAGTTACAAAGGATAAGAAGGCCAGGTATATTGTAATATGCATCAATATGGAGTACATACCCATGAAATGATAGGTCTTTCAGAGTATCTCAGAAATCTAGGGGCAAGTTTTGAAGTAAGTGGATAGACTATAAATTTTTTTTTTTTGCATTTTGAGGGGGGAAGGTAAGACAATTGGGGTTAAGTGACTTGCCCAAGGGGTCACTTGATGATGAATTTGTCTTATCTACATTTTTGCTGTCTTCTCCAACACCTACCACAGTACATGTTTATGCTGTTTGTTGTATAATAAATATGGCCAATTGAAGTAGATGTGAATCTTGCTTTAATAAAGATAAAACTAGTTCACATATTTTAAATGACTGAAAAATCCTTCAAAATAAAACTAAAGTTAAAAAAAAAAACAAATTATAGATACATGTCCTTGATTGGGAAGGGGGTGGAGTAGTGATGCTGAGAATAGATAGGAGAAAGGAACTGCAACTTCTTACTTGAACAAATCTGGGCAGGTAACACTTAGCCTATTAAACTTGGTTGAGTTTCCCCTTATGCCAAATAACTCTATATCTGACCATTATACAGAAGAGGGCATTTAGCCTTCAGTTAGTCTTCAGTGGTATTAGTCTTCAGTGGTATTTTGAAAACTTTTCATGCCATTCACAGTACACAAAGCAGTCTTAACTAGTGCTACTCTGATTATCACACAAAAAGAATAGATGTCTGTAATATTGTGTAACCCGTAGACTGGATTGCCTCTCACCTGCATATTAGATGTACATAGCATATGAGGGTTGTTTTTCCATTTAGATAAAACATGTAAGATAATTTGTGGCATAAAATCTACTTAAAAGTTGAAAATGTATTTATCAGGCCCATGTTTACAAATAAGTAAACTTGAACCAAAGAGGTTTTTGCTTGCCTAAGATCACTCATGCCATAACTAGAAGAGTAATGATTTGAAACAAGATTCTTAGACTCAAAAGTCTGCACTCATTCAACTCCCCCATGCTGCATCTGTTTCCTGTTAGGAAAGAAAATTAGTGAAATTAGGGTGGATTGGGGAATGACTTTATAAAAATGTGTTGTTTAAAAACAGTTACTTTGGGGGGTACAAAATAGACTGAAATTTCATTGTTATAGGAAACACTCAGGTGCCAATCAAAATTGGCACCTCTCTGCAATTTGTAGACTTAGTTGCCTGGGCACACTGAGAAAGATTAAATGATTTGCCTTGGTCACACAGCCACAATGTTTTTAGAGGCCAAGTTTAAACCCATGAAGGTCTCCCTATTTCCAAGACCAGTTCTCTCTCAACTATGCTATAGTATCTTTCCCAGCTGTAATAATGATGACAAAATTAACTTTTTTTAACAAAAGAGGTAAAAATTCTAAATGAGTATGCTACACTAGAAAATTTTTAAAAGTTGATTATTCCATCATCTTCCTTTCTCTCTTTCTACAGTGCTAGAAGTCTTGTAACCAGGCTGAGTCTGCAACAAATTCATCTGCTCTCAGTTGGGCATCCTTTTACCCCTACCTAATTGATTCTGTTTCAGTGCCCACAGCAGCTGTTGTAAACTTCACCTTTTCTCCTGAAACCTCCCTAATTACCCATTTGTCACTCATTTAGCAGAGGACTTTGTCTCATGCTTTACTGAAAAACTAGAAGCCAATTGCCCATGAACTCCCTTTGTTCCTTATTTGATATCCCAAAAGCCATGAGATAATTCCTCATTCTTTCTTCCTTTAGTTTCTAAGTGATCTTTTTCTTCACTGAGAACAACTCATATATATGTACCCTTGATCCTTTCCTTTCTCATCTTCTCTAGCACATTGTCTGATAATCTCTTTTTCTCCAATTTTCAGTCTCTCTCTAGGTACTGGCATCTTCTGCTTCTTGCAAATATACCCTGGGCTTATCCTTAAAAAAACAACAAAATAAAACCCCTTCATTCAACCTTACTTCCCCTCTTAGACTATCCTCCCATCTTTCTCTTCCTTTTCAAATACTTTAAAAAAGCTTTCTATGTTCCTTCCTTCCATTTATCCTCTTCTCACCTTTCAAGTCTGGCTTCTGACTTAATCACTCAACTGAAACAATTTTTTTTTTGGTTTTGCCTTTTTATTTTATTTTATTTTATTTTTAAATTTGATTTGTTTATTTACTTTTAGTTTACTAGATTCAGTTCCATAGTCTCTTGAGTTTCAAATTTTTTCCCCTCCCACTCCCCCCCCCCCCCGCTATGGTGACATGCAATCAAATATTGGATCTGCAGATATTTTCAAATTGGACATTAGTCTGGTTGTATAGAAGGGTTGT
>CM053592.1:55772905-55823548 GCA_028646515.1 Pseudochirops corinnae
CTGGTTGTATAGAAGGGTTGTAACCAATGGAGTGAACAATGGGAAAAAAGAAAGAGAACCAAACCTGAAAAAGAACGATAGCATGTAGATTGCTTCAGTCTCCATTTAAACTCTGGTCTTTCTAGATCTTTCTCTGAATGTAGATATCTCCTTCCATCCTGAGACTTGTAGAGTTGTCTTATAACTATGCATTGCTGAGAAGAGTCCAGTTTATCAAAGTTGGTCATCACACATACGATGTGTCTGTGATTGTGTACAAATTTCTCCTGGTTCTGCTCTTCTCACTTAGCATCAGTTTGTGTAAGGCTCTCCAGGTGAAGTTATTACTCATCTCCCTTTTTATTGATACCTTTTTTAAAATCACCTACATTTCTGACTCCACAGTAAGCCAAACCTTGTGACCAGAAATAAAAAGGAAAGAAGGAAAAAAAATAAGCAAAACAGACAATATATCAACTGAATCTAACAGTATAGCCAGAATTCCTCATCCAGAGTCTACCACTGCACCCCTTCCCCACCCACATTGGGGGAAAAAAAGCAAAGAGATGCATTTTTGTCACTGTTTCTTTTGGAGCTGAATTGGTCATTAGAATTATAGCGTTCATTTTCTTCTTTCCGTTTATCATGTATATTGTTTTCATGATTCTACTTCGTTATATATCATTTCACCATTGCTTAATTGCCAAATCAAAAACCTTTTCTTAGTCTTTGTTCCTTAATTACCTTTATTCTACATTTGAGGCTCTTAACTACTTTCTCTTTACTGGGTTTTCAAGACATTGCTCTTTCTTGGTTCTCTTCCTGCCTGACCACTTCTTCCAAGTCCCCTTGTCTGGATCATCATCTATATCCTGTCCTCTAATTATATGTATATCCCAAGTTTCCATCCTTTGCCTTCTCTTTATGACCTCATGACCTTCATGGGTTCAGTTGTTTTCTCTATGCTGATTACTCCCATTCTCATATATATATATATATATATATATATACACGTACACACATTCAAGAGTCATCTGGATATATTTATTTTTATGTGTATTTATAATATAAATTTCCAGCCCTACCTAGTTTTTCTCCTGAATTCTATTCCCTTGTCAGCAACTGCCTATTGAATATTTCCAACTAGATGGCCTGTAGGCCTCTCAAATTCAGTATGTCCAAAACAATTCATCTTAATCCTCTAAATCCCACTCCTCCTTCTCTTTCTTTTTTGAGGTTACCTAGGTTTGCAACTTCAAAATCATCCTTGCTTTTTCACTTTCCTTGTCTCCACATATCCAGTTAGTCATCAAGTCTTACCAGTTCTGCATCCACATTGCCTCTTGTATCTGTCCCATTCTCTCCTTTCATATGAGCACCACTCAGTTAAAAACCCTCCTCACCTTTTGCCTGCGTTATTGTCATAGCCTCCTAACTGCTCATCCTGCCTCATCTCTCTCCCCTCTCACATCCTTCACACAGTTGCCACTTATATTTCTAAGTAAGGTATGTCACTCCTTTGTTCAAGATGCTCCCGTAACTATCTATTGCCTTTGGGATCAAATACAAACTGCTATTTGGCATTTGGAACCTTTAGAAGTGTGGCTTCAACCGCTCTGAGCTTATTATACATTCCACCCTTTCATGAACTCCATGGTATGGCCAGACTGGCCTTTTTGCTTTTCTTCACCCTCAGCATTACATTTCCTGGGCATCTTTGCAAGTCCTCCAAGCCTAAAATGCATTCTTTTTTTCACCTCCACCTCTTAGACTCCCTAGTTGCCTTCAGTACTGAGCTTAAGTGCTGACACCTACAGGAGACCTTCCTGGCCTCTTTTGTAAATAAGTTTATATTCTAAAGCCTTTAGTTGCCATCACTTTCCCCTTGACAAGTAAATGTTTGCTTACTGAGGCCCTTCTTAGACTGTCAAGCATCTCAGAAAAATAAAGGCCTAGCTTTTTAATGCCAGTTTTCTGTGACAACTGCTGTATAACTGTGAGTCATTGAATATAGTTAACTCCAAAGAATTGGAAATGAATATCATAATGATAATAATAGCTAGCATTGTATAGAAATTAATATGCTCCAGGGATCATGCTAAGCTCTTTATAGTAATTGTTTTATTTGATCTTCAGAACAACCTTGGGAGGTATATGCTGTTATCCCTGTTTTACAGATGAGGAAAAAGAGGCAAACAGAGGTTAATTGAATTTCAGCCAAGGGTCACATAACTAGTAAGTATCAGAGGCTTTAATCTCTAGTTATCCTGACTCCAAACCCAGTTCTCTGCACTATCTCCACCTAGGGAGAAGAACCTACTAGACATAAACAAGTTATAGTATATAACCATTAAAAGAACCTTTGAAGGACAGCAGTAAAAGATAAATTTATCATAAGAAAAGAAAATGGGCTCACGTATCAGAGAATAGGCTTGACAGATAGGGCAACCCATGTGCTCCACTGGTATCCTTGCAATGCTAGAAGAAAACTGAGGAATGATTCCAAGCCATTGAGTGAACCTCCTGTTATGTATTTATGGGAGGACAGGGACCATGTGGACAGGCAGAGATGGGTTCTGATCTACAGCATTACAGGGAATATCATATTCAATGAGATTGTAAATCCATTTGTGTATTTGAGAGCATATTTTGTGTATGTTTGGATTGTACATATGAACTTATGATAGTTCCTGTCCTCAAAGAGCATACTTTCTGATTCATTTTTGTAACCTCAACATGTAATGTGGCACAGTGCTTGGCACATAGTAGATGCCTGTTATTGTTTGATTGATTGTAGTTCACATTAATACTCCAAGAGCAATCGTGTTTATTACGAGGGTTTCCGATGTAGGCTTGGATGAAAATAAAGTTAAATATTTAATTCCTCTGTCAAGTTTGTTCCTCACAAAAAGACAAATATCCTTACTGCATTTGGTTGCTTTTTAAAAATTACAGTCCAACATATATATTTGTTGGGTGTCAATGATAGTTTTTTTTGTTTTTTCCCTATTCATTGATTTTGCACAGATAATTTTTGAGAATCCATTCACTTCTCAAATGATCAGATAGTCTGTCTCATTTAGTCTAATGGGTTCTGTTTTTCAGGATAATTTTCTGTGGTAATTATTTGAAAAAGAGATCTTTTTTAAAAGAGAAATAACGAATGTATCCATATAATAAGGAAAAGGTGGCACAGCAAAGTACAATTCAGGAAGGTATGGTATTTATATTAAATTTATGTGAGATTCTACTATCAGATTGGCTAACATGACAAAACAGGGAAATGATAAATGTTGGAGATGATATGGGAAAATTGGAACACTAATGCATTGTTGGTGGAGTTGTAAAACTGATCCATCCATTCTGGAGAGCAATTTGCAGCAAAGGGCTATAAAACAGCTTACCCTTTGACCCAGCAATACGACTACTAGGTCTATATCCTAAAGAGATCATTAACAAGGGAAAAGGACCCACATGTACAAAAATATTTATAGCAGCTCTTTTTGTGTAGCCAGGGGAATTGGAAATTGAGAGGATGCCCATCAGTTGGGGAATGGCTGGACAATTTGTGGTATATTAGTGTAATGGAATACTATTGTTCCATAAGAAATGATGAACAGGCGAATTTCAGAAAAACCTGGAAAGACTTATGTGAACTGACATGGAGTGAAGTGAGCAGAATCAGGAAAGCATTGTACACAGTAACAGTAACACTTTGAAATGACCAACTTTATTACAATTAGCTCTTCTCAGCAATGCAAGGTTCTAAGACAATTCCAAAAGGCTCATGATGTAAAATATCATCCATGTCCAGAGAAATAATTATAGATACTGAATCTGTTCAGAGCGTAATGTTTTCCTTTTTTTCTCATAGTTTTTCCATTTTCTTCTGATTCTTCTTTCACAATGTGACTAATGTAGAAATATCTTTAATATGATTGTATATGTATAGCCTTTATCAAAATGCATGCTGTCTTGGGGAGGAAGAAGGGGAAAGGAGGAAAAATTTAGAACTCTAAATCTTATAAAAGTGAATATTGAGAACTTTTAAATTTATTTTTATAAATAAATTTTTAAAAAATTATGTGAGATTATTCCTATAGAAGGAGAAAAATCCCTTTTGTAAATAGTAGATTTCCTCAAAGCCTGCCTCTTAGTTCTCTATTCTTTCTCAGTATTCAAGTGTGACAGTCTGATTTAATAAGGGTAAATTAGTCAACAAAAATTTATTAAGAATGTGTTAGGTACTAGAAATACAAAGACAGAAACAAAACACTCTGCTCACAAAGAAGTTAAATTCTGTTAAGGGTCATGTATACATAAAAGTAAATATAAAACATATAAGGCAATTTAGGGGGGTGGTATGTAGAAGGTGGGAATTGAACTGTGCTTTGACAAAAACTAGTGATTCTCTGGAGCAGAGGTGAAAATAGAGCACTGTCTAGGCCTGAGGGACAGTCTGTGAAGACAGAGGTGAGAGTAACTATTGTGTGAGAACAGTCAACAGACTAGTTTGACTTGAGCATTAAATACATAAAGTATAGTAATGTATATTTGGATAAGTAAGCTAGAACTAATAATAACAACAGTAATTTTATATTGGGCCTACAATGTGCCACGGACTATGCTAAGTGCGTTACAGTTATTATCTCATTTGATCTTCACGACAACTCTGGGAGGTAGGTGATTTTTACAGTTTACATTTTACATTTGAGGAAATTGAGGGTTAAGTGACTTAACCAAGACTGCAGAGCTAATAAGTGTCTGATGTAGGTTTTGAACTCTGTTATTCCTGATTCCAGGCCTATTCAGTTCTGTATCATATAGTCTTGCTGTTACTATGTGCAATGTTCTCTTTGTTTTACTCACTTTACTTTGCAATAGTTCATACAAGTTTTTCCACATTTTTCTGAAATCAGCCTGATCATCATTTCTTATAGCACTATAATACTCCATTACAATCATATGCTACAACTTGGTCAGCCATTCCCTAATTGATGGGCATCCCCTCAATTTCTAGTTCTTTGTAGTGGACCATGTTTCAATTCAAGTTGACACGACTGGCCTAGAGGACTAATGAGCAAAACATTCTACCTGAAGTTTTCTTGAGTCACAAATAATGATTTTACTCAGATTTGAATCTTTAACATAATGATCATTTTGACTGCTACTGTTTAACTTGAAGTACTGACTACTTAGAACCTTGACTATATATTCCTATAATGAAAAGCATACTAGAGTCAGAAAACCTGGATTACAGACCTGATCGTATCATACCATGACATTAAATACTTCATTTCTCTGTGCCTCAGTTTCTTCACCTACAAAATGAGGGAATTAGACATGATCTTTAAGGGCCTCTCTAGCACAAATTCTGTGGTTCTCTTAATCATTCTTCCTTCATTAATACCTCTCATATTTGCCCTATCCACCTGGCCTAGAAGCAATAGCCTCCTTACTGGTATCCCTGCCTCTAGTCAAACTCTCATCTGATTTATCCTGAATGTTGCTATTGGATTAAACTTACTAAAATACTATTTTCATCATGGCATTTTCTCCACTCAAAAACTTTTAATTTGTTCTGTGGTATTCTAAATCTTTCAAATTTTGGCTCCAGTCCACTTTCCAACCAAAGCAACTTGTACTTTTCTTTCTTGATGCCTTTTCTTATGTCATTTCCCCCTCTGATTCAAGCCCTGCCTTTGCTTTCTCTTTGTGGAGAGGAAGTATCCTGTGATGCCCTGCTCAAATTTCTTAAAAGAGTCAATGCAAGCTTTACGTGCAAAACTTCAGCTTCCCAGCCTACACTGAGTGGTCTTGTTCTCCATCATATACACTCTTGGTTCAAATACAGACCACACTCCCCTTCCTTCCCCACCTAGATCATAAAAAAATCTGAATACAGTTAGCAGTTGAGCTCCAATCATTTTTTTTGCCACATTGCTTAGCCTTCTTCAGTAGGTGATGAGCTTCAAGAATGGAATTTGTAACTAGTCCTTAATAGCTTTTTTGTTAACTTTCTCTGTCACAAGTCACTGCAGGTCATGGACCCTTCCTTTTAGGATCCCTGGGAAACTCCTGCCTTTTTCCTAACCCTCCAGTTTTTATAATAAATGTGTTTTACATGGTAATTTTTCACTCTTTGTGTGTATTTCTTTCAAAGAGGCCTCGTTTCAGCGCTTCACACAGTGCCTGGCACATACTAAATGTTCATCGGCTGGTTGATTGATTTTAGAGGTGTGGTCTGTTTTCAAGGATGACCTACGTACTTTTCCATTTTTTGTGTTTGTATTCTCACCACCCCACACAGTGCCTGGCACATGTTGTAGGCCCTCCATGCTTGTTAGTTGATTGGATATGGTATCATGCTTTTACCGTTAGTTGACTTTTCATGAGTATTATTGCTGTTTAGCTTTCATGTCTTAATCCAACTAAATTGTAATTCCATTAAAAAAATATGTGTTATGAAATAGGAATGGGGACTATACCTACAGTCATTGGTACAAGGAACTTCCAGGTGAGGAAAATTCCTCTACCAATGCACGGTTGCATCTTTTCATCATTTTATGAAGTATAATATAAAAGAATTGCCTTGAGCCCCGAGAGGTTAATTGACTTGCCCAGTGTCACAGAACCAGGATGGGTCAGAGATAGGATTTGAACCTAGGTCATCTAGCCTCAAGGCCAGCTCTCTCAGCTTCCTTTAAAAAAGGGTGGGAGGGATTCTTTTATACTTTAAAAAAAAATGTAGATGTATCTACTAAGTATTTAATACAGTCTATTGATTCAGTGATATATGCATAGATGTTAAGTTTCTTTTTGTATTTTGATTAATAGCTGTTTAAAGCAGAACCTTTCACACATAACTGATAGTTTAATCTCTTTATCCAAACTTGACTTTAATTTTAAAAATCCAAAAAGTTACAAGGGTTATAGATTAGTGTATTTCATAAACACTATATACCAACATACAATTTTTAGTTTAAATATAGAAAGATTCATTCTCTTTCAAAGAAAAATCTGACCCAGACTCTCTCTCTCCATATACAAAAATGCTCCAAATCGCTGCTAATTAAAGAAATATAAATTAGAGCAGTTTTTAGATTCTACCCCATACCCATCTAGTTGTCATAATAATGATAAATTTTGGAAGGACTGTAGGAAAACAGCTACTTTAATGTAGCATTGTAAAGGGCTACAACCATTCTGGAAAACAATTCGTAATTATACACAGTAAGATACTTATTATTCCCGTTGACCCAGCTATACCATTCCTGGACTGGCATACAAAAGGTATCAAAGAAAGAAGAAAAAATTCCATAGGTATAAAAATAATCACATCAATTCTTTTTGTGGTAGCAAAAAACTGGAAACTAAAATAGGAGGCCTCTCAATGGAGGAACAGCTCAATAAATTGTGGTATATGTATATAATAGAATGCTTTTGTGCTATAAGAAATGAGGACATAAATAATTTCAAAGAGATGTGGAAAGACATGTATGAAATGATTCAGAGTGAAATAAGCAAAACCAGAAGAACAATTTAAACAATACTAACATTGTAAAGACATTTTTGAAAGCTGTGAGAACTGTGATCAGTACAGTGCTCATCCGTGATGGTCATGATATTATCCACCTCCTGATACAGAGGTGGTGGATTTGGGCTGCAGAATGAAACATTTATTTTTGAGTACAGCCATTGAGGAAATTTGTTTTGTTTGACTATGCAGTTTGTTACATAGAAATTGTCTTTCATTTCTCTCATTTTCAATGTGCCGTGGGTTAGTGGGGAGGGAGAGAAGATACGTTTATTTTTTTTTTTAATCTTAAAGAAATAGAGAAGTTGGAAGATAAGATCACTATAATGTTAATTTCACGTAATGTTTTACTTTATTACGAGAGTCATCCCAAATAAGAGTAATCTGGGAATGTTTGAAATGTTTTTAAGAGATCAGTAAAATTTAAAATTTTTATAAAGCTCTGTATTTAAAGGAACTTCATTCCCTACAAAAGAACTTTTTTTTCCTAGCACTTGGCTATATTTTTATAAAATGTTTCCTCTAGAATGATACATTTCTCTAAAGTCTGTCACCGTGGTAGATCCAGTACAGCCTGGGCTAACAGGACCAGACAAAACCATGATATATCTACAATTACAGAGAATGGATCTTCTCTCCTTGGGGAGAGAGCCCTGAGATATCATGCTGTGTCTTCAGTAATCCAGATAATCCTAAATAAGACCCAGAAGTCAGGGGAAAGACTTCTACATGGTGTCATTATACAGAAATGAACACAAATTCAAACTAAAATAAATACCAATAAATTTGAGAAGTTTTTTTTTTAAGTGGTAATAAACTATAACTGACCACTTGTATTAATCTGGGTACCTACAGAGTTCAAGCTCACATCCACAATTTTTAAAAATTTGAGTCATTACAAAATAGAATTCCTAGCCATGCCCTCTTAAGTTAAAGTGATAAATTCAACCTTAAATTGAGGTTTTATTTTAAGTTTGTTTGTAAAGATGTTGAAATTTTTGTCTTTCTTTACAAAGATTTGTTAATTAAATTATATAGTCAAGGGAGGCAGAGTGTACTATATTGGAAAAAGGAAGGGAGCAGTGAATAGAGCATCCACCCTAGAGTCAAGAGGACCTGAGTTCAAATCCAACCTCAGACACTTAACACTTACTAGCCGTGTGAACTTGGGCAAGTCACTTGACCCCAATTGCCCTTCCAAAAAATAAAAAAAAAAAAGAAAGGAAAAAGGAGTCAATTTAGAGAGAGAATCTAGAATTGCCTAGACAACCTCCTATCCAAACCTTGCTTTGTTATCTATAAAATGGCAAGGGGTGGGCCAGTTAAACTAGATTACCCCTAAATCCCTTGTTCTAAATCTATAATCCTATCATATGGACAAAATATTGCAGTTTTTACTTTAGAGTTTATAATAGGAGGACAAGAAAATTTGATCCCTAGTTTGGAGTACCATTCTGAACTTTCTAGGTGTAAATTAAAATGGTTGCTACTGCATGATTATTTCTTTTTTGAGAATATTAAAAAAATGACAATTTTACCTAAATTAATTTACCTATACCATACCAATCAATCTACCAAAAAATTATTTTATAGAGCTAGAAAAAAATAGTAACAATTCATCTGGAAGAACAAAAGGTCCAGAATGTCAAAGGGAATTAATGAAAAGAAATGCTAGGGAAGGTGGCCTAGCCTTTCCAGATTTTAATCTGTGTTATAAAACAGCAGTCATCAAAACTACTTGGTACTGGCCTAGGAATAGAGTAGTGGCTCAGTGGAATAGATTAGGTACACAAGACACAGTAGTCAATGACTATAGTAATCTACTGTTTGATAAACCGAAAGAGTCCAGCTTCTGGAATAAGAATTCACTCTTTGACAAAAATTATTTGGAAAACTGGAAAATAGTGTGGCAGAAACTGGGCATAGACCAGTATCTTACCAGTATCTCATATATATATATAAAATAAAGTCTAAATGGATTTACGATCTAGATATAAAGACTGATACTGTAAGCACTCTGGGAGAGCAAGGAATAGTTTACCTGTCAGATCTATGGAGAAGGGAAGAGTTTATGACCAAACAAAAGAGAGAGATCATTATGAAATGCAAAATAGATAATTTTGATTACATTAAATTGAAAAATTTTTGTACAAAGCCAGTATAACCAAGATTAGAAGGGAAGTAGAAAATTGCGAAAGAATTTTTACAGTATCTCTGATAAAGGCCTCATTTCTAAAATATACAGACAATTGAGTCAAATCTATAAGGATACAAGTCATTCCCTAATTGACATATGGTCAGAGGATATGAACAGGCAGTTTTCAGAGGAAGAAATTAAAGATATCTATAAGCATATGAAAAAATGTGCTAAATCACTACTGACTAGAGAAATGCAAATCAAAACTCTCAGGTACCAAATCTCACCAGTCAGATTGGCTATCATGACAAAACAGGAAAATGATAAATGTTGGAGAAAATGTGGGAAAATTGGAACACTAATGCATTGTTGGTGGAGGTGTGAACTGATGTAACCATTCTGGAGAGCAATTTGGAACTATGCCCAAAGAACTATAAAAATGTATATACCCTTTGACCCAGCAACACCATTTCTAGGGCTGTATCCCAAAGATATCATACAAGTGGGAGGAGTACCTGTATGTACCAGAATATTTATAGCAGCTCTTTTTGTGGTGGCAGAGAATTGGAAATCAAGGGAATGCCCATAATTTGGGGAATGGCTGAACAAGTTGTGGTATATGAATGTAATGGAATACTGTAAGACATGAGGAGCAGGTGGACTTCATCATAATCTGGAGAGACGTATGTAAACTCATGCCGAATGAGGGGAGCAGAACCAAGAGAACGTTGTACACAATTACAGACATACCTGTGATAACTAATTTTGATAGATGAGGCTTCTCTCAGCAATGCAAGTCTATAAGACAACTCCAAAAGACTCATGATGGAAAGGGCTATGCACATCCAGAGAAAGAATTTATAGAGTCTGAATACAGATTAAAGCAAACTACTTGCTCTTCCTCTTTTTTGTTTTGTTTCTTCTTTATCATTGTTTATTCCATTTGTTATCATCCTTTACAACTTGACTAATGTTTAATGTGAAGGTATGTATAGAATCTGTATCAGATTGCATGCCTCCATGGTGAGGGGAGAAGGGATTGGAGAGGGAGGGGAGGAAAATTTGGAACTCAGAAGCTTGTGGAACTGAATGTTGTATACTGAAAGTAAATAATTCAACTCACCTAATAGTTGCTAATGGTAAATACCCCAGAAAAAACTAGGTTTTTACATAAAAAGCATTACGTAAAAATATTACTATGACTTAATTATCCTTAAGACATAGTGGATCCATATGGTCCTTCTAATGTCTGTTCCATCTACCAGTAGATATCAAAACTCATCCTTGCCTTCCCATTATAAATGACCTCCTTTTTTTTCCTCTGTAAATCTTCCATTAACTATTTAACCAATATTCTGGTCTTCTTTGGGTTCTTTTAATATTTATTATTTTGATTTTTTTTTTATAACCTTTAAGGCTGAATTTTGCTTAGCTGAGTCAGTAAACATAGTGGTAGTCAGTAAACCTAGTGGTATTATATTATCTACATCTCTCAGGTCAATTTATGTGGCTGTGAAAATGTTTTCCGTAGAAAATTATACCTTCTGTAAGACTTGGCAAAAAATGTCATGAATGAAAATCAGACAGTTGTATTTATGTGCTTTATCTTAAATATACTTATTTTACTTTATCATTCTATTATTTCTGTAATTTACCATGGAGTCTGTCATCCCATTTTTTAGTGCCTGTAAATCCTGGAATTGTTCACCTGACAGCTTAGTTATGAGATAGCCTCCCTGGCTACCCTATCCAACCCTTGTTGACTTTCATAACCTCTGTCCCCATCACTCACTAATTGTGGTCAGAGAGTTGAAATACCCATTGCCACTTTCAGGCTCTCCCTCTATCACTATTATTCAGTAACCTCCTCTTTTTAAGTTCATTTAATCCACATTTATCATCCAGTCAAAATCCTAGTGACTATTATCTGCTAACCTCCAGGACAGTGTCTTTCCTTCTTTAAGGAATTAAGTGCCTGTCTCACATGAAGTTATAGCTCTTCTCCTTGCTTCTGTTCTTTCTTCTTACCAAGGTCCACCCTCCCACCTACAGAAACAATCCCATTCCTTCCCATCACCAACAGATTGCCTACTCTGTCATTGTTTCTCCTTCACTTATCTTCACCTTCTCCCTGTCTACTGTTTTTTTTTCCCTACAGCCTGCTAATATGTCCATGTCTCCTTTATCCCCAAAAAATCCTCACTTGATCCTTCCATCTCCATTAACTATTTTCCTATATATCTCTTCTGCCTTTTACAGCTAAACTCCTTGAAAAGGCCATCCACAGTTGGTACCTCTACTTTCTCTCTCCTTCATCTCATAAAAACATATGGCTTCTGGCCTCATCATTTCCTCAAAATGTCTCCCTCCAAAGTTACCAGTGTTCTCTTAATGGCCAAAACCACTGACTTTTTCTGAGTCTTCATTCTTTTTGACCTCTCTGAAGCTTTTGGTACCGTCAGTCACGTTCAGTCACCCTTTCCAGGTTTTCAGGATACTACTCTTTCCTGGTTCTTCTATAGCCTATCAGACCTCTATTTTTCAGTCTCTTGCTAGGTTCTAATCCGGATCACACTCATTACTCAAGGTTGTCCTACAGGACTCTATCCTGGATTCTCTTCTTTCTTCCTCTGTAGTACTTCACTGATCTCTTTAGCTCCTAGATTTAATTATCATCTCTGTGCTGCTGATTCTTAAATCTACCTGTTGTGCCCTAACCTCTCCAATTTCATACATTTCCAGCTTCCTTTCAAACATCTCAGACTGGATATTCAGTAGATATCTTACATTCAACATGACTGGAACTGAACTCATCTTTTTCCCTAAACCCTGTCTCACTCTCAACTTCCTTATCGTTATTGGGAGCACCACAACCTCTGAGTCCCTCAGGCTGACAGTTTAGGTATCATCCTTTACTATTCTCTATCTCTCCTACCCCATATCCAGTCTGTTGCCAAGGCCTGTTGATTGCACCTTTGCAGTATCTCTCAAATATGCCCCCTTCTCTCCTCTGGTACTGTCACCACCCTGATGCAGGCTCTCATCTCACATCTGGACTATTGCAATAGCTTGCTAGTAGGTCTCCCTGCCTCATGTCTCTTCCCATTCCAGTTCATCTTCCATTTAACGCCAAAGTGCTAACTGTTAGAATTAATTGTAATTAAATCATGCTAGAGAGTATCTGAAGTTCTGTTTGCTACAACTTTCCTTCCCAGGCATCCCAGACCAGCATCTAATCCTAATACTTTCCTTACCCTGAAAGTAATGAAGCACTTACCTAGGCCCTATCATTGAAAGTTTGTTGCCTCAAACAGACTTTGGGAAAGACCTTAATTTGGTAAGGCCAAGGTCATGTACTGCATCCCAGGCCATCGTGAGTCATTTTGATTTGTAAATCTTGCCACTGGACTTCAGTGACTCTGGGAGAGAGAATGAGGCTGCCAATTTTGCTCAGCTCAGTCTCCCTTAAATCCAGTTCACAGGCGCAAGTCAAGACACCACCATCATGATGTTATTAATCAGTCTTCCTTGAGGACAAAGGACAAGCAACAAGTTTTCCTAAAGCACACATCTGACCATGTCTCATCCCTCTACTCAATAAACTCCAGTGCCTCCCTCTTACCTCCAAGATCAAATGCAAAATAATGACCAAGAAAAGGCCACTGTATTTAGCGAAAGTCATAAAGATAAATGAAAGTTACCTGTTTGACAATCAACACCTTTTATAACCCAGCATCCCCTGCCTTTCCAGTCTTTTTACCCCTGATTTCTTAGCACAAGCTCCTTGATCAGTGACAGTGGCCTCCTTGCCATTTCATGAACTACAGACTTCATTCCTTAGGCCGTGAGGATTTTTCTCTGGCTGTCTCCTACCTACCTTACCCCCACCCCAAGCCTGCAGTGCTCTGCTTTGTCTCCACCTACTTGTTTCCTTAATAGCTTGGGAACTTCAAGTCCCAACTAAAATCCCATTTTCTATAAGAAGCATTTCCCAACTCCTCATAATTCTAGTACCTTCCCCTTTTAAGGATTTGCTGTTTTTCCTGCTTATAGCTTATTTATACATATTTATTTACTTGTGTTCTTCCCCATTATATTGTGAGTTCCTTGAATGAAGGAACTGTCTTTTGCCTCTTTTTGTATCCCTAGTCTGGCACATAAAAGAGTTTTAATAAGTGTTTATTGATTGACTGAGTTTCCTCTCTCAGGAGTATCCCATGCCCATGGAATAGCAGGTGCAGTCCCTACCCTTATATGCTTTATTTATTCATCTGTGAACAGGCTGCATTCCCTGCAAATGAATGTAAGATTCTTGTCTGTTTCTCACTTTTGTATTTATACATCCCGTTCCTTATACAGTGCAAAAGCATAAAGGATAAGAAGTGGTTTGGGGGTATTAAGGTAAAGAGAGTGGGATTACGAAGCCACAGTAATGGTTCAGGTGGGTAGTAGTGAATGTACTGGTTGGTGTTATGTGATAGATACTTAATCCTCATTTATTGATTTCCCATCATGGCCCCCAACTTACAATTTAATTTCAAGCATAACTCTTAGTTCTACATTGGGCCTAACATTGATTTACTTGCCACTTTCCTATATACTTAGTAGAATTAAAATCTGAAAATTTTTTTGTTAAGCACAAGTGACCTTTTCTTAGTCTTGATCAACATCCTTCATCTTTCTTCAGTATTTGACATCATTAATAATTCTCTTCATCTAGATAACAATCCCTTCTCTTGACTTCTGAGATATTCTGTTTTTTTTCTTCCTTCTCTAACCATTCTACTCCTTTTCAAGTATACCTTTTAAAGATGTTCCCTAAGATTCTATCAGTGTTCTTACTCTTCTTTTTATATACTCTCCCCCTTGGCAATCTCATTTCATTCCATAGCTCTCAACACTCAGGAGATGACTTCCAAATCTGTATAGGTCAGCAGTTCTTTGGGCTAATAGGACATTTCTTTTTATATGTTATACCTGATAGCTAAGTTTGTCTCAAATCAGTTGCCTTATTTTGGGTTGTCATAGACCTCCAATGAACCAGTGTATGTAAAGAAGCACTTTGCAAGTCTTAAAGAAATATAAAGATGTTAGGATTTATGTTTTCCCTCAAAACCTGTTCTTCCTGTTTATGTCACTATAACTACACTGTCTACTGCCTTTGAAGCATTACTATTATCCTTGTCTCTTCCCATTTCTTCATTTCCCCCAACTTTTGGTTCCCAGATCTTTTCAATTCTCTTTTTATAATATCAGATTCATCCTTACCTCTTTCTTCTTACTGCCACTGACTAGTACATTTATTACTATCTGCTTGAACCATTGCTGTGGCTTCCTAATCTCTATCCTCTTTTCCTTAGTAGTCACTTCTGTCCTTTATGCTGTTGCCAGATTACTCTTTCTTATGAACAAATCTGAACATGTCACTTCTGCTCAAAACCATTCAATGACTCTTTATCACTTCTCAAATTTCATGCTCCTTATCTTGACATCCAAGGCCTTCAAAAATACAGTATTAGCCTACCTTTCCATTTTTTCTTTCTCATCTATTCTTCATGTACTTTATATCCTAACCAAATTGAATTATGCATTATCCCTTGTACATTCCACATGCTTTTTCTACCTTGCGTTCCTTTAGTCATGTTGTAACTTGTATTTGAAATGCCCTCTTAACCCTCTGTTGATTTCACTAAAATCCCAGCCCTTTGTGAAACTTTCCTTGATCTCCCCAGTCAATAATGAAATGTGTCCCCCACTAGGCTGACTCTAAGTTCCATGAAGGCAGGGACCATGTATTGTTTAGAGGCAGGTAGGTGTTGCAGTGCAAAAAACTCAGGACGACTTCAGTCCAAATGCAGCCTGAGACACTCTCTAGCCATATATGACCCTGGGCAAGTCATAATACCTCTGCCTTAATTTCTTCAGTTGTAAAATGGGGATAAAAATAATATGTACTTTCAGGGTTGTTGAGGATCAAATGAGATACTATTTTGTAAAGTGTTTATGCCTAGCACATAGTAGAATAAATCCCTATCCTCGTTCCTCCTTATTTAAATTACTTTAGTCTCCCAGAGAATATAGTAGGCCCTAATAAATATTCTAATTGAAGTGAATGTCAGTTGTTGACATGTTGAAACATGCTGTCAGAATTATTTTGTGAATTCTGTGAACCAGAGATCAAACCAATACCAGACTTACTTGATGGTACACACACACACAGCATTATTGGGCACTTATCAGTGTGAAAGTAAATTAGAAGCATCATTTGTTTTGTTCATCTTTTGCATTAGAGAACATTAAATAATGCTGTAATACTTACATTAGAGAATTTAAATAATCACCAAGTATTTTCATTTAAACATTTGGTAACATTTCAAGATGTTAATAATTTTGTAAAAAAATGTTAGTGTCATCTCCTTTTACAGTTAGTTCTGTATAGGTAGTCATTTAAATAGCACTTTTTCTGCATTGCTATGCATCTAAAATTTTCTAACAAATTCAGTCATTTGGATTTATGGGGCTTAGGAAATTTCTAAAGTGTAAATTTAACTGTAGAATTGTGAAAGAAACCAAGAAGCCTTATATGTATACAGTCAACTCTCTTATTATTCTTGCTAATGGAGGGGAGGATGGAAATAGGCAATCAATAACTAACTCAAGATTCTGCTGCATATGCCTGAGAGCACTGCTGCTGATTTCATTCCAGGCCAGGCATTTGATCTTTGATCTAGGCTTTCTTACATTCTATACCTATATCCAACATTTATTCTGAAATACTGCTTAACATGGAAGCATCCTTGAGGCTCCCAGGAGTTAGGCTATACTCTCCCAGGTGCTTCTTATACCTTGCTTTACTCCATTTTTCTCTAATGATTTAGCAATGCTCTTTTATTGGTTTTAAGAAATTTTAAATAAAGTATAAATAAGGATCTTCAAAGTACCAATTATAAAATACTATAATCTGAATGCTCATAAAAGTGCAAAATTATGCCTATTAGAATATCTTATTTTTAAATTCTAGTTTACAGATATTTGTTATTATTAAAATCACTTTTTAAAATTCAGTATGAAAATATTTGAGAGAGGAATCTTATTTTTTATGAAAAAACTTTCTAGACTTGAATTATTAGTTAAATGTGCATAGCACCCTGAAATACTACATAAATGCTTCTTAAACTTGAGAAATGCTGAAAAAATTAGAAATGTGTATGTTAGAAACAGTATATCATGCATGCAAAATAAATCATTTTTTATACCAATTAAATACCCACAGGCTACTATTATCCAGACATAAGCATTCATGGGCATGCATGTATGCTGGATATCTGCATGTTGAAATAAATATACCTGTCTTTTATTGAATGACTACACATTCAAATCTATAAAAGACATTTATTTGAATGTAATTTCCATATACATGTAAGAACATTGATTTCAGCATTTGTTTGTTTTTTGTTGTTGTTGTTTTAAAACTAATCTAGTCATAAAAACTATGATAATGCTTCTCTTGAAAGTTTTGCATGCAGAGGTCAGGAAATTCAAAGATAAATGCAGTGAAAGCAGTGAAATTGTTTTGCTTAATATGTGTCTGCATTCTAGCTGGATGCTCACAATATTTAGCTTTATTCAAAATCAGCACATCACTTGACCTGGCGCTACTTCAAATCTGTAGACAAGAATAGCCAGGTGTTTCCATTTCCAAACTACAATTCAATAGAGTTAGAAAAAAAAATCAGAAGTTCTTTCCTTTAAAGGTCTGTTAATGCTTATTGCTGATCTTCAGGTACCAGGTACCATGTTTTCTATTTGGGGGGGGTGGAGGGAAGGAAGGATTGGCATGGAAAATATCTTTAAGTAGGTAGTTAATTAGTCTTTTTTATATGAATTTCATTTTTCATTCGGTATATAAACAAATTATATAGATGGTAGCCATTGCCTGTGCAGACATTATATTCAAATAACTGCAAGAAGTTTACTATACTATCCACAACTTTGAATTTCCTACCTTTCGTTGCATGTAAAATATCAGCCATAAATTATAGTAACAGTCTACTAAGTTTTAGCTTGTATTTTGCATGTTCAAACACAGTTTGAAGTAAGAGCAAAATAAAGTCTATTAAAGCTAAAAGTTTGTAGTTATTGGTCTGCTAAAAATAGTAATTGTCTACAAATATAAATTTTAAAGGACAATTTTATTCATCTAGCCCTTGTCTGTTTCTGCCTAGGGAGTGAACTATTTTATGTCCAAGGGCATCCTGGATGATTCCCCGAAGGAAATAGCAAAGTTTATCTTTTGTACAAGAACACTAAATTGGAAGAAGCTGAGAATCTATCTTGATGAAAGGTAAAAAAAAAATAAATAAAAATGTGTTGGGAATTCAAATAAAAATTTTTTTAACCACAAAACTTTTTTGTAAATTACTTATGTTAATCAGGAGCCAAATTCTCCTTTAGATGTAGGTAGTTCTTAATAAAATTTGATTAGAGTAAAGAATTCATGATGTCCAGGGAGCAGACTGAAAGATACTTTGGAACCAGATTGTAGAAGCTCTTCTATACTAAGCTAAAGAGTATGTAGTTTATCTTTTAGGCAACAAGGAGCAACTGAAAACTTTTGAACAATTGTTATAATTCATATATAAGTATTAGTAAGATTATTTTTGGTATCTCTACAAAGGGAGTGGGGTAAAATTGAAGTCAAGGAGACCAGAAAATAAGCTATTAAAAATAATCCAGGATAGAAGAGATGAGGACTTTATCACAGATTGAAGTGGGCCTTTCTTATCACATCATCTTAGAGAAACTCTCTTTAGTTTACTAAACAGGAGACCACTGTAGTAAAAAACTATTCTAATAATAGTTCATTTTAAAAACAGACATTTGTAGAGGAGAGACTGCTGTCAGGGCTTTTTGCAAAATAGTTCATGAGAGAAGTGATAAAAACATTAATTGGGGTAGTGGCAGTATGAATTGAGAAGAGGGGCCCAGATGCAAGAGGTATTGTGGAGGTAGAGGACTTGATAACAGATTGCATCTTTGAGGGCAGTGAGATATATTGAGTCAAAAATAAATCTAAAATTTCCTACAGGTATGGCTGGGAGAATGACAAAACTAACAGCAGGAATCAAATATTTTGGTCATATTGAGTTAAAGGAGCCCTTAGGGCTATGCAGGCCAGAGATTTGGGACTGGCATTCAGGAAAGAGATTGAGGTTGGTTACGTAGAGTTTGGAATCCTCTCCAGAATTGAGGCTAGGGAGTGGGGAAAGCCATCAAAAGATAAAATGAGAGAAATGAGGACTGAAGACAGTCTAGAGAGAAAATGATAAAACAAGAAAATAGTCAGGAGAGAATGGCCAGACAAGTAAGATAAGCAGAAAAGAGTCATATCATGGAAGCCAAGAGAAAAGTCTAGAGGGTCAAGAGAAATTGGGTAGTCAACAATATCAGATGACAGAGAGGTCAAGAAGACTGATAACTGAGAAAAGGTCATTAGTGCCCTTATAGAAAAAAATTTCATTTGTACAAGTATACATTTCCCAGAATGGGATAGGTGAGAAATGGATGAAGGACACAAATAGAAGGATTAGTTTTCACAAGGAGAAATATCACTTCATCAAGTAAGATAACAAAAAATGGAGAGAGTGAATAAAAACTTAGAGAGGTTTTTAGGTGTAGAGGATATAAAAAAGGAGATTGTAACAGATGGTCTCAGTTTCCTTAGTAAAGAAGGAGGTGATGTCATCCATCAGCACCTGTGCTAGCAAATCAGACCCAAGCATTTATGAAAAAACCTTAGCATTGTATTTTTCTATTAATCAATTACACATATTCATTGATAGCAGTTTGGATCTAATGAGAAATTTTCAAGTTTTTACGTTGTCCATGTAGAAATCAAATTTGAAATTCAGAATAAAACATTTTATAAAATTAAACCTAATAAGCATAGGAGTAAATACAATATAAATGAATACGAACATCAAAACATTTATATAATCATCAGAATTCCGTACATCTGTCCCTTACAAGTGGTGGACAAGAGATGTAATGTGGCCTACTGCTCTAATCCCATGACTATAGCAATTATTGTACAATTTTACTCACATTATTAGTAGCTGTGGAACCAGTAGGATAATCAGGGAAGAGGTTAAGATAAAGTTCCAATCACATTTCTAGTATTGATATAATGAGTGGTTTAAATTTACCTTCTGTTTTCAGTGTACATAATGTTTTTCATTCTTGTTATACATTTTTATATATAAAAGAATAAAACACTTTTTCTGTGTAAGGTATTTTTGAAACATGCACCACTGAAATGATATTTAGTATATCATGTAAATGTAACATAGTAAATTTGATAGGTTTAGAAATGTCTTCTTGAGACATCTGTACTTGCTCCTTTGCAAAGTTAGGGAGTCCACTGGTGTAGAATACTGCATATGATAACAGGGTTGGGTTTTTTTTTATGTATTAATAGATTTTGATGAAATTTTTTCCTCTCTTTTAATTTTTTAAAATTCCATGTTATAAGGGAGGGCTCTCTAGGAGGGGGAGAATATAGAGAGAAATTTAGTAAATATTAAAACAAAAAGTATAAGATAAAGCCAAGAAAGAGAAATATAGACATTAATATCACTAACAAATAATGATTCAAAAATTTTGAAGAAAAAAATTTAAAGAAACATACTATAGCAATTCAGCCAAGAAAGCATTCATTATGACCAAGTTGAATTTATACTAAATATTTGAGGTTCAACATTAGGAAAATAATCAGGGTAATCAATAATATTAAAACCCAAAACTTTTAAAATAACATGATTATCTCAGTGGAGTAGGGGGGAAAAAAAAAACCTTTCACAAAATATAACATTTATTTATGCTAAAAACCCTACAAAGTATAGACATAAAAGGACCTTTTTAGTTTCATAAAATGTATCTGAAACTGAAAGCAAGCATCATGCAACGAGAATACATTAGGAGCTCTCCCAGTAAACAAATATTCCCAAAACATACACAAACTGCATATAATTCTAGAAATACTAGCAAGAGCAATAAAAGAAAAGAAAGAAAATCAGAGTTGGGCAAAGAGGTGATAAAACTATCCCTATTTGCTGATGACCTGATGGTTTGCTTAGAAAATCATAAAGAGCCAGCAAAGATGCTAAGAAAGTAGCTTTGACAAAGTTGTAGCCTGTAAAATAAAACTGTAAAAATCAACAGCATTTCTCTGTAATAATGATGAAATCCAAGAGGTAGTAATATAAGGTAAATCTCATTCAAAATAACTATAATATGCATAAATATTTCAGAATCTGTCTACCAAGGGCCCACAGAATACCTGTGTAGATTTAATCACAAAGTCCTCCTTAAAGAAATAAGGAATCATTTAAGTAACAGGAGAAATATTCATTGTTTTTTGCTGGTTGTGCCAGTGTAATGAAAACAACAATACCTGCAAAGATAATTTATAGTTTTAAAGTTACACAAATAAAGCTATCAAAGGTATACTTTATAGAACTAGAGAAATTAATAACAAATGAAAAAAAGAAAGGATGAAATAGCAATTTCTAATGCAGTCATCAAAACCATTTAATATTTTAAAAATGGATAAGTAGTTCAATGGAATAGATTAGATAGGGAAAATCAGAAAGAACAGAACAGAATAGAATAGAATAGAAATATTTTATAAACCAGAAAATTTTGAAACTCCTTTTTTTTTTTTCCTGAAAACTGCTAGGGAAACTAGAAAACAGTTTGGCAGAAATTAGGCCTATACAAACATTTTATATAATGTTCCACAATAAATATATGCCTTCATTGTTAAAGATAATACCATAAAATATTTAGAAGAGAATCAGATTATATACCTGTCAAACTACAGTAGGAGTATATTCTTAACTGAACACTAGATATAAGCAATTACAGAAGATAAAGACTTTGATTAAATGACACTAAAAAGCTTCTCTAGAAATGAAATTGATATACCTAGGTGTCTATGTATGTATATGTATACACATTTATGTTTATGTATATGTATGCGTGTATTTCATATATACACACAAACACATGTATATAAAAACATTTAGCAATTGATAAATCATCAAAGGATAGGAATAATTTTTATTTCAAAAAAATTGTAAGCCCATGAAACATGCATGTGAAAGAATGCACTAAATCACTAATAATAAGAGAAATGCAAATCAAGATAACCATGAGGTTTCATCTTACACCTACCAGACTGGCAAAGAAGACAGAGATAGGGATAGTGTTGGAGGCTTTGTGTGAATAATGTGTTGAGGGACCTGTGAGTCTGTGGCACCATTTTGAAAAGCAGTTTGAAAGTATGCAAATAAAGTGATTAAAGTATCCAAACCCTTTGACTCAGAGCTTCTGCTACCAAGCATATATCCTAAGGAGGTCATTGATAAGACAAACCGCCCCCCCCCCCAAATACCAAAATGTTTATATCATCACTTTTTGTGGTAGTAAAGAACTGGAAGCAAAGTAGATGCCCACTGAGTAGGGAATGGCTATACAAACTGTGGTACATGAATGCAACAGAATATTACTGTGCTATAAGAAAGGAAAAATATGATGATTAGAGAAGCATGGAAAGATCTAGATGAACTGATGCAGAATGAAATAAGCGGAGCCAAGAAAACAGTATTCGTGACGACTTCAATGATATAAAAGGAAAGGAAAACCACACAATAGATGAAAATGTTCAGAACAGAAAGAAAAAGAGCAAGCATAACCCCAAAGAAGACACTGGAGAAAGCATCTCCTCTCTACTCCTTTGCAGAGGTGGGAAGTCTACAGGTGTCAAATATTGCATGTGTTTGATGTAGTTTTTGGTTTTGCTGATTTTTTTCTCTTCTTTATTTTTCTTTTAAAAATATTATTTGTTATATGTCATGGCTCTTTAGGAGGGATGAGGCAGAGAAATACTGTAAGAAATCCTAATCATGTAAAAAGCAAAAGGTTATCAATAATGTATTTTTCAAAAAAAAGGATGTCAATAAAAATTTATTTAAAAAAAAAAATCTTCTTTTCCTTGTTTTGTGTCCATAAACCTTTTTCTATATTTAATCAAAAGAGAAAAACTAGGGAAGCTATGCTATGTGTCAGACATATTATTCAGTATTGTTTTAAACCATTTAAAATAACCAGATGGTATAAAATACAAGCGAGTATACTTGCCAAAACAAACACAGGAACTATATAAATATAAACATAAAACTCTTTTTATACAAATAAAGTTAGATCTAAATAATTGTAGTAATATTTATTTTTCATGGGTAGGTAAAACTATTAAATTTTTAAAAAATTATATTCTTAATCTATTTAAGTAATTCCATCCCAATTCAATTACTTCAAAAAACAATCTTAATAAGTTAGAAAAAATAATAACAAAGTTCATTTAGAAGAACAAAAGGTGAGCAATTTCAGAAAAATGAGGAGAAAAAAGATGTAAAGAAAAGAGATTGAGTAATATAAGACCTTAAACCATATTGTAAGGTAAGAGCATTTTTGAAGTGTAATAAAATGGATTTTTTTATTATTTTAAATTAAAATTTTCTTGTATAAATAAAACCTATGCATCCAAGAATAGAAGGAATTTGGGGAAAAAAGCTTTCATAGACAATTTCTCAGATAGAATGTAATTGGGTTAGAATATTGCTTTAGTGCATGAAATGAGCTGGTTGATTTAGGAAAATATGTAAAGATTTGGACTTATAAAGGACAGTGCTAACCACCTTCAGAGAAACAGATGACAAGTGGAAATAAGCACATAGTATGGTCTTGCATATGTGTATGTGTGTGTCCACGATTAATTGTAGTTTTCTGGGGGAGGCGAGAGGGAGGAGGAAAAAAAATTAAAAGTACAGAGCAGAGAAAAAAAGAAAACCTACAAGGAAGCAAAGCAAAGCTGAACAGCTTTGAAAACAATGTGTAGTATTTATTAAATAAGTTTTCTTGAAATGGAAATCTGTTGCTTTATATTGAATCCTCTCATGTTCTGCTGTGTACATGCAATGTTTTTTTTCTCCTCTTTTTGTACTTAGGTTTAAAAAAGTAGAATATGAAAAAAAAATAAAATAGGCACCAAAAAAATTCCTTTATCTGTTTTTATGTGTATGCATATCTATGCAACTTGTTGGATATGAAATGTCCTTATACAAGGATCAGATTACTAAACCCTTTTCATCTTTACATACCAATATCCTAAGTATTTGACAAAAATTGATTGTCACATTATCATTAGTAAGCAAATTCAATTAGTTAAAGGAACATGATGCTAATGTGTAAAAATAGGTATTAGGTCTTCAGTACTGTGTACCGTTTATAAAGAAGGTTCAGACTTTTTATATTTAAATTGTAAACTTCACCATCTTTTCTTCATTTCATTTGTATACATGCTTAGTTTTTTTTTGTCTTTTACAGAAAGCTCATGTAGATAAGACCTTAAAATTTGGGGCTATTTCAAAAATTTTTCTTTCATACAACTTTAAGTTGCTTAGCATATGTTTCAAGACTGGTAGCTGTGTACATTACTCTGGCTTTTAAGATAAATTTAGCAGCTTTGCCTTCAAATAATCAAATATTTTTTGCTAAAAATTGGACATTTACCTTTCCCAGCAATACTTTTTTCTATAATAAAGAAATGGAAAATAGAAATTTATTAAAATTTTATCTTTTTGTCTTTCTCCTAGGAGAGATGTCTTGGATGATCTTGTGACATTGCACAATTTTAGAAATCAGTTCTTGCCCAATGCACTGAGAGAGTTTTTTCGACATATTCATGCCCCTGAAGAACGCGGGGAGTATCTTGAAACTCTTATAACAAAATTCTCACACAGGTTCTGTGCTTGTAACCCTGATTTAATGAGAGAGCTTGGCCTTAGTCCTGGTAAGAATTTCCATAATAAATTACTACTTTTTTTCCCTTGGTATGTTACAGAGTTTCACCTCCCAATTAACTAGGAGCTAAAACAGGTAAAAATTTTGTCAAAAAATTTAGTTTTTACAGTAATGAACATTGCTTGGTTTGCAGTCACAACCTTCTCAATATAAAGCTTCACATGCCTTATTATTTGTCTTTTTATATGAAATCTAAGCATTTCAAACTAATAAGAAAACTATGCCCTTTTGAAGATTCTATTGGGAGAATTTTTTCTCACTTTAGGTATTCCAAAACTCTAGTCTATTTAAGTAAAGGTACCTAGCACAGAAGTATGCTATGTAGTATATCCCATGTCAATTCTGCCACAAGTTTAATATTTCTGAGAGTATAGGATGCATTAATGATAGATTTTTTTTTTTAAGGAAATCAAAATTCTACCTCTATGTCAGTTAAAAAGTATTAAGTGCTTACTATGTTCCAGGAGGTCACTGTGCTACATGCTTAGGATAAAAAAGATAAAAATATAGTCCGTGCCCTCAAGGAGTTCACATTCTAATGTGGGAGACAACATGGGAAAATACATGCACCTGTGCACATGCATGCACGCATGCACACACACACACACACACACACACACACTCTCTAAATATAATGTAAGTGAAAGGCAATCTTAAGAGAGAAGGCTCTAGTAGTATATAGGGAACCAGGCCTCTGAACTGAGTTGAAGGAAGCCAGAAGGCAGGAGTGAGGAAGGAGAAAGTATTCCAGTCACGAGGAACATGTAGTTCACATGCACAGTAGATGGAGAGCGTGTGTGAGGAACACTGAGGAGGAAGGACCCTGCCACTTGATCATAGAGTCTGTGGAGGGCAGTAAGATGATTTAAAAGGTAGGAAGGGGTCAGGTTGTGAAGGATCTAAAAGGCAAACAAGATTTTATATTTGATCTTGGATGTAGTTGAGAGCCACTGGAGTTTTTATTGAGTAGGAAAGTGATGTGGTAATACCTGCATTTTAGGAAAATCATTTTGGCCGCTATTTAGAGGATGAATTGGAATAGGAAAAGACTTGAATCAAGGAAACCATTCAGAAGTTTTGTAATAGTTTAGGCATGAGTGATAAATACCCAAAACAGTGACTTTCAATGCCTGTGACTTAAAATTCATGTAGAAATATGTGATAGTAAGGACATGTCTGGTTGAAGTCAAAGGAGAGCTTGTTAACTTTATTTTTTTTTCCATTTAAATAGTTTAAATCCATTTCATTATCTTATAATGAGTCAAAACTGTATTGGAAGATAAGGATGATAGTATTTAGGCTTTGTACGTTATATAAAGAATGTATGCGGTGATGTGTTTGTAGGGGACATAAGGAACATGGCATCATGGAAGGAACGGATTTGGAGAAAGTACATCTTCTGAGAAAGTTGTGATGTGCAGACACTGAGCAATGTGCCCAGGGTCATGGAAATAGGATGGCAAATGCATTTCCCACTGAAAGTTAATCTTAGACTCATTATTGTGTCATAACTACAGCTGGGATCACTTTACCTAATTTCTAAAAGTAAAATTTTGATGATAATAGAAATGGCCACTTTAAGCAGTATTCTGCCATTTCTTCCAGAGTGGAAAGATGATTCCAGAATATAAATGACTCTTTTTTGTATGCTTAAGCATGACATAACAACTGTGATCAGTAAAATGGACCTTCTGATACAGGTTTTGATAGATTATGTCATTATGACAGAAAATTAAGTTTGGTACCTCAGCAAGTGTCTTTCTTTTCTTTAGTAAATGTAATAGTTGCTTTTGTGTAGCACTTTAATTAGGCTTTGTCAATTGCTTTCCATATACGTGTATATATACATATATGTGTGTATGTATGCATGTACACACACATACACACACATTATATATCTCATTTGTTTTGGCGTGATGTAAAAGAATATGCCATTGAGATCTAATATTCAAATGTATCAATTACTCAAAGCTACTTGATGATTTTGATGGCATAAAAATTACTTTTGTTCCAAGTTGAGAACTTATGCCACTCTAAGGCATGTTTACATGATAAACATGTAATTGAGAACTGTGAAATTCAGTTTTAAAAGATGAAGAAAAGTTTCCAGATATTCAGTGGAGTGGCACCATATAGAAAACATCTGGATTTTAAAACTAAATTCCATTTTAATTCAGCTATGTCATTGTATTATAAATCTGCAGTGTAATTTCTTATCTGATGTAGCTTCTTTTTTCCATTCTTACCACCAATAATTTCATTGTTTCTTATTAAGAATAGATGTCCTGTATCTACTTACATATCAGGATTATGTGAGATATTATTAATATGCCCCTAGCTGTGATGTCTATTGAATGTGTTTTACAAAGAGTATTTAATATAAATGTTTTGTGCACATGTATATATTTGTAAAGCATATGGAAACACTGAATTTCTACAGCAACCATAATATTAGTGATATGGAACCAATTATCTTAACCATTACATATTTCAAAAAAATTTCTTAATGTTATAGCACCATATCTTTTTTAACAGAACATTCAAGAAATCTTCCAAATCTATTTATAGAGTGACAAATTTACATCACTAATCTCTTTCAGAAATAGAACACATTTGAACAACAAATCCTTATAACAAATTTTTCTCAATAGCAACATGTGTCAGTTAACTTACTTTTGAAAGGACATTGTGAAAATATATTTGGGATGGAGAAATTGTTAGAATGGGTTTAAAGTATGAATTAAGTCACCAGCTGATATAATGGTCAAAGGAAGGATATGAACAGGCGTTTTTCAGATGAAGAAGTTAAAGCTATCCGCAACATGAAAAAATGCTCTAAATCATTATTGATTAGGGAAATGCAAATTAAAACAACCCTGAGGTATCACATCAGACCTGTTAGGTTGGCTAACATGACAAAATAGGAAAATGATAAATGTTGGAGAAAATGTGGAAAAATTGGAACACTAAGCCATTATTGGTAGGGTTGTGAATTGATCCAGCCATTCTGGAGAACAATTTGCAACTATGCCCAAAAGGCTGTAAAACTGTGCCTACCCATTGATCCAGCAATACTATTTCTAGGTCTGTTTCCCAGAGAGATCTTAAAAATGGGAAAAGGACCTACATGTACAAAAAATATTTATAGCAGCAATTTTTGTGATGACCAAGAATTGGAAATTGAGGAGAGGCCCATCAATTGGGGAATGGCTGAACAAGTTGTGGTATATGAATGTGGTGAAATACTATTGTGCTGTAAGAAATGATGAGCAGACGGACTCTAGAAAAACCTGGGAAGACTTATATGAACAAATACTGAGTGGAGTGAGCAGAACCAGAATGTTTTACACAGTAACAGCAACATTGTGCAATAACCAACTTCAATTCCAGATTGCATGCCATCTTTGGGGGAGGGGAAGAGGAAAAAGGGGGAGAAAATTCAAAACTCAAAATCTTATAAAAGTAAATGTTGAAAACTAAAACTAAATAAATATTTTTGAAAGTATGATTTATACCATTAAGAAATATAGTGCCTTACAACTGAATGACTTAATATACATCTTTTTAAAAGAGAATTAAAAAATTTTAAATTAATTCCAGAACTTTACATTTGAAATTTATTTGTACTGAAAGTTCTTAAACAATTCTAAAATAGTTTTTAAATAGAAGATAAAGCTTTTCGATTTGTTTCAATCACAGACTATTGACCAGGACCACATCTTGAAAACTTGTTAATTTCTGACATTTCTTTTTTCTCTTTAGATGCTGTCTATGTACTGTGCTACTCTTTGATCCTGCTTTCCATTGATCTCACTAGTCCTCATGTGAAGAACAAAATGTCAAAAAGAGAATTTATCCGAAACACTCGGCGCGCTGCCCAGAACATTAGTGAAGATTTTGTAGGGCACCTTTATGACAACATCTACCTTATTGGCCATGTGGCTGCATAAAAGCACAACTGTTAGGACTTCAGCTTTGGAGGTGAAAACAACTAAAGCTATAAAAGAAATTATTTTGTAGATATGGGGATTACACTAGTGCTGGTCATTCTAACCTCTGCATACAATCAAGTGTGTGTATACTACCTTTTTTTTTTTTTTTTTAGTAATTTACCATGGGAACTGAAGGATTTTGCAGAACTTTTTCTTAATTTTCCTTATATTTTGCACAAAGCAGAGCCATGACAAACTAGAGTCTGACACAACCATTTAAGAATGTTTAAACTGACATTACACTAAAAAAGTGGTAAATTTGTGCATTTGATTTGCTTCAGAAATCTTAACCAGTTCCATTCTTTTATAAAATATCATATAATGTGTATATATTTAACTAAAGAGATTTATAATCATAATTATTTTATTGTATAGTATTTTAACTAAAGTTTTTCCTTTTCTCTCTAAAGTTGAGTTCTGAATTTTTTTACTGCTGATCAGAGATTGTGATTGTTTTCTCGAAAGTCAGATCTGAGTGATTCATCAATAACAATATTTATTTCATTTTTGAATTAGAAAGGAGAGGACTAATTTATGATTAATTTTACATTTCAAACATGTGTATATACATGTGAGTGTGTGTGTACACATATACGTAGACCCATGATTTTAGGAAGACAGCACAGCATAGTGATTGGAGTGCTAAAACTGGAGTGAGTCCTACCTCTAACACTGTCACCATGGGCAAGTCATTCAACCTCTTAGTGACCTAGATAACTCTAAGATTATAAGTTGCAGATGAGCTGCTGATTTACATATATGGTGTGAGTTTCCATATTGGAATTTCTGATATATACTAGTGAAATCACCATTCTGGTGCCAACCCCCATGTATGTGTACATACACACCCACACACACACACACACACGTACATATATATTTGCAGCAACATAAAGGTACATGATGGGTATAAATAGGTTGTAGCATATTACCAACCATTACTTTCATGTGAGAAGTAGTGTGTATGTATGTATATGTGTATATGTATATGTGTATAATTACCTATATGTGTGTGTACATATAAGTATATGTATACATCTGGAGTAAGAAAGACATATTTACCCCATAATTTCATTGTTAATTCAACTTTTAAACCACTAGTTAAGCACCTACTTGATGAAGACTGCTAAGCAGCTAGATACTGAATAATATTTTTTAATTATATAAGACATATTCCTTGCCCTCATGGAATTTACTGTTTAATAACATTTAAATTTTCTGTTCCATATAGATACATCCTATGATTTAAAAAAAAAACAACTCTAAGACACTATAACATTCTTAATCAGCATAGATTATATCTGTGTTTAAAGGATTTCTTTTCCTTGGCACCTGAATAAATCAGAATAAAGTATTCATTAAGTAGCATAGTAAATCTCTCTTGACTGTCTTTAAAATAATTTGGCAAAGGTTATCTTCTCTCTTATAGTTTCTTGCCAATGATATTTCAAAAGGGATATAGTAAGTGTCATTTCAGACTGGTTAGGAAGTGAGCTATTTTATTTAATCAGATTGTTTTGGTTAACGGTAAGTTATCTATGCCACAAATATATTAGCAGATCTTAGAAAATGATAACACTTTAAAATAGGAATTCTACAGATCATAGCTTAATCACTGATAATTCAGTAAATCACTAGAACTGTGTATATGTCTTTGTATATCGAGATTCACCACTTTAAACATTTTTCCCCCTCTATCCCTATTTCCCAGAAAATCTGTATAAAAAGAGGAGAGATATCATCCTGGTTTGTAACAGCACACTTCTGGATTAATAGGTAGGGTTTTTTTCTTCTTATTTTGGAGGAATGAAATGGTAAGAAAAAAACATTTAGATCAAAATGGGAACCTCAGTTGTCCAGATCTGGTCTATAGGTAGACTCCAAGGACAATACTTTGAGGGATGTCAACCAACACTTTAATAAGTACCTCATGTTTCCAGGTACTATGTAAAATCCTTAGTGTCAGTATTCCCTTCACTCTTGCAAATTATAGCTATTCTATGCCTTTTCATCCTGTATACCTTTTACCTGTTTTTGTTCTTCAAGGACAACCAAGAGCTGTCCAGCTATTATGTCTAGTTCTTGCCACATAAATCACTTCCTTCTTTGTCTAGTAAAGCATATCTTTGATGAGTTCTTTTTACATCACTTCTTTTAGGCAAGTAGTGGTTGGTAATACATGGCATACTGCTTATACCCATCATGTACCTTTATGTTGCTTCATGTTTTATTCTTCACAGGACAACGGTAGTCTATGATACGTAGTCATGTAGCATCATCAGGAAAATATTTTGTACTAATAAAATAGATACTGCTGTAGGGAGCAAATTGAAATCATTAAAAATGATACACAATTTTCCCAATAAAATCCAGTATACTCATCTCCCTGTTCAGTTCTGGACCTAGCTCAGTGTGTGTCTGTAGGGCCTAGACATGTACTTGTGTAATAATACAGTGTTTTTCCCATAAAACTGCATGTCATAATTTGTGGAATACCCATTCTTCACACTGAGTTTTTCCTAGATGAATTGCAAGGCTAATATCTCTTTTCAGTGATTGTGGATGATTTGGGAGGAATTATGGTATTATAGAACTTGAAGCTAATACAGAGGAAAGGTATTAACTGTGTTGTCAAAGAAGATGAGTTTGAATCCCAATTCTGATATTAGACCAAGTCAAATTACCTTCTTAGCTTTCAGTTTCCTTATTTTTTTTGAAGAGGTTGTACTAGATAGCCTCTTCCAGCTCTAGATGTGTGATTCCTGTGAACACAATGTCTTCCACAAACAGGAGCACATAGAGAACCTGACCATCTATAAAAAAATCTCTCTTCCATTTGGACATCTAAAAAACATCTCCCATGGCATGTTCCTGGTGAGCGTATGTTGTATCTCTCTCTTTTATGATTGGAACATAGCAATTGTTTCAGTCTTCCTCTGTTAAGTCAGATGTGCTTTTGTAACGAGTAACCAACAGAATCTTACATGATCAAAGTTGTCTAGATTTGTTCCAAGCAACCTCTCAATTTTTATAGGATTTGCTGTGGAAATTCATCTATTCCCTTCTTTTATTTTTATCAAGAATACCCACACTTGGCCTTCTAGGTCCTTTGGTGCAGCCTTTTGATTGAGTCCAAGTTTTACAGAACAAATCCTTTTATTAAGGGATTTGTTGTGTGAAGTTCGGATTCTGTAAAAGGGCTACACTTGAGGACATAGGGGACCACATGTGGCCTCAAGGCTGCAGGTTCCTCACCCCTGCCCTATACCATTCTCATAAAGATTTTATGGAAGTGAGGAAGTAGATGCTTGGTTCAGTATTCTAGTTGCTTATATCTTCCCAATCAACATTTTGGTAATGATATAGATTCTGATCTTTTTTTAGGTCTTTGGAACCATCTCCTATTTTAAATATCTTGAAAATTGATCCCTGAATGCTTTTAAAGCTGTTTTCTACTTAAGCATTGATTTTTTTTTCTTTATGTATTTGGTTAGGTCCTGGCTACTCTTCTTTATCCATTTTAAGTAACATTTTCATTTCCTCCATGTATGATGTTGGGTACTAAATAAGAGTTCATATCTGTTTGTGATGAGTATAGACTTCAGTAGAAAACATTGATACACACTTTTATTTCACACCTGATTTTGCATCCTTGCGATTTTGTATCTTAAGTTTTCTTGTGATAACCAGGCTTAATTGAATCTCACACCAAAATTCCTGTATCTACCTCTGTAGTATTTTAGTTTATATTCTAAATTGGTGTTGCTCTTGATTATTTTGTCTCTTTTTTTACAAAGATAGGGTTTGGGCTAAGGCAATTTCTTGCCTTGTGGCTACATGGTACCTACTTTTTAAAAAGCAGTTAAACTTCTCTAATAAATGGTTATAATAGATCAGTGTCTTTACTTTTAAACAATTTGTTTAGGTCAGGTTGAAACTGATATGTCATACAAGGTCTTTATCATTTTTCCTACTTTGGTTTTGGAATTGATTTTCTCTACTCTGGCTACACATAGCTTATTGTGAAATTACTCTCATCAGTGGTAACCAATCATTTCCTGTCTATTACAACCATTTTAATCTTCTTTGATATTGTTTAGTGTTTATGATTTCTAACCTCTCCTGACTCATTCTGAGGAAAATATTTGGACTTCTAATTGATTAATCCCAAATTATATCTTCCGTTGTGTATTTCATTGTCCTTACTCCATGCCCATCTTCACAGTGTAATCTTTGAATATCAAGTTTCTGTTGACTTGGTTTGAAAAGTCTTATATTCTTCATATAATTTTTCTTCATCCTCTACAACAGATGTTGGTCCAATATTGATCATATTATTCTCAAATGTAACATTAAATCATTGTGAAAGGAAGCAATCTCAATTTTTAAAAGAACAGAACATGACTTTCAGACACCTTGAATATCAAAAGGACATGGTAAAGTGATAGGCCTCTAAACTTCTAGATAAATTTCTAAAATATACCATTTATTCTCACATGAAAAACTGAGAATTAAAAATCAAGCTTATACCCCAAATGAAAAGGGCCTTTACTTCAAAGAATAGTGATTTGTGACAACTTACCCTAGTGTCCACATCCCAGCTATACAACTGACAGTGTCATCTGTCTCTTTTTATCCATATCTTCCTGTCTCTTTCTTCTGACTTCCTGGTTTGTTCTCTTCCTTCTCTGTCTTTCTGTCTGTCTGCCTCTCGCTTCCTACTTTCTTTTTACACTGTTATCAATTTCTTTATTTCTCCTTTCCCTTATATATTGTGCTATCTCCCAACTCCCCAAGTAATTTTCTCTTAACTGGCTATAATATGAAACCAAAGTATTTTTATTACCATTATTTGTCCCTGTCTCAGTTTAGTAGTTGAGAATAGTTTACATCTCAAGTTTGAAAGAAATAAAACCTGGGCATATGCTTTTTGCTTCTGTGTGACCTTCAGTAGAAAAAAAAAAAGACTCTTCAGCCTGCTCTATGCAAGAATGATCTATACACATTTAATTCAGTGACCATTTAGTAACTACCTACTGTGTTTGGGATATATAAAAAATAAACATGAAAATAGCCCCTTCAATGAGTTTATATTCTACTTGAGGGAAGCATATACACAGATATATAAATGTTCCTGTGGTCCAGACCCACATCTACATACCCCCAAACTATAGGGTCACACAAAGTTCTATAATGGCTGGACCTAAAAGATTAATATCACCCTTGCCTTGTTATGTTCATACACAGTTTACTCTGTGAAATCTAGTTAAATCTTATTTATCTCTTGTATCTAGGCTTCCAAAAATGTGGCTAATGGACTCCCTAGATCTTATATAAGCAGTCAAGGTAACAAATATATACTTGAGTAGAATGTTCACCTATAGAAAATGAAGATAATGCAAAGGACAAGAGCCCATAAATAGGTATGAGAAATATATAATTTATTCAGTAGTCCATAAGGTCCCCTGCATGTGAGGCAGCACCCAGACCTCCCAGTGAAATTCTTCTTTCCCAAAGATCCCACACATTCAGAAGGTAGACAAAGTGCTAATATCTTATCTTGCAATTATATACCTATATTCCTTAACTCTCACTCATTTTTATCTAAAAACAACAAAACCCTGTTGGAAAAAGAGGAACTCATCTGAGATTTAATTTGAATCACTGAAAATTTTTGAACAGAGGATGATTGTGGCCAGAACAATATATTCACAGGGAAGATTATTCAAACAACTGGATGAAGGTTCTGGGAGAGTCCAGAAGAGAGAATATTTGATGGACAATTGCAGTTGTCCAGGCAGATGACTTTGAAGGTCTTCTAGAATAGAGATGAGAGCACAGATCTGAGCTGTTGGTGAGGTGAAATAAAGATTGGGCAAGTGAAATAGAGGAACCAAACTCAAGGGTTTCAAACATTCAGTACAAGCCACGTTATAGCTTTGGAAGGGTATGCAGAGCCAGTGTATACAGAGGAGCTGTGTTTGGTTTGAGTTACAAATCTCTGTTGGAATCATCTATGGTCATTGACTACCTAGTTTTTGTCAGATATTTTCATGGTTATTACATAGTTGTTTAAATGACCTTTCCACCCCTAATTTCAGCATTACAAAAAATGTAAGCTATACAAGGTACTTACTCAGAAATACTAGTAAGTTTCTTCGAGGTGTGCTTAGCATGCCAGTGACCATTTATTTTTCACAAACTCTACTTGGATTATTTTTCATGATTGAATTAAGTTGATGAATCTTAGTTCATAAACCAAGTGAAGGCTAACTTTGCACATTTAACTTTTCTCAGGCAGCCAGGTGGCACAGTAGACACAGTCAGACTTGCAGTCAACGTAGAAGAATCAAATGCAGCTCCAGAGACTTCCTAGCTGGGTCACCCTTGGCGAGTCACTTAACCTTTCTGTACATCTGTAAAACAGGGATAATAATGAGACCTGCCTCCCAACGTTGGGACAATAAGTTGAGACAATATTTGTAAAGCACTTTGCAAACCTTACCGCACTTTATAAGTACTAGCTATTATTAGATTAGCTTTTATTATTCCTGCCTCCTTGAAATGGAAAGATTAAAGATTTTAGCCCATGTCACCAGTCTAGTTTCTTGTATCGTAGGCCATGACAAAAATTATTCATTGATTCAAATATCACGGTTTTATTTAGATTCCCCCAGTCACAGCTATTTGGGTCTAATAATCCAACCCAATCCAATCAACATTTATTAAGGGCTTACTATGCTCCAGGCACTGTGCTAAGCAATAATTATAATAATAATAATGATAATAAAAAGAAAGACAGTCCCTGCCCTCAAGGAGTTTACAATCTAGCAGGAGTAAACTGTGCACAAAAGGAGGAGCAGACAAACTGGTGGGATTGATGTTCCATCATGTTACATGGCAGATGTAAAACAGAGTGGGCCAAAAATTCCAGCAGTCCCTGCCTTCTATAAAGGAGGACGTTTGTAAGAGTTCGGTACCTGACCCTCCAGTCCTTCAATCAGTGGAGAGAGGAGGTTGAGAGAGATTGTGTCAATCAAGGCTTGAGTTAGTACTATGGTGATGAGATTGGAGAAGATGAGCTCATCCTGGGAAGAGCTGAAACCAGGCTGGGCAACAGATACCACTCCCATTTTCCTGAATCTCCCCCTTTTCCACCTCCATTGGATCAACTGCAGTAAATAGCATTCCATCACAGTAAAGCAAAGGGTATTAACTTAAAGCAATGTAAAGTAAATAAAAAATAAAATCAAGAAGCAACTATTGTTGGCACCATTTTCCACAGCGAGCCCTTCCCAGATCGTCACTTTGCACTCTTCACTTCTGTACCTTCAGCACAACAGGAAAGCAAGTTTTTCACCACATTTTGATTAGCCTTTCTGTGTCCTCAACACATTGAGATGGGGAACTACCTCATTCATTCATTCAAGGCGATAGAGAATGTTTGGGGCTTCTCAGCACACACCACAAATAATGAGGACACTTCAGCTGCTTTTATTGTCCACTGTCTTCTCATAGCGACCCTGGTGTCCTGTTTCATCTCTTGACCTTGCCTTTCTACCATTGCTGCTGCCCCAGTCTCACTGTCATTTTCTGTGAAGCTAGTTGTGGCATGAGTTTAGCTAGCCTTGTGCCAACACCATCGTGATGCTTCCAGGTTCCACATCCACGTTCTACTTCCTTACTCCAGTTACATCTTGTATTTATTATTCACAAATTCTTTCCTTGCAAAAACTTCTGTGTGCTACAGAGTTCATTCTCCAGTTACCCATGGTTGGTTTGGGGAGGCCCTTTACATTCTCTCCCTAGTATAAAGCTTGCAATCCCTGCATTTTGCACTCAGTACAACAGGAAATCCATAGGTACACATCACAAATATTCATTAGCTAGTATATGGCATTATCACAAGTAAATATCCCAAATAGTACAGAGGCAGACACATATCTCTAGAGTTCATGTGAAAAACAACGTGCAACCCCTAAGGCAATAGCACATAGAGCAAATTGCAGGTTGTGGACTATTTCTCATGTAATAACATATAACACAAACCAGAATAATATACAGTTGACCAAATATATGTTATATATGCTTCATACAAAACATTATATAACCTCCATATTAAAGTTGTATAGAATAGATCAAGGACCCAGAACACATATTATGTATAGCATCACAGGTCGAGTTTCAGTTGTAAGTTTATATTATATATACTTTAGTGAACATAATCCAACTGAATAGAATAATAAATTATCTTGGTTACTGAGAATAAACCTGACACTAATATAGTAATCTACTGTCAATTCTGTGCCCTTGGTATCATGCCTGCTGTCCTGCGTTTGTGGATGGTTCTGGCTCACTATTGCTACCTTCAAACCTAAGGAACCAAACCATATGTGACATCTGTCCTTTGGGCAGAAAAAGGCAAGCGTCTGGATTCAACCTCACCTTTCTGTCCATGTAGATATACCTTCTTAGTGACGGATAGTAACTGATTTCCCTGAATTCCAATCAGTCAAAGAGCATTTACTGTGCTCAACTCTAGGAATACAAACACTAAGTGAGATGGACCCTGCCCTAGATGGTGCAGTGGATAAAGTGAACCAAGGTTGCCTTGACTCCCAAGCCAGCTTTCCACCATTCCTTTTGCCCCTGTTATACCACAATGCCAAAAAATGACAGTCCGGTTACATCACATAGCTTTGGTAAAGATTTAAGTCAAATTATGGACGGACTTTCTTTGCCAATGGAAAGCATTGCCCTATGATAATTTGTTGAAACCCAAAATGAATGAGACAGAGAAAGTTAAGGGGCAGGGGTGGTGGTTGGAGGGGAACATAGAGACAAAGGGTTGTCTTTTTTTTTTAAGGTGTCATTGAAATCCAGAACAAGTTCAAATTGAAACCTAAGCCTATGATTTATAGTGAACCAGAACAAAATTGTTCTCAACATTACTTAATAATTATACCAGTATATACAGCACCAACTGTATATACTGAGTTATTCTTGAAGATTGAACTGAACCAATAATTCTTCTGGTTCAAGACCTATCCAGTACTCCAGCTCATTCAACCCAAAATTCTCACAATAGACGCTGCTCCATCTCTAAAGGCAGCACTCTCTTAGTTCAGGTTCAACTCTGGCATGAAATGAGGCACTGAGGAGTCACTGTACATTTAACAAAAGAGGAAATTTCTTCTGCCTTAATACAGCAAGGACATACAATAAGAATACATAGTAAGGATACAACTAGCACTTAGCATTTCTGGACCCAGTCCCCCTTGTCTCCATTTGGAAATGCATCTATCTGGGCAATATATAGTGACTCCCAAGGTCTCTGCCACAAACCAAGTCTAACAGGACCTGAGTGACTTGGATTTGTTATTGGCCTAAGCCAGGAAGCCCTAGGCCTGAAGTCAGACTTATCTACCTGAGTTCAAATCTGGCCTCAGGCAGTTACTAGCAGTGTGACCCTGAGCAAGTCACTTCACCCTGTTTGCCTCAGTTTCCTAAGAAAGGAAATGGTAAACCACTCCACTATCTCTGCCAAGAAAACCCCAAATGGGGTCAGGAAGAATTGGACATGACTGAATAACAACAACATGCCAGGAAGCTGTGTCAGAGAAACTGGGGCCAGTCAGGTTTTGCAAAGCAAGGAAGCTTCACCGAGGAAGCTGTTAGAGCAGCTGAGGGAAGTTAAGTGGGAAGAAAGTTTTGTTTGGCTAAGGGAATTGCACCAGGAATCTGCTGTCCTACCGTAGAAGCAAAGGAACTTCAGCTCCAGAGCTTTTTTCTTAGAAGTACAGAAATCTTAAAGCAAGAAAGAACTACTGATTTAGAATCAGAAGTGACTTTAGAGATATTATTTTCCTAATTGTTCATTTTTTAGAGAATATTTGATTTAGTGAAGACAAAACGGAGACCCAGAAATGTTATCATTTGGCTCAGGGCACACAAATACTAAAATGAAGAGTCAAAATTTGAAATCTGCTGGTGTCTTTTGACACCAGAACCAGTGACTTCCCACAGTACCCTGGTGCCCATCAAGTTCAACCCCATCATTCTATTTATTAATGAGAAAACTGAGGTTCCAGAAAGTTTACATAGTGTCATATAACAAAAATAACAATACTACCTGAGTTAATTTACTTATTCTTTGAAGTACCTATCACCCTCCCAAAAAAAGGTGTCATAGTGGTAGAGCAGTAATAATGAAATTCATATGGAGGAATGAAAGATCAAGATCGAGGAAAAAGTAAGAAAGAAGGGAGAAAGTGAGGTGGGTATCAGTTTGTTCTTACTGGAACTAAATTAGTTATAGAATAAACAATAGGATGCCCTTCCTAGTTTGGTATCGCTCCATCGATTTTCAATCGTCCAATTCTCTACGACCCCATTTGGGATTTTCTTAGCAAAGATCCTGGAGTGGCTTGCCATTTCTTTCTCCAGTTCACTTTTCAGATAAGGAAACTGAGGCAAACAGGGTTAAGTGACTTGACCAGGATCACACAGCTAGTTAGTGTCTGAGACTAGATGTGAACTCAAGAAGGTGATTTTTCCTGACTCCACCCAGAGTTTCTCTGAGGATAAAATAATGTGGTATTGTAAAGTATTTGCAAACCTTAAAGTTCTAAATAAATTCTAATGATTATTATTGAAATATTATTATACTATGAGAAATCATAAAATTAATAATTTCAGAATAAACTGATACAAAGAGAAGTGAGCAGAATTAGGAGAATAATTACAATGCTAACATTATAGAAAAAAAAACTTTGAAGATTTTATTTAATAAGTCAGTAAGCATTTATTTATTAACCTACCATGTGCCAGATGCTGCGCTATGTATAGGGCACACAAATAAAGGTAAAAGTCAGTCTCTTCTCTCAAGGAGCTCACAGTCTAATGGGGAGGCAACATGAAAGCAACTGCATATAAACACAATAAATACAGGATGAACTGGAGCTAATTAACAGAGGGAAGGTACTAGCACTAAGGGAGGCTGGGAAAGGCTTTTCATAGAAAGTAGGATGGTAATGATGATGATAGTAACACTTGTATAGGACTTACTACCAGGCACTGTGCTAAGTGCTTTAAAATTACTATTTCATCTTCACAAAAACCCTGGGAGATAGGTGCTATTATTACATCCATTTTACAGGTGAAGAAACTGAGGCAATCAGTAGTTAAGGGATTTGACCATGGTCACACAGACAAATAAGTGTCTGAGGCAAGATTTTAACTCAGGTCTTCCTGAATGCAGGCCCAATATTTGTCTAGAAAAATTTGTCATTTTTTTCCCCTAAGGGTAAACTCTCTTGGCAATGCCTCCTGTAGGCATCGAGACTCAGATTGAGGCAGAACTTTCCCAGCACCCTCCTCCTTGATGTTCCTGGAGAATTTTGCCTAGATCTTGAGGATATAGGAGCAAGAAGCAGGAAAATGGGTGGATACCCGGAGGCTAACACAAAGTGTGCGCCATGTAGAAATGCAAGAGAACATATACATTTTCAGATGTGGCCAGTGTGGGAATTTATTATGTCAGCCTATGCAGCTATGAATTGAGTAATTTGTTATTTGTTTTTATTTTTAATTAGTTTAATGGTGGGGAGGAGTGGTAAGTGGGCTATGAGTTCTGTTCCAATTTCATATGGTGCTTTAAGGTTTGCAAAGTGCTTTATATATATCATCTCATAGGGAACTTCACAACCCTGTGAAGTAGGAACTATTTCTATTTATTATCAGGAAAAAACATACCCCAATTCTCCCACATAAATAAAAGTAGCCAAGCAAATATTGAAATTCAATTCCCAAAACCCCTCATACCTCCAAAAAAAGATTATCAAAATCTATACAAGCAAAGTCCTTGAAGAAGGGTGATAATGCTAAAGACCACTGTTGGGTCTGAAGACCTAGGATTAAGTCTGGCTTCTGACAGTACATAACTTTTTTCAAGTAATGATATATATTTTTTTATCAATCTGTTCAACCCACTACTTCCACCATTAAGCAAAGTTGAAATAAAAACAAAAATCAAATTCCCACATTGGCCACATCAGAAAATTTATACTTCTTCTTGCATTTTAAGTTTATCACCTCTCTTCAGGAGTGAATGACATGTCTCATCTACATTCTTTTGGACTTGTGGCTCATTATTGCAGTGATCAGGGTTCTGAAGTTCAAAAGATGGCACAGTGAATACAATATTGGACCTGTATTCAGGAAGACTTGAGTTCAAATCTTGCCTCAGATTCTTATTAGTCCCTTAACCTCTATTTGCCAATAAATATAAGCATAAAGTCAAGAAGAGAAAATACTCAATTCTTGAATTATTCCATCTGTATTTAGACTTGGACAATCCTTCCATCTTTGACTAATACAGTTGTTAGGGCTATTTGGAAAATGCTATATTATATCACTGAGGCAGAAAGTCCAGTGAAGAGAGTAAAACGTTACTTGAATTTCTCCAGAACCAGAGCTCCACTTTTCTCTCTTAAAAAATATGAAATCTCTTGAAAAGTTATATGCTGTCAAATTTAATCCAGCCCACTTGTTCTTTTTACTTACCCCCAATCACCACCCTGTCCCAAAACACATTCATATACTATGACGGATGTCCTGTTTTGGTGTGGTCTTTCTGTTAGGACCGTGCTGTATAGAGAACACTAGAAAACCGTGTTGAAGTAACAACACGGTTTTACCTTAGGGCAAAATTATTCATAACTGATCTACGAAGAGTACTCCTCTCTAACACTTGGCATGGTGACTATTTGATTCACCCACCCTCAGGCATGTAACAATAGTAAGAATAATAAAAAATTTTAATATATGATTTGCAAAATGCTTTACAAATATTACCCCCATTTTATCCTCACCACAACCCTAAGAGGTAGGTGCTACTATTATCTACATTTTATAAGTGAGGAAACTGAGGCAAAGATCAAGTGACTTGTCCAGGGTCATAGCTAGTAAGTGTCTGAGACTAGATTTGAACTTAGATCTTTCTCACTCAAGGTCCAGAGCTCCATACGCTGCTCTACCCACCTACCTTTGAGCTATGACTGAAGCAGTTGTGGATTTGTAAGGTTAACATAACTTATATGTGCAAGGAAACAAGGCATTAGCTTTGAATTCAGATGATTTCTTGCTATTCTTATTAAATAATACTCATTTTATTCCATTACCTGTAGCTTGAGATTTAAGCAATAAATAAATTAATCTAAATTGTGACAATCTTGGAAAATGACAGAAAATTCCAACTCCAAATTCAAGAGGAAGCTGTTTAAATAAATAATCTTTATGTACACATATGTACTTGTATGGGTAAACAGTGTGATGTAGTGAATAGAGAGCTGGCCGCAAAGCCAGGAAAACCAGAGAGAATCTCTCTTGCCGCTGTCACATACTGCCTGAGTGACCCTGGCTGGGCAAGTCAATATACTTCTCTTAAGGACAATAAATTGCAGACCTGCAAAGATGGATAGAGTTCTGACTACAAAGAGGTCACTATACCAATGAAATCACAAGTCTACTCCCTATCCCTATCCCTCCATACATTACTGTACGTAGCAGAAAATTTGGATTCTCTTGTTACTAAAGAATTGTATCACTATTGCAGAAGCAGTGCATTTAAAAAAAGTTTTCACAGAAAGAATTCATAATACAGTGTTCTACCACCACATGTTAAGCATCTTATAATTCAGACCAACTCCAGCCTACAGACATCCCAAGTGAACATTCATAAGAGATTTACTTGGTCATTTACTGACTCAAAATCTAAAAACAAATTCCTGTAGTTGTTTAAATTTTAAATAAATACTTCAAAGCATCATGACTAATAGGCTAGGAGGTAGATTGATTGTATTTTGCCTTTCCCAAATCACCCAGACACAGAGGATTTTCTGTTTCTCTCATAGGCACCTTGCTTTTCATTTTGACTGAAGGAGAAAAATTGTTCATAACTCTTGTGATCTAGATACTCCATTCATTGCATATATGAAAAAAATGGGTATTTTGTAGGAGCAGAATGATGTAGAGGTAAATGTTTAAAGAAACCAAAGGACTTCTAATTAAAATTTGCTCTTCACTTAGAAATGGACTAGAAAGCTTGAGGATATTTGGGGAGAGGTACAACTCTGAATCAGAAAAGATTTTTTTTTTCTTTTATCTGTTTTGCCGAAAATGTGTTATTATATCAGGAATTGTTAACTAAAACTTCACTATCTACCATTGCATTTGATCCTCCCAAAAGAACATTTATTAAGAATGACAAGGAGGAGAGGATGGGGGCAGGATGACAGGCTTAAAAATAAAAGAAATGACACACAGAAATGTAATTACTATGATTGATTTTACTTTACTTTGACTATTAGTAATGCATGATCCTTGAGTTAGCTCAATGTCCAGTCATTTGTGCCTTATTGGAGGCAGGCAGTATATTAATGTGCTTATATCTCTGTCTGCTTCATAATGTGCACGGCATATGGCTTTACCTGGCTCCCAGCTTCCATCTGCTTTCTCCCCCTATTTCACTCCAAACCCTATTACCAAATATCTTTTGACTCCAGGCCCATTATATTGTAAGCTTTTTGAGAACAGTGACTGTTTTTAAACTTATTTTGTATTCCCATCACTTAGCACACACAATGCCTGGCACACAGTAGGAGCTTAACAAATGCTTATTGACTGACTAACTGAAGGCCAGGACCAATACAGTCCTTCTCTGGGTAGTCTTTGGTCTGCTCTAGTGAAAGGTAGAGAGACAATACTATAAAGTAGTGATGCTAATTTTCTTCTATGGCTAGTCAACCACTTCTAAAGCCAATTCCAGAAGGAGTTCCAAAGTCTTTTGAATGAGGTAACTCACTTGGACAACACATAGCTGGATGTCTGTTTGGGGGCAGGGGATCACTCCTTATTTATAGCCAAATCTTTTATTCAGTCTTATAGAAAAACTGATAAAAAGAAGAAAATTCTTAAGAGTTCAAACTCACTATTATAAGATAACATCCAAGAGATGGTGGCTGAATTCTAAAGAATTTGGGGTTTGTGGATTCAAGATCAAACAGCGCTATGACCATCATTCAAGACTAAGCTTTGAGGTATTTTGATGCCACAGCAAAGTAAAAGAACTAGGAATCAAAGGATGGAAAATTCAACAAAAGCAGAGGTTTGTGTGTGCATCTTTAAAGGTTGGATATGCATCAGGATACAAATTGAAACTGCCCTTATAATGTCAACTCAAGAAAGCACAGACTTTCTGCTTTAAAACACAGAAAGAACAACAACTTTATGTCATTCTTGTTCCAGGGAAAACTACAATAAGGGGAAAAGGGAAGTCAAATAGTTAATTCCATAAAATCATCTAAGATTTGAGCAGGAAGAGACCTTGGAGGTAATTTAGTCTAATGTCATTTTGTGGATGAGGACACTGAGGTTCACATAGGTGAAGTGATGTGCTTAAAGTCACACAAGTTAGAACTGGGTCTAGAATCCTGACTTTCTGCTTTGTTTTCTCTTCAGCCCTTCTAAATGAGCAGTGGGAGGGAAGGGATGCCATGGAATACAAACTGACCTCCTGCCTTGTGTCAGTCTGTTGCAGCTGCTTTTTGGAACTTAGAGTTTTCTGCAGAAGAGGCAGAATGGGCAATGATGCAAAAGCTATAGGGCTTTATTATGGGAACATTTTTCAATATACAAAGTAAATTTGTGATTTCACTTGAGATACCTAGGTGGGAGGAACAATGAAAGAAAGGGCAAGATTACAACTTGGTCATAACCACCAGAAATACAAGAATATAACTGGTATTTGGGGGAGGAAGAAGCAGAATATATTATAATTATTCCAGCAGAAGCAATTTTGGACCTTAGACCAGATGAGAGTGAGGCTACAGTAAGAGGAAGAAGGGTGCAATGATCATGAGAGTGACCCAGATTGTGCCAAGTTCTCATCACTCTTCCCAGTTCTATGTGGAAGCAACTGAGTCATCTCACACAATAGGATACAGTTGATGAAAACAAGGTGGGAGGCATGGTGGTTGGGTTGAAGGGGTGAAGGCTGAGAGAAAACTGTATGTGATCTCTAACAGGCACATCAAAATGTTTTCCCAGCTCTGGTGTCAAAGCAACTGCCAATTAATGAGGCTGCAGGAAGTATGGAACATTTCAGCTTGGAAAGTTCCAGGCATTGGAAGTTTCATAAAAATGAAAGTGGGGGGGAATACCAGGCAAAAGGAGACAAATTAAGATTTTAGAGAAGTTTCAGCCTTCTGAAAGAAAGGCAAGGTTAGGGATCCATGGACTTTTTGGATTATCAACATTCCTTTTCTCAAAATTCCACCTCCCCCAACAGATACCCTGCCCCCAAACACACACACACACACACACACAACAAAAATATGACAAATCAACTTAAAAATTCATTGAATTGCCCTAAGTTTCTCCAAATCTCTTCTATCAAAATTGAGCAGAAACAAAACAAAACAAAACTCTGCTAATAGACTTTCTTTTACCTTCTGGTTTGTTGAAGTAAAAATAAGACAAGACTCATACAGAATTTATCTCAGTATATATAATATAGTACACTATGTATTCTATTAAATACAGTTTTACATAATTGGTTATGCTGTTAACTTGCTTGAGTTACACACAATTTAGAAAACATTCTAATATATACTGTGTAGACTTATCATATACAGCTGATTAAATAAGATGTTTGTGGGAATCAAACTTTTGGTTCACAAAGTATGTTTTATAGCATTATTTCTCCAGCAGGGAAAATTGTATTTGATTTACATCATCTTGACCTATACCATCTTTTTTAGTACCATAACTTACTGTTGGTTGGGGCTCTGGGAAATGAATACTTTTCTGCTCCACCAAAGTGGTAAAAAAAATATGGCAGTATACTCCAGAAATACAGTCAAACTCTGCATGGCATTTCCCTGATAACTCACATTTGTTACAATATTAGCAAATTGTAACTGAGCTCCTCTAATAGTATGAAATGTCATTGGAACATGATTCTGTCAGTTACATATTACTGTACCACAGTGGTTCTCAACCTTCCTAATGCTGCTACCCTTTAATACTTGTATGTGGGCATATCTGCATGTGGGCCAACCTGCCTCGAGATGGATAGAGGAGCAGTGTCTCGGTTCCTAAGACCATTGGAAATATGTGTTAAAGGGTTGTTCGACCCCCAAAGGGGTCACGACCCACAGGTTGAGAACCGCTGCTATACCATATTATTTCCGTGGAAACAATGGACCCAACTACATCATTTTACCTAACATAATGCTTTTGTAAAACCAATTAATAATGTTGGATGGGGTGTGCCTGTGCTTTATGAGACTGGAGCTAAAATCATACGGTTCCCACCACCACCAAGGGAAGGGTTACTTAAAAAAAAAGTAAATGATTTATTGTGGGAAAAAATTATTACAACCAATTAGATTTGCTTGGAAAGCATTTGTACTTAAATAAATACTTTTAAGTATATCAAATATCAGTAAAAACTTTGTAATCTATTTTTTTTTTTTTTTGCTTTTTGGAAGGGGGAAGGTAGGGCAATTGGGGTTAAGTGACTTGCCCAAGGTCACATGGCTAATTTTTGTGTTAAGTGTCTTCAGGGCCGGTGCTTTATTCACTGAACCTCCTAGCCGCCCTGTAGATATTCTTAATTTCCATCATTTTATGTTTGCTTTTTTCACTTTCCTCTTATACAGTCAGTGTTACTGTCTTATACAGTCATAGTTAGTGTACTCCTTTCTCCTGATTCTCTGTGCATGTTGATCTTTATACCTCCCATTATTTACAAGGCAACATGGTATAGTGGATAGAAAACTAGCCTTGGATACCTTGGGTTGAATCCCACCTTTGACACATGCTACTTGTGTGATCTTTGTTAAGTCATTTAAATAAACTCTCAGTGCTCTAAGCAATTGTCTAGGATTATAAATTAGAGAGAATTCTAATCTGCCCTGGTATAAGAAGTTTTCATACCTAGGAATTGCCTGTTTCAATGAAATAATGGTCCAATCCTGATTTCCATATTAATAAGGCTCTTTCTATATGTATTTTTATTCTTCATACTTATGAAGCTAAAATACATTGCTTTACTTTGTTAGATTAACATAACAACTTATTTAACTCTTCCCCCACTGTAAGATTTTAAGATTATTTCAGGTGTTTTGCAATTATAAAAAATGCTGTTTCTATTCAAAAAAAGTGAACAGATAACTTATTATTGTTTGATAATATTTTCAGAGCATATTTCCAATGATGAAATTATTGAGTCAAAGGATATCATCATGTGAAACTTTTGACATGTACTGTCAGATTGCTTTCTACAAAAGTTTTTCATAGGTTGCAATTTCACCAGTAATGAATAAGTGTACTTCTTTCTATAGCTTCATTGCCAAGTGTGGTAAAGGGTAGGATGGCAAACAAATGTATCGGAAAATATGGTATAGTAGTAAGGAATGAAGGAGACTATAGAAAGCTCATACATATTTATCATGAATGTATTCTTCATGAAAAGACCCCAGGAAGTGCTGGATGGGTCTAGCAATAAGAAAAAATTACAAAAACTGAAACTGAGTGTAACAGAAGGGAAAAAAATTGTTTCCAATAAGAGAGTCATTCCCGCCCAATCAGACCGTCAAGTCATTAAACTGAAAATCAAAACCAATACCTAATTAGAAGAAAGCAATAAAAAAAATGAAAAGATATGGCTTGAAATTGAGAAAACAGCAATGTGATCTATATGAACAGTGCTAAATATGTGTGTGGAGAGACAGACAGAGAGAGAGAGAGAGAGAGAGAGTGACAGAGAGACAGAGACAGAGATTATGTGTGTGGTGAGGTACTGGTTAAAAGAGCAAATCAACATGGAAAAAATCACCATTTCCTAAGAAAGTTTTAATATCACAACAAGAAGAGCAAAAGAAAGACACTAAAAACTACTTCAGTCAGCAAACATTTTATTTCTTTGCCATATAGAGAGATGTGACAGCTAAGGACAATATCATTAAAACATAAAACTTGTTTGTAAAATTTTATAAGGAGAATGGTAGAAAATTATGAGCAGTATCTTATCATAAACAGTGAGAATCCAAGGAAAGGGCAACTTTGCAAAAAGCTCAGTGAGAGACCTAGGTCTAGGTAAGCCAAGTCAACCATAAAACTGAAAATAGGATGATAAAGAGATTAAAATGTAATTAATCTATCAATATTCCTATAACGAATTCTTTTCCTTATCCATGATAGTAGAGCTACCATATTCAAACTAACATCAGAGTCCCTGAAATGCTGCATGAAGAAGTAGAAATGGCACTAAAGAACCTAAAATTTTTAAAAACACTTGGGCTAAACCAAGTATACACAGAGGAGAACCATACTGGATGCTATACAATTTTCAAGAAGCTGAGGAATTAAGTCACAACAGATGCTAACCATCTGTCACCAAAAGACAGATAGATATAGGAGCCCTGAAAGTAGCAGTAGTGCCCCCTCCATCAGTCCTACTGCCAACCCAGTGCTCTAAGTCATCATCCAGGGAAACAATTCCTACAGAGAAGGGCCCAGTCATTTGCAGTGTTAATGAAATAGGATTTCATTAATAGGCTCATGCCACCTGCTTTGAGCTTAGGTCCAACTGACTGCTGTGATGGAGCTTGAGTCACATGAAGTTTGAGTCACATGGAGCCCATGGTGGGAGGATCTTGGAAAATGGGTGGGGTAGGAAAGGTGGAGCAGGAAGAGAGAGAGAGAGGCAGAGCTAAGGCCCTGTGCATCTAGTATGAGAGAGAGGGAGAAATTTTGCCTAGGGAAGCTTATTTGTGGGGAGGCCTAAGAGAGGGAAGGCTTGGAGATGTCAGTGCTCCCTGGATTGGTGATTTGTATAAACTTCTTTGTTACCATGGTGGAATTGGCTTTCTGGTATCTGAGTAAATATTTTGGTTTTGCCTTAGAAGAAGAGAGTTATTTATATTTTATGAATTTACCCTGGAAATACACATGCATATTCATAGTGGTTACTATGGGCATCCCATTGGTGATAGATCATTCCCATCAACTGTCAATCAATTGTCACACTCAGGGCAGACAAGTCAGCCTAGCTGAAGCAGCAAGGTGCCCTGAGGGAAGACAGGAGGTAGCAGATGTGAGGCAAATCAAATCACCACCACCACCTTTACCACCTTCTCCTCCGGAACCCTAATGTAGACAGCCCAGAAGAACTTTGAACACAAAAGCATGGGATTAACCATGTTCCTAGCCCATTCCTCTCAGCTGTCACCCTGGGAAGCAAGACCTCCTCCAAGTCCTCTAGTCAAAACTTCCAAAGAGAAAGGAAAGTTCTTGCCACCAAAGTCCTTGGAACTGTCAAATGGTATGACATCAGAAACTGATGTGATTTTTATCAATGAAAATGATATTAAAGAAGGGTCATTTTCTTCTGCTTTGCTGCTGTATGCTAAAGATCATGAGACTTTTCCTATCTGACCTGCAGGTCAGATGTGACCTCTTTTCACATGTGTGGTCTTCCCCATAATAATGTGAACTTCTTGAGAATAGGGCTTCTCTTGCTTTCTATTTGTACTCCTTACCGTAACTGCTTAATAAATACGCCATTCATTCTTCCTTTCTTTCTCTTTGTGATAACAAAGCCCCTGAGTAAGGAAGAGCAGTGAGCCTTTACTGGATTGGAGAAAGGTTCCAGAGCTGCTCTCTCCTCTTCAGAGAGAAGCACAGAAGACATTTCCTATACTAGGCTAGGAAAAAAGAAAAATTTTAAAAAGGAGAGCCAAAGAATGAAGATTGCCTTTTTAAGGTTCATTGAGTTATTGCCCAAGTCCTTCAGTGCTGAAGTGTTTTCATAGATGTGGCCAGGGTGCAGGCTTAGCACTCCATGGAGTATACTCCAAACCCCCTACTATACATGTAGTGTCCCTGTTTTTCAGATGAGGAACCTGAGTGATTTGCTCAACATCACACAACTACCAAACATTAAGGCTAGAATTAGCCAGCTTTGATATAGAAAGTAGATGTATAATATCAATTTTTTGATAGATTGTCATGTTCAAAAATGGAAATTAGCTTAACTATACACATTGGGAAAAAAAAGATTTTTTAAAAAATAGCCCAGATCTACTCTTTAACTGAAGAGGTGAGCTATCAGAATAAGCCTATCAACGTATGTATCTTGGACAAATGTTCTTCTACTATTGCCTGAATGGAATGTGGAAAGTAGTGTAGTGTTGTTTTTTTTAAATAGATTTTGTTTTGTAGTGTGTTTTCAATGATCCCAAATCTCCTGCCAGTGCAAAAGACCATATTTTTTTTTGGAGGGCAAATTAGGGTTAAGTGACTTGCCCAGGGTCACATGGCTAGTTTTTGTGTTGTCTGAGACCACATTTGAACTCAGGTCCTCCTGACTCCAGGGCCGTTGCTCTATTCACTGTGCCACCTAGCCGCCCCGAAAGTCCATATTTTTTTAATGTATGTCCTACTAGCAATGCTATATGGCTTAAATCATGGACAAGAACAGTCTCAAATCAAAATCACAAATAACTCAAAGGTAATGGAAAGATGCCTAGCAGGTATAATCAGGTTATATCATGCTGCAAACAATAACTTATGAAAAGCAACATAAAAATCATTATTAAAAATATGGATGACCAAAGGAGGAAATGGGTTGGTCATGTACTAAGAGAGAAAATAGAAGTATAACCTGCATGGTAAAGTAGTACCCACCTACATGCTAAAAATCCTGCAGAACTGTCTGTCACACATTGGGTAGATCTCTCTCTCACAGCAACCTTCTTAATGAAAAAGCGTGGACAAGGAATATACAAGATAAGATGGTCTTATATGCAAATCTTTTCTTTTTAAAATTCCTTTAAGGACTATGCATTTGAAATAAATCAGAAGATATCAAAATTATGGCTCTAATCACATTATCCAATCCACAACGAACCAATAAATTAGCTTAATTACAAATTGTTGATTAAATATAGCCAATTTTCTTAAGTATATATAGTATGGGTTGTTATTAGGTTGAGGCTGCCTATTTTTTT
>CM053592.1:55824048-55841536 GCA_028646515.1 Pseudochirops corinnae
TTGAAAATATTAAAATCCATTTTATTGTGTTTAACACAAAGAGAAATGTATTATATAAACTTATCAAGTAGATAAGAAGATAGTTTTCCTGCAGTTTAAATAAATTCATCCCTTAAAAGCACCATTGATATTACAACAGATTATCCTGCCTAGATTTTCCTTTCTTAATCTTGCAAGTCAATTAATTAGTATATTTAAACGGCCTAATTTAACAAGATAGATTTTTTTTACTCTCAAAGACTTACTATGTACTTTTGAAATTCTATAGATTTTCTATATGATTAAATATGATATAGCTCTATAGATTTTTTTTTAAATGACTCTTCATTGCTCTATTAAATCTTAACTGAGCAAATGTATCTTTAAAGTTAGAAAAGAGAACTATTTCCCCTTCTTTTCAGTGTGCTTTTTTGTAAAGTATTATTTTCAGCTCTTCCTTCCTTCCTTTTTCTTTTTTTCTTTCTTTTTTCCTTCCTTCCTTTTTTCTTTCTCTCTTTCTTTTTTCTTTCTCTATTTCTTTCTTTCTTTCTTCTTTCTTTTTCCTCTTAATTTAGTTAGACATCAACATGAGATATCAAATCTTTTCTGAAGGAATTTTCATTTGTAAAAGTTGTCTTTCTTCTTGGAGTAGTTGGACAGGAAGGTTGGATTTAATTTAAAATGATTAATGAGATTTTGTCAGACTCCTTGACTTTACCACCGCTGCAGTTTGTCAGCACAACAACCTGGGAAACTGGGACGCCACTCTGTCGCCCAAAACCACTCTCCAGGAAAAAAATAAAGCCGAGTAACTGGTGCCAGGTACATGTCAATGGCATTGTCTCTCAGCTGTTGACAGTTTAAAACTCTGAGTCAGGAATGTGTATGTGTTGGGGATACATATACCTGAGGTATTGTTTTCAGTCTCTTCGGAAATGGTTAGTCACTTTTAAAGTTTAGGTTGTTGACAATTCCCAAAAGAGACTGTTCTAGGAAAATAGTTTTATTACTTCCTTTTCTCCTGAATCAATTTTAAATTAAAATAAGCCACCAAACAAATATAAATATCCAGGATCTCTGATTCCTCTCTTTTTTTTTTCTTTTTTGCATAAACAAAGAAATGAAAACAAAGTAGATGCCTGGTGAGGAGGAATGCCTGAACAAGTCTGGTACATTGATGTGATAAAATATCATTTGTTCCCAACATGCTTAAAACCACACTAAGACTTTTGGGACATCCTGCTTTCTAAAAGTATGTTGAATACAATAAATTACAGAAGACATATGAACAGATGAAGAGTGAAATAATAGAACCAAGAAACTTCTATCCACTTTGCAAAGCTGCCTCATTGTATTCTCTACCAAATATTGTACAAGAGAAAAAAATCTCAACAAGGCTATCATCTTAGCACACAGTTTTTCTGCATTAACACTGCAACATTTTTTCATGCACATAATACTCTGTGGTAATATCATGATTGTGTTAGCATTGGTATTCCAGATTCTTCTTAGCACCTGTCATCCAGAAAGTTCCAAATATCCGGATAACATGCTGTGGCTATCGTTCTGAGCATTTTTATTGCCCTCTTTCCAGTCCATAAACCTTCTTATAAGAAAAGGTTTTTTTTTTTAACTGAGTAGTCTTTTTTATACATTAAGTTTTTTGTTATTTTATTCTATTTGGGAATAACTGAATTGTTCTGGTAATAGACTGTCTTGTTTAGCAAATATTTGTTAAAAGTCAAGAAAAGCAGAATGACAGAGGAGAAAGGTTCATCCTTGGGATCAGAAAGGCCTAGGTTCAGGTTCTGTTTCTGACATATTCTTGCTGTGTGACCACAGGTGATCTACTTAACCTCTTACTTCCCTAGAAACCTCTCTTAGACTTTCACATAGAAGTTACCAACCTCCATTAGTAGAAGTAGGTTCCCTGCTGGGAGCTCCCCATATGGATAAAATCACAGGTTTATATATTCCTTAACCCCTTTGCCCCTGTGTAGCAGTAATCCCCCCGCTTTGTTTTTTGCTTTATGGTTTATAAAATGCTATAAAGAAGGTAGTACAAGTATTATTATTATTATTGTTATTATTATTATTATTATTACCATTTTACAGATGAGAAAACTGAGTCAAATGATTTGCCCGAGAGCACAAATGTCACAGCAGGAACTAAGAAGAAAGTCTTTTGAATTTAAAATTGGTGTTTTTACTATAATGCCTTACTTACTCAATGACCAACTTTCAAAGAAATAGAATATAAGGTGCAGAAGAATTATGAGCATGCAAGCTCCTTCAAGGCAAGGACTAGATCACCCTTTTTTTTTTTTTGCATTTACATTTTTACTGCCTATCACTAAGCCTGGCCCATAGTAGGTGCTTAATAAATGTTTATTGCTTAAATGATGGAAGGAGATCTACCATGATTCAATATAGCTTGTCCTAAGTTTTGGAAGTAAAACATTCCCACCAATAAAACTACCAAACTCCTTTGAACCTTTCTTTAATCCGATTATTCAGAAGATCTTTTGTAGTAACTTTAGGATCACAGTTGGTGATGGTTGAGAGAAAGCGATGGGGGCAGGGTCCTTGATATTGACATATCTATCTGGTTTCACATGGAAAGTAAGAAATGTCAGAGAGCTTTGATGCTCCTGGAAAACCTTGGCAAACAGCTAAAAATACCTTTAGCAATCATAATCTCTGTGATGGAAACAAATTGTGATTCAAGATGAATTTTGTTGTTTTTGTTGTTCCGTTGTTTCAGTCATATCTGATTCTTCATCACCCCATTTGGGGTTTTCTTAGCAAAGATATTGTAGTGGTTTGCCATTTCCTTCCGCAGTTCATTTTACAGAAGAGGAAACTGAGGCAAACAGTATTTAGTGATTAATAGAGATTCTAGAATTATATTTTTGATGTTTCTTTTGATCCCCTGGTTTATTATGCATACAAAATGGTGTTATTATTTATAAATTTTAAGTTGCTGATTAATTTGCAATAGGATGCATCAAAAAGTGATCGTTTTTCTTTTTAAAAAAGTATAAAACATTTATAACATATAAAACTATGGTTTGCTTGCATCCAAAGGCCAAAAATCTGTATAGTAAAATGCATTTCCAATTTTGACATAGAAAGCGGGATTCTGTGAATGTAAGTTTGCTTTATAGTAAAATTTTCTGGAAGAATTTCAGTTGTTAGGGCAGTGATACAACTGCTATTCCAGTCCATGCTATGTTCTATTTGTGTGTATTTTGTCCCACTCTTTAAATGGATCCTGGAAATCTCAGTAATGTTTTCTTATTAACGAATCAGTTCACAAGGGGAGAATCAAATTAAATTACTTCATCATATACCACAGTTCTTTAAAAAGAAAAAGAACTTCTACATTGTATTTTGCCATTCAAATGAATGTCATAGCTATACTGGTTGAAATTTGTCATGATATTACTGTCGGGCCTATGCATTTCTTATACAACTTTACTACATTTACACAAGTGCTATTCATGAATCATAATTTTTTTATTTTGCAAAAAAAGCCCATTTTAAACAAAAAGCATTGTATTTTTAAAAAACATTGTATTATAAAGAATAGGGCATCTAGGTGGCACAATGAATAGAGCATTGGCCTTGGAGTCAGGAAGGCCTGAGTTCAAATTCAGCCTCAGACACTAGCTTGGACAAGTCACTTAACCTATTTGCCTCAGTTTCCTCATTTGTAAAAATAAATTGGAGAAGAATATAGCAAATCACTCCATTATCTTAGCCAAGAAAATCTCAAATGGGATCATGAAAAATTGGACACAACTGAAGCAACCAAACGACAAAAATTATTAAGAAGCATTAAATAAATCAAAGCATGGCCATTCCTTTCACATTAAACCTCAAAATGCTCTCTCTATCCTCTAGGCTAGCATTTGATGCATGGGTCATAGTTTTAAGGAAAAATTAGCCATTACCACTAAAACATTACCTTGCTTGACACCCCAGCAATCTCTTTTTTTTTTATCTTACATAACTCTTTGCCTGGACACTTCTGTTGCATTTTTCTTTCTCTCCCTTACATGGCAAGTATTAAAAACCATAAATATGGTATTTATCTTCCTCTACTGTTAGACTGTGATCTCTTTGAAGGTAAGGACTCTTATCTTTTCATGTTTATATCTTTAGAGCCAAGCACAGAGACTTTGCACATTGTAGTTAATAAATATTTGTAGAACTGAATTGAATTAAATTCAATAATACCAGACCAACTATCCAAGGGAAACAGGCTATGGTACTAGTTGATCTCTCTCTCTCTCTCTCTCTCTATTTAGGAAATTGATTTTTTAAAAGAGCATTTAATCCCATTTCTTAAAAAAAAAGAAAGGCTAGTGTGTCGTTAGGTAGAATAATAGAATAATAATATAATAGGTTATTATATAATGTTATGACTGAAGCCCAGACTAAAATTCCCCCAAACAAGTAGTTGTCTTCATTATTATCACTTTCTAGTAGAAAGGAAAAATACCAGCCTATGTATGTTTACAACATTTCCATCTCCCCCGTCTTTATACAAATAATGAATTTACTAAAGTAAGCATTCTTTATTACTTGCCCAGAATCATGTATCACTTTCCTTGAGCTGGTAGTTTCTGTAGAGTGGCTCTAGCTGATTCCCAAACATTATTTCACCCATGAATGAACAACCCATCATTACTCACAGCCAAAGTTTCTTCTGTTCAATCTCCTTACTGATGTCAGTTTCAGCTGGTGTTGATAGATGCTTCATGCTTGTGACTGAGGTAGGAATGAGAGTCCATTCATCATTTTAAAATCCATTATTATGACACCAGTTCTACAGAGGATACCAAGAAAATGTAAGTGAGACTATTAAAAGTAAATTAATCATCTTTCTCTAGGCTATTTATTTCTAGTAGGCCAGTGCTACATTAACATTGTAAAATTTCTTTGAGTACACCAACCCACAGTTAATGTAGCGGAAATAGTACTGCACTTGGTGTCAAGAGACCTAGTTTTTGAATCCTCAGTCCTATATCTGATACAAGGGATAAAATGCTGCAATTGGAGTCAGGAAGATGTGAGTTCAAATCTGAACTGAACTCTCAGACATTTATTAGCTGTGTGACCCTGGGTAAGTCGCTTAACCTCTCTATGCATCAGTTTCCTGAACTGTAAAATGAGGATCATAAATGTACCCAGCTCTCAAGGTTGTCATGAGGAACAAATAAGATATTTGTAAAGCACCTGGCACAGAGAAGGTATTTAATAAATGCTTTTTCCCTTCCCCTGAACTTACTAGTTCTAAGAGCATGGGCAAATCATTTAAACTATCTTACCATCAGTTTTATAATCGATGAAACTGGAATAATGATACTTATGCTACCTACCTCACAGTCTTATCATGATGAAAATGCTTTGTAAATCTTAAAACATTGTATATGAATTGTTATTATGCATTAACTTTGTTTAAAGGTGATTTTTTTCTTTTAAATTTAAAAACACCTACTATATACACATTCCAAAGAAAAACACCAAACTTCACAAAATCACCATCTTTTACTCCCTTTAGGTGATCCCTGTGGATATTTTACCTTGATGCCTCATTGTGGTATGGAGGTTTGAAATGTGATCTGTTGTCTGAGGAACAGCCTGGTAAGCTCAGAAGGACTGAGCACCAAAAAGTTGGTCACTAGGCAATGGGGTATTTTTGTCCATAGCAACTCACAAAGATATGGAGGTGTTGTGGCCTATTCCATTGGGAAGAATGTCCATACTAATTAGATAAATATATTAGGTGATCCCTGTGGATATCAAATGGAAGAAATTTTGTTTTTGCATAGACCTATGAGTTTACAGGTGTAGAGAATTTCCACCTGTGTGGAAATACAGCCATCTTATAAACTTGGCTAGATCACAGAGACATCAAGTGATTTTCCCTGGGCAAAACTTGAACCCAAGTTTTCCTGACTCCAAGAACAGCACTTGATCCTCTCTATGAGGCTGCTTCTCATTAATTAGAACAAGGCAAGGATTTTGTGGACAGCCCTAAGATGTGAAGTTTGATGGTCCAGGGATGGATCAAAGTCAGTCATGAGGGAGCAACAGTGATTCAAACAGCTGTTACTGCCATTCTGAAAGGAAGTTGTGTGGAACAAATATTTGTAGAAGCCATATTAAGGTTGAGCCCACTCTTCCCAAGGACTGAGATTGTTTAGGGGAGAGTGTACCACTGGGATGATAAGGGGACATTGGGATGATAAGGGGAAAAGCTTATACTTCTGTTCATATCTTTTCATAAAATATTCCTTTGTAAAAGCCAAAAACAACCAGGACTCCAACAAATCCTTGATCATGTCCTCCATTCAGAGATAACTCCTTCTCTCAAATGGTAGCTTTCTTTACTTCCCTAGAATACAGCTTCCCAGTCTGGGACACAGTCCTTTCAGAGCATATGGCCTCTCTCCTCTTAAAAGCAAACATCTTTGCCTCCTGCCATAAGAAACAATTGCTGAACTTCTTAACCCTATCTACAAGCATACTTTGCTTGGGTACAAAAGACCTTGGATGTCCTGGTTTGCTATATTGCCTCTGTCACTAAATGTTAACATACAATCCAATTCTGCAAATATTTATAGTAAGTTACTACTGTTTGGAGAGCACTGGGACAGATACTGGGGGAAATAGAAAATTCTCACAAGCCACATTACCTGTCCTCATGGAGAGTAAAGGACAGTTAGGCAAAGAGTATTGGCTCAAATGATCTAATTCCCAATAGCCACCAGCAATACTTCTTTTTAGCTCTGCCCATCACTTTCCCTTTAACCTTTTACCCACCTGCAGATGGTCACAGTAATGACAAGGCAACAAGATGAATAATTTGCCTCTGAACTCCCATCCTCACTCCCCTTTCACAATTTTTTTTTCAGTTACCACTGCACACCGACCTCCATCCCCAGAGTCAGAGTCATTTACATTAAAAAAAAAATACTAAAAGTCAGCATCACAATTTACCTGAGGCTCAAAGACAGTTTACAGAAGCATTACAGTTCAGGTGAGAGGGTCAAGAAAATAGTTTGTGAAACCCTAGATTTTGAGCTAGAAGGGATGTTGAAGGTTATCAAATTTCAACTTCTTTGTTCTGTAGGTAAGGAACTGAAACACAGAGAAGTCAGGCAATTTGCCCAGTCACACAGTTAGTAAATATGTAAGGTGAAATATGAACCTAGGTCAAATAGATATGCATTCTTCGCTGATATTTTACCCTGATGCCTCATTGTGGTATGGAGGTTTGAAGTGTGGTCTGTTGTCCAAGGACCAGCCTGGTAAGTTCAGAAGGACTGAGTGCCAAAAATTTGGTCACCAGGGAGTAAGTTCTTTTGTCCATAACAACTCACAAAGATGTGGAGGCATTTGTGGCCTCTTCCAGAGGGAAGAACATCATACTGATTAGATAAATAGCATGTCTTTTTGAGTGTTGAAATAAGTGAAGTTAAAGCATGCTTATCATCTGAGACCATGTCAAGAAAATTATCTTAGAATCACATACAAAAACTTGAAAGAAGCTCAGGGAATTGTGACTTTTACCATCAGAGTGACCTAGGAATGCCATATATTCCTTAGGCCTCAGTTTCCTCATCTATGTAATTAAGGAGTTGGAAAATGAAAGAGCTGGGCTCTTCCCAGCTCTAAATTGTATGATACTATGATCTGTTCTAACTGTAGTCTGTGGGCAGCTGAACAGCCAACACCACTCAGCCTTTAGGCAAACTGATACTCCCTGAAGATGAGTGAGTTGAGGGTGAAGGAACAAGGGTAAGAAGAATTTCTTTGAGCTCTGAGTCATTCATTAGCTGCTTCTTCTGAGAATAACCCATTATCTTTCCTTTATGTTTAGAAACCTCCATTAATGCTTCACCTCAGTCTGTTGAGACAAGCTGTCATCTACTTTTCCTTTTACTGTTTTTTAGATCATGAAAATTAGAGAAAAATAAAGATTCTTCCCCAGTAGTTTGTCAGTTGTTACACTAAGTCTGGAGTTTGGCATCCCCAGTTCCTCCTTAGTCTCCTAAAGAATATCTCTGCTTTTGAGAGAGATTCATGTAAAGATATAACTTATCTACAGAACAAGCACATGGAAATAAATATTGTATTAGAGAAGAATCTGACTAGTATTAACTAATATTTATATAGTGTTTTAAGGTTTGCAGAGTACTTTACACATACCTCATTTCATCCTCATGAGGAAGGTACTGTTTTCGTACCCATTTAATGGATGAGAAAACTGAAGCAATTTAGAACAGCTAGGTAGCACAGTGGATAAAGTGGCCAGCCTAGAGTCAAGAAGAACTAGCTTCAAATCTATCCTCAGATACTTAATAGCTGTGTGACCCTGGGCAAGTCACTTAAACCTGTTCACCTCAGTTGCCTCATCTGTCAAATGAGCTGGAGAAGAAAATGGCAAACCCCTTCAGTATCTTTGTCAAGAAAACCCCAATGGGGCCACAAAGAGTCAGACGTGACTGAACAACAATAACGACAAAGTAAATCTCCCAGAGTTGCGCATCTAGTAAATGTCTGAAGCAAGATTCAAACTCAAGTTGTCCTGACAATCAGTTCCAGTGCTCTAGCTGCGCTCCCACCTAAGAAATTTAATTATAATTTTCTAACATTAAAATTGCACACTGAACACCACATAGCAAGCACTCTTACTGCATATAACTGCCAAAGTGATGTTTCTAAAGCACAGATTTGAGGATGTTCCTCTGAAAATAAACTCCTGGGACTCACTATTGTCTCTAGGATAAAATAGAAATTTCTGTGATTGGCATTTAAAGTCCTTCTATGCAGCTGCTGGGTGTCACAGTGGCTGGAAGACTGGTTGTGGAGTCAGGAGGATCTAAATTCAAATCTGATTATCAGATACTCTAGCTGTGTGACCTTGGGCAGGTCACTTAACCCTGAATCCCCCCCCCCAAATAAATAAAGTCCTTCTCCACCTGGTCCCAACCTACCTTGCCAGGCTTTATACATTTATATCCCTTTCTATACTATAATGTGATCAAACTGCCATTCTTCATGTTCCTCACACATGAAACCTCCTTTCCCATCCCTGGGCCTTTGTAGTGGTCATTCCCACTGCTTGGAATGCATTTTTTATCTTGGCTCTTTAGAATTCCTAGTCTTTCAAGACTTTGCTCAGTCACCATCTTCTACATGAAACCTTTCTTGTTCACTCCATCCCCATAGTTCCCAGTGTCCCCCTTCCCCAAACTTAACTCATGTTGATTTTTTTATTGATTTAATTATATACATATCTTCTTCTTCCTAGATAAAAGTAAGCTCTTTAAGGATAGGGGAAGTTTCACTTTTTGCTTTTGTGTCTCAAAACTCTAGTGCAAGGACTGAGATTTAAAAGGTACTGAAATAAAAATTTGTTGATTGATTAATGAGGTAGGACTATTATGTGATGATACTGTCATACCAATTTATTCACTCACCAAACATTTATTATGTATCTTCTACATTACAGGCACTGTCCTAGAATTGAATTGGAGATACAAAAACCAAAATGTAACAGAACTTGGAGGAAGGTGGGAGTGGACCAAGCATTTATTAAGCATCTACTATGGTCAGTAATGCAATACTTTACAAATATCACCTCATTTTATTCTCATAGAAACCCTGTAAGGTAAGTGTTATTGTGATTTCAGTTTTACCATTGAGGAAACTAAGGTAAAAGTGGCTAAGTGACATGTCCAGGATCATATAGCTAGTTAGTATCTAGGAGCTAACATTCTAGGTTTCAGGGACTACAGTGTGTACACAGGTAAGTCAACATAAAACATGTACAAAGTCAGTTCGAAGTAAAGTTCTAGGTCAAGGTAATTAACAAGGGAACCTGGGAAGGTGTCTGTAGTGCCCACACAATATTCACAGCATTGATGGCAACTGCGAATATGATGGCTTAGTACTGAATCACAAAATATAATGGACTCTCCTTGTAAAAGACAGAAGCAAAATTTTTATTCAGACACCAGAAAGCCAAATCCCAACACCAGAAAACTGAATCCATCATAGCAACAAAGAAGTTAATATACCATAACACAGCAGGGAGCCACACTACATCTAGCTTTCTCCTTGCCTGTGTCCTGTCCTCCCTCCAGCTCTAACTGCTCTGACTCTCAGTTTCCTCTGGGCTCTGTTCCACCCATTCAGCAAACTTCTCCCACCAAAGGCTCCATGTGATTACATTTGGCCTATTAGGGGGCAGGGAAGATCTTCAAAGCAGGAAAGATCTTCAAATTCCCATCACTATTACAGTGTTGTATGGCCAAATGGTCCATAAGCTGAACCTTAAAGGGAACCATAGATTCCAAGAGGTAGAATTGAAGAAGGGGAGCATTAGAGGCATGGGGACAGCCTGCACAAAGGCATAGAGGGGAGATGGCCAATTTGGGTGGAAAATGGAGCACATTACTAAAACATGAAATCAGCTGGAAAGATAAGTTGGAACCAGATTAAAAAGGACTTTACATTTTAGAAAGTTACCATTTATCTTGGAGGCAACAGGAAACCACTGAACCCTTGAACAGGGCAGTGACACCATGAGATGTAAGTTTTAGGAAGAGAGCGACAATTAAAACCCAACCCCAAAACACCAATTCCTCATGTTGTGACCATAATAATAATGATAACAGCAATCACTACAATAGTGCTAGCTAGTCTAGTTTAAGATTTGGAAAGTGCTTTACAAATATAATCCTAGTCAATAAATGTTTATTAAGCTCCTCCTGTGTGCCGAGCTCTTTATTAAACACTGGGGATACAAATGTGAAAAAAGAAAGATAGCCCTTGCTTTTGAGGAGCTTACAGTTTAATGATGGAAGACAACACACAAAAGGAAGCTGCAAAGGAGGGTGGGGGAGAAGTGGCTCCTCAGTTTGGGTGGGAGGAGGCAGGGAAGGCATGGTGGAGAGGTCAGAGTATGTCCCAGAGTACTGCAGCCTGGTGAGAAATGAGATGTTCCATTCAGTCTCAAGTCAGACAGAAAAATAGCAAGGCAGGAAAGCGAATGGTAAGGTTTTTTCTTTAGTGCCATTTCCACTGATAAAATCCTATCCCTTTCTGATGCTGAACCATTTGACAAAGCCAAGGAAGGACATTGGCAGCATGAATATTCTTTTCTGGGGTCTTCAGTATATGTGACTGCAGCACCCACAAGAGCAGTTGCCAGGCTGCTTCTATACAGGGCTAGCTTCCCAGGATGTTGGATTCAAGGTGTGTGCTTAGAAGTAGGACCAGTGGCCTGGAGGATGTTGTCACTTTTGAGTCTTGTACCTACCTGCTCCTGTGGCATCTGAGTTGTTAGTGGTGTCGGAAAGCAGCCCCTCCTACACAATGATTTCCCTTTTCAGTGAAGGCCATTGGACTTAGGTTAGAAGAATGGCTAGTGGTAGGTCTGCTGGGGACACTGCATTTCATAAGGCTCTTGGGTTTATGTCCTGAGCTATCTCCATTGCGGTATGATTGGAGGTGACGGTAGTGAGCCATTACCCATTCGTGCCTGAGATTTAGTCTACAGAGCTCTGGATTTACATCATGGAGATCTAGGAGCTCATCTCCAGTATCTATGAGATATGTGACCTTTGTCTAGTCACAATCTCATCTTGCACATCTGAAAAATGAGGACAATAGTACTTAGCTCACAGAGTTGTTGTAAGGTTTAAATGAGATGATATTTGTAAAAGGTGCTCAGCACGGTGCCTGGCTTATGGTAGGTGCTGTGTAAATGTTTTTACAAGAATCAGGTGAGATAAAGTACTGTATTAACATGAGCTGTTGTTATCCCTGCACATCACATTCTCTGAACCTAGGGGTGAAAACAGAGTTGACACTGTGATTCTTTTTTTTTTTTCTTTTTGGAGGGCAGTTGGGGTTAAGTGACTTGCCCAAAGTCACAGAGCTAGTTTTTGTGTTAAGTGTCTGAGGCCAAATTTGAACTCAGGTGCTCCAGGGCTGGTGCTCTATTCACTGCACCACTTAGCCACCCCTGACATTGTGATTCTTATGGTTAATTAATAAGCATACTCTGGTTTTTCCACAAACAAAAGGGAAGATCCACTTTCTGTCTCCAACTTCCTTAATCTTTCTGTGCATTAGATTATATCTTGATGGATAATTTGGAAGCTAAGATGAGGATCCTGGGTGGGATGGTCCTATCTATAGGCCACATCCAAAATGGATTATGACACATACAATTATTTTTTTCACATTTATAGAGTTTTATAAGTACAAGGGACCTGAATCATCCAGTCTGATTCATTTTGTAAATAAGGAAACTGGCCTCCAAATGGGCTAAATTAGTCTGTTTGCCATTATACAGACAGCAAGTAGCAGTGGCCACTGTGGCTGACTATGAATTTACTATTCAGTACTCCTTTAAAAAAAATTAATAGTATTTTATTTTTTCCAATTACATCTAAAGACAATTTTTAATATTCGTTTTTGAAAGATTTGAAAGATTTCCAATTTTTCTTCCTTCCTTCCTCTCCTCCTCCCCAAGATGACAAGCAATCTGATATAGGTTATACATAGACAATCATGTAAAACATATTTCCACAACAGTCATGTTGTGAAAGAAGAAACAGAACAAAAGAACCAAAAAAAAGTAAAAATAGCATGCTTTGATTTTCATTCAGACCCCATCATTTCTTCCTTTGCATGTTCCATTTTCCACTTTCCATCATGAGTCTTTTGGAATTGTCTCGGATCATTGTATTGCTGAGAAGAGCTAAGTCAATTATAATTGATCATCACACAATGCTACTGTTCATTCAGTATTCTTCTTATAATATGTATCATATTTCAGCATTTCAATTCTGTCCACAATTCTTCCTTATGATCAAATAGATAGAAAGTCAGTGAGCTTTAGAAATATCACTTGGACACTTGGGGGCATAGCAGAGACCAATGTATGTTCTCCTAGGAGAATGGAAGCATCTTGAAGTCAAGATTTATTTTTTGTTTTTATGCCCAGTGCTTAGCATAATACCTGGCACAGAAAAAGGTCCTAATAGTGCTTAATGAATTGAATTGGAGTCAGGAAGACTGAGTTCAAATCTTGACCCTGCCATATACTTGCTGTGTGACAATCGGTCAATCACTTCCCGTTTTACTTCACCAAGCAAGTATCTAAGTTTTCTAAGACATTAAGTTATAGATTTATGGTGGGGGAATTTTTGACATCAGGAGTTTCCCACACCAGTGAGGATGAGTGCACCCTTCCTCCCCCAATACAATATACAAAAAATTAAATATATCACCTGTGTTGAATGTGTATGATGCAATAAAATCACTGAACTTGTAAACAGAAGGTGTGAGCTTGAGCCTAGATAACAGTCATATCTTAAGAACATATTTACAACCTAAATTTTTCTGCAAGTAAGAAGGATCTCAATGAATTTGGTGGTGGTAGAGGGGTACAGAAGAGAAGGGGATATTGAGTCATGGATGTACTAGGAGCATTTATACCTTGGAAATTGGCAAAATGCTAATCAGATTTTGATTGAATGTTTTGTTGATTGTCTAGAGCCAGGGATGGGAAACCTGCCACCTTGAGGCTTCATGTGGCCTGGTAGGTAGCTGACTAAACTTAAGAAGATGATGGAGAAAATTTTAATATTTCAGATTATATTTAAAAGTGTGTCCTGCATATGTATTTATAAAAAAAATTCCTTTTTGGAGAACCAGCTGTTAAACCATTACCAGCACACCTCTGGTCCCGACTGAACAGACTAGACAATGGGAATGAAGTAATACAGTACAGGAAAGCTGTGAGGAAAGTTGGTATTCTGACTACCTGGCCAAAGGGGACAACTGGAATTAAGTTTAAGATGGGCAAGCATGGGTGAATATTTGTTGAGGGGCAAAGGGCTTATCTCAGTTTTCCTCATTTGCAAAACACAAAGGTTGGCCTAGAACATTCTAAGTTTTCTGCCTGCTCTGAGTCCAGGGAATCACAGCCAATGGCTTTGATAACATCAAAATTATGTATTAAGAGTCAGGGCCCAGCTACGCTATGGTATGGAGAATCTTGAAATTCTAAGGAATATCCTCCCATCTGCCTAGAAGAAAGATCCTCATTCACTATGGTAGCAGAACTTCAAATTCTATTGTAAAGGGATTACAAGAAATGCTGTGTTGTGTATAAATTACATTTCAGAGAAAGAAAGGTCTCGTTTTTTTATCTTTTAGGGAAGATCAGAAGGTGAATAAGGATACAGCTTAATTTGGGAAAGATATTCCTGTTCTTTTCTTAGGAGATGCTTGTTGAGACATAATACTTGTATTCCTTAATCCTGAGACATCACCTTGAGGAGGATTCTAAGAAGGAATTTTAGGAACTGGTGTGCATGTATGTGTACACTGTGTGTTCTTATGTGAGTTTGGTTACTTGTCAGCATGGATATTGCTTAAGAGTCTAGTGTGAACAACAAAAGACAAATGATATTATAATGCCTAAGCTTATCTGGATTAATGTGGACTACACCAACCTAAGGCTTTGTGGGGCCCTGTGCAAAGCCAGATGTTTGGGGCCTCAACCAGGCCTCTATAATCCACACACCTGGGGGTGGGGAGAAATCTGGGAAGGAAAAGAGGGAAGTTTTGTAGTGAAGGGCAAGCTTGAGGCTCTTGTAGGATTCTCTCATGGGAAAGCAGCTGGTTCTCTTTTCTCTGAAAACAGGCTTCTGGAAAGAAAGACCCGTAGATGCTCATGGTCTGAACATCCGTGGTTACGTTTAGGAGATGCCTGCAACAAAACAGAGTAGATAGTTTATGGAAACACACGATGTGTTCTTCCAAATTCTGTCTTGCATTGAGCCACAGTTTTTGTGGACCTTGCCACCTGGTGGATTACTGGGAAAACTACAGGGCCTTTAGAAAGATGGGGGCTGGGGGTGGGAGAGGAAGCAGGACTTCCTGACTTTTAACTCACTTACTCTCTCCCTGGTGCTGTTCTAGAGAAGCTTTGGAGGAAATTAAACAAAATCTTTGGGTCACCCTTAGGTGGTATTTATTATAGGTTGATGTAATGATCAGCGATAGGTTTACTCATGGCAAGCTAAATGCAATGGCAAGAAAGAAGAATTGTGGTTTGCTGAAATTGTAAGGGATTTGACTAAAATAATGACAGTATTGGGTAACTTGCTACATTTTATTTGGAGAATCATAAAATGTTAGAGCTGTAAGTGACTGAGGTCAACTAGGTTTAATGGGGGGGGAGGTCAAATTAACTTAAAAGAATTGCTGAAAAAAAGATTAAAATAACTTGGCATCTTAAAATAAAACTCCTTCAACAAAACAAAATAACCCAGCAACTACAGAACTTTTAAAATTGCCAAGGAAGGCTATCTACCTGCCTCAAAGAGACTGAAGAAGAGTGTCTATATCTGAAAAATCCTCCTTTCAGTGATTTGTATCCAAGGAGTTTGTGGCATCATCATGTTATATACGCTGAACATACTGATTGACAGTATAGTAGAATGACTGGATTTAAGACATATTAATTTCTTAATTCAAATGAAAACCCCCATGTACGACCCAAGTGGTTAGGGCTACGGCATCTCTTAGACTTAAGTCTATCTCTCTATAGTTTACTGTGGAGAGGAGTTGGAAATTATTGAATTATTTGATTGGGGTACAATCTATATAATTCAGGTTCTTCTCCCTCCCCCTGCCACCAATAGACTGAATTCTGCCTTGGATCATGTAGTTGTGACTGCCTGAAGGGCCTCAGTGAACCAAACGATTGTCAGCTTTCCCTTTTTTTTAATTGTTACTACTAGTCCCCTATATCTGCTGCCCAAAATGATGGAGCCCTTTCTACCCTCCTGTCTTTTTTTCTCCTTGCTCCTTTCTAGAAACTTTTTTCTACTTCAAGGAGATTGAGGAAGGGAACCTCATTTGAACTTCTTTCTATTTCTATAAAGATTAGTGACTATCATTTGAAAGGAAAAAAAAGCAGAAGCAGGGTCCCACCCTTTAAATCGTAACTTTCCTCTAGTGTCTTGCTTGACTCTTTAGTCATTCTGTTGTCAAATAGATTTGAAATACAGAATATATGATTTTATTTAGGAACTTTAAAAATTAGAGATAGAAAAAAAATCTATTGGGTCATTAGAGCTATTTCTCTGTTAGGGTAGAATGGTTTTCTGGCCTAGAGTCAGTAAATAAAATTATAAGTATAATAATAATATTGGGAAGACAGAATTATCACTATTACATTTCCATTTTTCAAATCAAATTGTTAACAAATTTTTAAAATAGATTTTTAACATATAGTGTGGAACTAGAGGTATTCTGATTGTTGTTATTATTATGACTAATTTCCTTATTATACATCTTTATCACCCAAGACTTGATGATGCTTTATAAGAACAAAGTTCCCTATCCTCTGGAACTCAAAACTTTAGATAAATAGGGTATAGTTATACCTTCAAATAAAATAAAATTCAGAAAGTAAAAAGGCTTAATTAAACAAATGTTTTAAAATCCTGTATCTTCCGGAGGAGCAAATTGTTTGAAACAATTATTTGTGTACAATTCTACAAGATGCCATCCAAGAGTGAAAAATTTGAAATGAATTTAAGTAGCGGGTGTTTTAACTTCAGAGAATTTGATAGCAAAAGATATAGTTTAGCTAACCTCTTAATGGGATTCCTGCAACCTATAAAAATGTTTATTTTGCTAACATTTGTATATATGTGTTCTAGTCTTCAATATATATGAACTATTTGATTGTACATAAATCAATGTGCATGTATAGATACATACATACATATATACACACCATAGGAAAACGGCACAACAGAAGCTAGAATAACGGTTATGTGATTTGTGAGAGGATACGAAATACTTTGTATTTGTCAAGCCTCTGTGTGAGCCAACGTCTATGCAGTATTTATCTTTGCTTGCTTACTAGAACAGCAATATATCTCATTTTCATAAAGGTCCCCTGGGGCAATAGTCATGCAGTGTTACTTCAGCCTTCATGCAGGCAATATAATACAGAACACTCCATCTCGAATAAATAGGCAACACTGGATAGTCACAATTTTCATTCCTGTTAGTTTTACAAGATTTCTTCAGGTAAGAGATCAAAATGTTCTCTTATTATTACTTATTAGATTAGATTTCACTTAAATGGAATAAGGAGATTATTTCAGCTGTATTGGTGGGGGTACAATGGGAAGATTCTTTTATTCTTCTTCTGGCATCTAGCATCCTCAAGCTATCCTTAGCTATCCCATTTAGAACAAAATTTATTTTCAAGCTACATGTTAATATTTATACAACATAAAATCTATCTAGAACAGTGGTTCTCAACCTTCCTAATGCCATGACCCTTTAATACAGTTCCTCATGTTGTGGTGACCCCCAACTATAAAATAATTTTCATTGCTACTTCATAACTGTAATTTTGCTACTGTTATGAATCGTAACGTAAATA
>CM053592.1:55842036-55857908 GCA_028646515.1 Pseudochirops corinnae
CCCCCCCCCCCCCCCCCCCCCCCCCCCATTTTACATAGCTTCATACATCTCTTCCAGAAGGACTTCAGATTTACCTGGAAAAGAAAGGCACGTCCTGGTCTTTCGCTGCCTTCTGGTTCAAGGGTGTGTGTGTGTGTGTGTGTGTGTGTGTGTGTGTGTGTGTGTGTGTGTGTGTGTGTGTGTGGCTTCTTGCGATCATTATTCTGTCGAATGATTAAGGAGTATAGGTGGGTGAGGTATTTAAAGACAAAGTGAATTATTTAGGAGAAATTATTCCAATGTTTGTCGAACTGAATTGACTTCAGAGAGTGTTGCCCACGGGGTCTGAAAGCTGTTTTGAGAAGACAAGAGAAAACCCTTCCAAGGAAATTTTGTTGGTGGAATAATTGGACCACAGATTTAGAGCTGGAGTAGTCGGGGCAGGGTGAGGTGGAGGAGTCGAGAATCAGATCCCCTCATTTTACAGATGTGTAGACTGAGACCCAGACAACTTGGAGACTCAGTTTTTCATTTTCTTTTGCCATCTGTTTTCATAGCCTTGTTTGCAGAGGGTCTGAATGAACTATACAGATTAGAACGGAGTTCTAGGTTTTGCAGAAGTCCTAAATGGTACCCTGGAACAATAGCTTAGAGAACTGAACTGGACCAGGAACTCAGAGATGAGGGTTCTAATTCCGGGTGGGCCACACAGCATCATATGATATTGGCACTAGCCTTAATCTGTCTAGGCTTCAGCTTCCTCATCAGTGAAATGAAGGGAGTAGACTAAAGGATCTTTTTGAGCTAACTACTGTATATGTAATATAGTACTCATTGTCTAACTGGACTTGGAGGAGTCCCAAGGCTTCGGGGATTTAGACTCACTCCTTAAGAATCAGTCTCAGACCTTATTCTCCGTGTGAATGGTGTGAACAGGCCATGACAATGGTAGTGGAGGGGAGAGAGGGATTTTTTAAAGTCAGAAGAAAGAAGTTTTTCATCTTTTATAAGAGAGAAATGGGGGAGGGGGGCAGAGATATATTTTCATATGAAAGGTGTCTCCAAAAGCTTAAAATTGCACTGACTTTTGGGACATTGTAGATGCAAATAAAGGTAATTTTTAAAAGGATTACAATTTTTAAAAATGTAATTAAAAAAAACCCCTCATATTTTGTAAGTCAAGTGCCACTCTAATAGTGCTTGGTGTTTAGGCCAAACTGTTGTTATTGAATGAATAAATGAATGAATCAATGAATGAATGAATGAATGAATGAAGGGGTAGGGGGAAACATTTAAGCCTTACTATATGCAAAGTCATGTGCTATGGAAACAAACAGAAATGTAAGGCAGTCCTAGCTTTCCAGAAGTTCACATTCTATTAGGCAAGGCAATACTTATATAAATATTGGTGTTTTGAAGGAAAAGCCTCCTAGAAAGGCTGATGCTTTCCCTCCTTACACAGGCAGTGTCTCTGTGTCCCAGTTTCTGACTGTCTCTGTCCACTATTTCAAGGCAGGCCAGGGAGAGGTCTCCCTGGCCTCTCCCAAGGGCTGGTTGGTAGGAGGACCAAAGGTCTCAGGCTAAGAAAGTCTTCCTCCTCACACCTTCTCCACTCCTTGCCTCTCTGTGGCTCTGGCTCTGCAGCCTATTAAACCTCTAATAAATAACAGAAATTGCAATTTAATTTGACTTACAGCCTCTTGCTGGGGGGTCTGGAGAGCTAATACAGAGAAATGTGGTGGTATGAAACTTTTTCTTAGTTTTTCAGTACCTTGAGTGTTATCATACTGTGATAGGGTTGTGCATAGGGTGGGGAACAATGATGGAACATTGGGAACAATGTCAGGAGAGAAGTGGGAATCCACTCTCTTGATTTTCATTCCTTTGCCCAACCCAGGCCCATAAATCAGAGACAGATTTGTGCCTATTATATTTTTAAAAATGTTTTCCTTTTGGTCCTAATGTCTGACTTCATCCTTCTGGGGAGCTCCCAGTGTGGAAACTCCTTCTGCCATTGTATGAAGGCAACACTTCTGTTAACTTGTGGTTTTAAAGAATAGTCTGGGAGGCACTGACACAGCAGTGTTAAAGAGTTGAAATTCTGCTCCAGATGCTTGCTAGTGGTATAACTGTGGGCAAGTGACTTACTCAATTACCTCTTCCAGATGTAAATCTATGATCCTATGGACTTATCTTCCAGTCTCTGAGCCCAATGATCTATTCTCATGAATCATTGTCAACTCAGACATTCCCTGATCCTCTCCTCAAGAGTGGTAGGATTCTGGGCTCTAGGAAGGGACAGGAATTAACAGTATTAGATTGCCTGGATCCACGTGCCTAGCCCTGAACTTTACCAAACTGCCTCTCTGAAAACTTTTGGTCCAGCCTAGGACCCTCAAACAAGCCTAGATACAGATTGGGATCAGCAAAGTCAGCTCAACAAACTCTTAGAAAGTGCCAGGTACGTGGGCCTTTGATACTAGTTGATTAATTATGTTTATAGAATAGTAAAACATTAGAGTTGGGCGAGACCTTAGTTATGACCTAGCCTGGTGTAGTGCTGAGCTTGGAATCAGGAAGACTTGGGCTCAAATCCATCTCCAACAATTTACAAGCATTATGACTGTGGGCAAGTCACCTCACCCAAGTTTCCTCTTATGTAAAATGAGGCTATTACCTCTAGCACAGACCACCCAGGTTGATCAAATAAAATCATCTGAGTAAAGTACTTCAAAGAAGCAATTGTTATTAAATACCTGTTGTATTTAGTTGAAATAATAAAACAAAACAAAAAGGAAGCCCAAGGAAGGAGAAAAGACAGGTCAAATGATGATGGGTTAATGGTAGAATCAGGCCAAGAACCTACATCTGCTGCCCACTGCTCTCCCTTCTGCTCTCTTTGCAATACACCAAGTTCTAAATAATCGGTCTCTGAAAAGCTCTGACCTTCAAGGTCGGGAGGATTCTCTTCTTCTGAGTTGCAATCGCACGAATGGTTAAGGTCAATAAAGATCTTCGAATGTTTTTGCCCCCTTCCCTCTTCCTCCTCCCCTTGAGAAAAGTTAGCACTGATTGTCGGCTAAGCCCGTTGCTCACATTCTTGGTGTTTTGTTTGAAGTCTCCCAACCTCGTGAATTTAGATAAGAGGAATCTCAGGCAATCAAATCCAGATATCAGGGTGCCAGACACCAGATAACCTTCCAGCTGCCTCAGTCTTGGCTCTGTGCTGGCCGCTTGGCCCCAGAGAGGAAAGGAAATCTCCCGCAGAGCCGAAGTACAGAGAAGGTTGATGCGGCTGGAGGTGGGGGTGGGGTGGAAGGTAGAAGAATTTTGGTTTAAAAATGATCGGTCCATCAACTGTCACCTTTTCATACTGTTTCCCTCCCTCCCTTCCGTATCCCACCCTAGTGAAAAGACTGCTTTGTATCCAGCATACACTCCCACACGCACGCAAGACACAATTTTATCCTGATTATTTCATGCATTCATATTTTAAGATGCTGATCTGCCTTCTTCAAAAAAAAATCCACTGGCAGTCGACACAGAAGCTACAGTATTCTCACGCCAGATTTCCTCTCAGGTTTTTCTCTATTATTAGCTAGTTTAGAAAGCTGATAAATTACAATGTTGAAACCATTTGTTTCTAAGGGAGGAGGGTAGGAAGGAAGATGCATGCATACATTTGCCAAGGTTCTGTGTCCCTTAAAGTTCCTTTTGGTTCTGGGGCCAGAGGGAAAATGACAGAGAGAAGAGAGAGGGAGAGGAGAGAGGAAATAGGGAAGAAGGGAGAAAAGGAAGGGGAGAGACAGAGACAGAGAGTGAGAGCTAGCAACTCAACTGTCAACTGTTTTTCCAAACACCAGATTAATGTTCCCCAGGACCTGGTCGTAATGTGACCTTATTGTTTTCAAATATGCTTCCCAACATCTAATCGTTTGTTTGCTATGTCTCTTGGTATAAAATAAACAAACTGGGCAAAGGGAAGAAAAAAGGGGAACTCACATCCCTTTACTCCAATGTCTCCTTAGATTCCAGGAAAACTCAAAGCAGTTAAAAAAAAATCCCATTCTCAGCATGAAAATGAATTATATATGTTTGTGTACATACACATATATGTCATCATGAGAAAAGCAGCAATTGCAAATCTTTTCCTTAATAATACAAATAAAAGGTTTTTTAAAAAGTGCTGTTAACTAAGATTTAATAGAGAAAGTTTTGCTGACTTACATATACAAATAGGCACAACGACATTTAAAATCGAATTCCCTAGGGGAAAAAAATTCTTTAGATCTCACATTATTCAATCGATTTTCCCAAGACCAAGTAGGTTGATTCTTAACCAATACCCCATATCTGAACTAATTAAAAACTGTATATATTGTGCTAATTAGTGAAAATCCCGTGTATCTTGAAGCACTATTACTAACTTGTTTTAGGCTAGAAAAAAAAAATAAGCAAACTCAAGAGTTCAGCACTGTCCAAAGAAACAAAAAATAAAACACTAAAACCACCTATTTAGTTAATTTGCAAGCAAAAATGCCCCTTCCCAACCTAAACCAAATCACACTAATGAGTTTACGATTCAAAAAGATAGAAAAGCATTTATCAGATTAGAAAAGTACTATAACTGACAGATTTGGACAATATATGATAACATTAATGAATGTCATTCCAAACTGCTAATGGAGTTCTTCCCTGCCCCCCTAGTTTGTGAAAAATCAAGCCACTGAACTGTTACGATTGATCATCTTCCAGGGAACTGTATGCTGTACCGTTACTAATTGGACATCACTTTCCTAAAGGAAACTTTACAGAAATACGTTTTGCGTCTGATAAAAAGCAGATCTTGTGGCTCAAAATTAAAAAAAAAATCTTTCTCCTTTTTTTCTTCCTTTTTCCTCTCCTCGTGAATAAACGTCCCCCGACCTTTTTTCTTCCCTTTTCAGAAGCATGTAAAAGAAGAAAACCAACTTGATGACTATTACTATTATTAATAATAGCTATCATTATTGTTATTAATAAAGCTTAATCCTTTGGGGGCAATACCTACATCTAAACCCTGCAATTTCTTTTAAGAGGGGATCCCAGGTGTAGTCAGAACTTAATTTTTAGCTACTAGGGGAGGCTCAGAGCTTTAAACATTTTCTTTGCCTAATAAAAGTATTATTGGGCTGCTTTCATGGTTAGTTACTAAGTATTTCACCCGACAAACCAAAGTCTAAATCGTTCCTCTCAATTTACTAGCACCGCATTTCTTCAACCGCTTTTATTGCAGAGATCTCAGCCTCTCTAATGATTGTACTGAGCCTACCCACCTCCCCCCCTTTTCTCCCCACCCTACCTAACCTCACTCCACTCCACTCCACTCCACTCCATCCCACCCATCCCGCTCCTTTATAGTTGTCTTTTCTTCCCTTTCTTCTCTCTCTCTTCCCTCTCCTTTCTGTGCACTATTTCTCACTCCCCAAATTTTTGCTCCCCTCGTTCTAGTTCCAGGCTTTCTAGATTCCTGGCCGCGAAATTTTGTCTACAAGTACAACTTTACGTTATTGCTAAATTGGTGTGTGTGTTTGTGTACTTTCCCACCTGCGCGTGTGTTTTGTTTCTCTCTCTCCGTAGTTTCCTGCTCATTTACAAATTAAAATTTTACCACTGGGGAACCATGGGGGCAAGAAGGCATTTTCCATGTCCAGGACTTCTCAGTCTTTTTGCTTTAATGCCCTTCCGTGATTTTATGATTGGTTGCTCTGGTTGGAATGTTTATAGATAATAAACAGCTAATCCATTTCTTGGCTAATGAATTGCCTTACTCCGGCACCAATTTAACACCATTTACTAGCCCCGGGAAACGGCACAGCTAACAACCAGGAGGGCCCATACCACCCAAGATCGCAGCTGCTTAAAATCAGAACCGAGTAAGGAAGATAAGGGTTTCTTTGCACAGTCTTCCTTCTCCTCCTCCTCCCCTTCCTCTCGCTCCTTCCCCTCCTCCTCCTCCTCCTCCTCTTCCTTTTCCTCCTCATCTTGAGATATTCTGTTCAAACCGTGGAGTCTGTTAGACTGAAAAATAAGGGTTCTGGACTGAGTTGCCTTTCTTTATCTGTTAGGGGACCTTCAAGGACGGACACACCCACACCCGCCCCCGCTCCCCTCACCCCTGGCTTCTGCAAAGCGGGGAGGCAGACAGGTGAAAGCCCTAAATCTGTGCCTGGGGCTCTTCATAACCTTCTAGGAGTCTACTCAGCCTCATTCTGTTAAGGCCCTCCAGGGGAGCGGTCTGGACCAGTTCGGTTCCTCTCTCTAGTGTACGCCAAGATTGGAATCAAACGCGAAGCTGGGGATTGGGGAAGAGAGTGGCCCATTCCTGCCTCCTAGTCTTTCTCCCCTCCCATACCTCCTTTGATAGTTAGGCTAGCTAGTCTTGTGGGTGGAAAGAGGGGCGGGAGGCATGTCATTGATTTCACACCTTGGAAACTTTTCTGGAACAAACAAAACCAAGTCTAGTCGACCCCCTAGACGTCAGGCAGGCTTTAGTGGAAACTTGGAAGATGTATAGTATAGACCAATTGCATTCCAGGAGCAGAAGGGACCCCATAGTCTGGTAGTGATTCTTTGACAAAATTATCCCATCTGTCTCAGCTAGGCAGTAGCTGTTTGCCCAGGGTAGTGACACCATGGGGGGGGGGGAGGGGAGGGGGCGGGAGGAGGAAAGGAGAGGGAGAGACAGAAACCTGGATGCTTTTTTTTTTTATTAGAGAGTCAGGATAGTCCCAGACTTAAGCCTTAGATTCATCAAAAAAAATAAAAATGTTGTCTTTCATTGTTCATTACCTACTGGGGGAATGGGAGCGGCGGCGGAGTATTACCTTTAATGGTCAAATAAAGGAAAATTTTAAAATGTGGTTGGAGAGGTGAGAGGGGGATGGAAATGTAAAACTAAAAGTAAATGAAATCAGGTTGGGGGGGAGAACATTTCTCTATCAAAGTAGTCCCAATATACCATATAGTTTCTTTTGTGAAAATACAATTCTAAATAGGGGAGTGAGGTGGAGCATCTAATGGGACAGTGTAGAAACTGTCTTTTCTTTCAAATCGTCTAAGGAGGGGTGAGGCAATTCTAGTCACTAAGCAATTTGGCTGGGTTTTGCTTTACTACAAATGAAAATTTTTGTATACTCTCCCACTTCCTGGTGAGTCTTTTCTAGGGCTTCCTGCGCCCCCACCCCCATCTGCAAAATTTTGCTTCCTTTTCTCATTAAATAATAAGAAATGCTTTGATTTGTTTAGTCGAAAGAGTTGAGTTCCCCCATAATTCTCTCCGTTGGTACTGTGTAGAGCAACGGCCAGGCAGAGATCAGAGATTTTGTGATTAAAGGTCATCTAATCCAACTCCCTCTTTTATAGAGGAAGAAACCGGGGCCCGGAGCCGGTGAGTGACGCGTTCAAGGTTGCACAGGTGTAATGGACAAAGTCTTCTTTGAAGTCCAGGTCTTTTGACGTCAGATCCAGTTTTCGCTATATCACATCGTCTTCTCTTCCCAATAGCTCAACCAACTGTATTTCTAGTAATGCCTATTTAATCTCAGACACTACAGGACCTGGAAATAGAAGACCCTGCACCAGATCAACAGTTTGGCAAACTATGGTTTGGTTAAAATGATTTGAAGCCAATCCTTCCCCTCTCCCTTTCTTCCACCCTGTTTTAGCCTGTTCACTTTATGCCATTTACTTCCAGTACTGGTGATTTCAGCTACTCCTCCACTAATGTACACAGCCCTTCCACACCTTTGCTTACTGTCTTCATAGCTTATAGGAAAAAAGCAAAACAAAACACATGGTGAGTAAAATTGATGGTTATCTGCTTAGAGTTTAGCTATGCTAGTCCTCAAACGGCAGTGCTGTATAGTAGGCTATCCTTTCCCACTTAGGAGGACCAGCCAGAGGATAATATTCAAGAATTCAAGATCTCCCCACCACAAGGAAGCAACAGTAGAGTTTAGTGAAGGTTTAGTACTAAAACCAAAGGAAGAAGTGATTGGGAGTTGATGCTGCTCAGCAGTTTTGTGTCCCTGAATGACTAAAAGATGGGCATCAGTTGGACACAGGATTTCTTTTGAAAGGGGCCTTTAGTGGGTCTGAAAAATGACTGCAATCACGTAGCATGATGGATTGAGAACTGGTAGAGGACCTGAAAGGTCATCTAGTTTAACCCTTTGTTTTACAGCAGAGAATGACCACATTCATAAAGGCAGTTTTTTGCAGAGTTGGGCTTCTTTCCAAATGTTGTTTCCTTGGCCAGGACTTTTTAAAAAAATTACTTATTTGGGGGCACTTTTTTTTTAAACAATCAAAATTTTCCCCCAATACCTTTCCTCTTCTACTTCCCCCAAAGTCATATGACAACAAAAAATATGTTGAAAGGAAAACAAAGTAAAAACCCCCAGAAAAACCGATCAATATATCCAAGTATGAAAATATGTTCAACATACCAATCCATGAAGGAATGGGATAGTGTCTTCTTATGTTTCTTCTTTGGAGCCCTACTTGTTTGTAATTTTGAAACACAAAACACTTTTTAATTGTTTTGTCTTTAACATTGTTGCAGTCACATATTGTTTTCTGGGCTCTGCTCACTTCACTCAGCATCAATTTATGTGAATCTATCTTTGCTTCTCCATATTTATCACATTTGTCATTAGCTACAGCACAACTATTACATCCAAGCAGCATTTGTTTAACCATCCCCCAATCAATGGGCATCCCTTTGTTTCTAATGTTTTGCTATCAGAAAGAAGTGCTGATATAAATATTTTAGTGAATATGGAAACTTTCTTATTAAAGGGTATGGACATTTTATTAGCCTTATTTGCATAATTCCAAATTCCAGCCAGAGGTTCTTTTTTTTTTTCTGGAGGGAGGAATCCTGCACAATTGAGGTTAAGTGACTTGCCTAAGGTCACACGGCTAGTTTTTTTGTGTTAAGTGTCTGAGGCTGGATTTGAACTCAGGTCCTCCTGACTCCAGGGCTGGTGCTCTATTCACTGTCATCTAGCGCCCCTAGCCAGAGGTTCTTAACCTTTTAGGTGTAATAAACCCCTTTGGCAGCATGGTGAAGCCAATGAAACCCTTCTCAGAATGTTTTAAAATGTGTAAAACTCAATACATAGGATACAAAAGAAACCAATAATATTGAAATAGTTTTAAAATATTGAAGAAACAGTGCACAGACACCAAGTTTAGAACCCCTGCTCTATCCTTGCTACCTGTTTCTCAAAAAGGGAAATCAGGTATCTCTCTAAATAGAGAGAGAAATTCCAGCATTCTGCAAAGTTAAGCTAAAGTAAGTTCTTTGTTCCTCAAATCCATGGAAACAATAATTCAGGACGACTTTGCCTTCTACCTGGTCCTACCCCCTTAGTCATTGAGAAACGTTCTAACAACGCCAGAAAGATTGTGCCCCTACAGTCTGGGAGAGTTGTCTTTCCAATGAGCATGAATCGGGTACTGCCCTCCTCAAGAAAAGGCTCTTTATCGTAGGGCTCAAGATTTGAGACCCACAGGAGGGAACCTTAGCAACACCACAAGCAAACACTTTGTTGTTTATGCATTTAATGTTTTTTTTTTTAATATATCTTTTTCGCTGCGGCTAGGTGGCTCAGTGAATAGAGCACTAGCCCTGGAACCAGGAGGACCTGAGTTCAAATTCGGCCTCAGACACTTAACACAAAACTAACTGTGTGACCTTGGGCAAGTCACTTAATCCCAAGTGCCCTATCTTCCTCTCTCCCCCCCCAAAAAAGGAATTTTTTTTTTCTTCCTACTCTAGAAACATTTCCCAAGAGCTCTAGGCATCTCAATATATCCCAGTCTTAGAGGCCGCATCTTCTATTCCCAAATGGGGAATCAGCTTCCATGAACACTGCTAAGACCCTCTAGTAGCCTGGTTTGTAGTGTGCACTGGTTAGCTAGCTAGCCCCTGTCTCCTATCCGTTCCCCACCCAATCTAAATTTGGCTGGGGTTTGAGAGGTGGGGGAAGAAGGGAATATCTGGGGCGGTGATCAGAGAATTTTAAAGTCCCTTTGACAATGGACGAAAAACTAAGCCAATGACTCAGTAAAACTGAGTTAGAAGGATCTATGTTCAGATTTCCTCCCTTCGGCCTCAGCATTCTCATCTGTAGTAGAGAACCCTTTTATATCTACAGCACAGACATCTCAAGCTGTTTGCTTCATGTTCTGCAGAGGCTATTAACTCGCTTTGTGATCCGAAACTAAGGTCAGAAATGAAAATGAATAACAACCTCACACTACTCCTGTCCCCCTCCTACGCTTGCACTACAGTATTCGGTATGTATACTGATAATAAGAACAGAGGATTAAATACATTCTAAATACATAATTGAAAGGAAGAATAAAGTGATTTGAGTTAATGCTCTACAGAAACAGAGTACTCAGATAACCTGGGGCAATTAGTGGCCTCTTAAGTCTGTGTGTTAATACAATAAAGCCAACCAGTTTTCACCCCCAAAACTTTTCGGCTTTTTCTGCAGCCGCTGGATTTTTGCATTTACTTGAAGAATTTAATGAAGAAGCACCGCCTGCTGCTTAGATGGGTCAAAGGATATTCAGTAAGTGAGCGGATAGCTGGGGAAGCGTCCAAGTCCCCACCTTTGGAGACGTTTACATTCAGGCGTAAGGAACACGGGCCGAACCCAGGGGGTGAGCAAGTGAATGAATGAATCCCTACAAAGCGGACCCACGCTTACTCTGACTCCTGGAATACATTTAGGGTTGGGGAGCGTGAAGTACGGAATTGAAACTTGGTCGTCAGGTTGAAAGAGTAGTCACTAGTTTTGGGGGTCTGATGCTCTGGTTTGGTGTCTCAGCTCTGACACTTAGGAGCTGTCCTAATCTCCGGCAGGTCCATCCTTCCTAACTTTTGTTTTCCTATTTGTAAATTCAAGAGGATCCTGAATCTAGTGTTGGAAGGCAACCTTGGATTTCTTTCCTGATCCAATATTTTCTGATTCTTCTGAACTTCTTCTTTGGTACTGCCCGATGTGGAAGGGGGGGGGGGAATTTTTTTGGGGGGGAATCAATAAGTTGAAAGGTTATATTTTTTAATGTTATTTTATTTTTTCTCCCAGTTACATGTCAAGAATACTTTTAGCGTTCATTTTTACGAGATTTTGAGTTCCAAATTTTTCTCCCTTCCTCTCCTCCCTTCTTCTGAAAATGGTTGAGTTTGATATAGTTTATACATGTGCTATCATGTAAAAAAATTTCCATATTAATCACATTTGTGAAAGAAGAAACAGATCAAGAGGGGAAAAAAAAGGAGAAAGAATAAAGTAAGTGGAAAAAATATGCTTCAGTCTGTATTCAGAGTCCATCAGTTCTTTATCTGGGTATGAATAGCATACCTGGGTCCTTTGAACTTGTCTTGGATCACTGTGTTGCTGGGAAGAGCTGAGTCATGCACAGTTGATCATCACATAATATTACTGGTACTGTGTACAATGTTTTCCTGGTTGTGCTCATTTCACTTCCACATCAGTTCATGCAAGTCTTTCCAGGTTTTTCTGAAATCTTCCTGTTCACCATTTCTTATTGCACAATAGTATTATTGCATTAGATGGGTCCATAGCTTGTTCAATCATTCCCCAACTGATGAGCATGCTCTCAATTTCCAATATTTTGCCACCACAAAAAGGGTTGCTATCTTGGGCCGCCTTTTGGAAGGGAAAGCTGAAACTGTCTCTAGGCTGTCCAGAGACTATATAAGAGAAAGGGCCTTGGAAGATTTTGATTTCTGTTCTGTTCAAATCAGCAAGCCAAGGCATGAGAGGATGTTATTCTTACATAAGCTGAATTTGGGAAGATACAGCTTGCTGAAAGGCCTTTTCTGTTTTAAAATTTTAGAACATAAGAACATAAAGAGTTTCATAGACCAGCCAGTCACTTAAAAAAAAATGATTTCTCACTTATCTCCCTAACTCTCACTTTTATCAATTGACTTTTACTTAGTTCTCATTTTATACAATACACGGCCTTTTTGGTTTCCATTTTCTGTGAAAAGTCAGAAAGTATGAACCACAGCTTTTTAATGCCTCAATTTCCTTATCTTTAAAATGAAAGAATTGAATTTGATGTCTTCTAAGATGCCTCCCAGCTCCAAATCTGTGGTTCTGTGTTCCTACCTAAAATTTTATAGGATTTGACTTCAATTTTCTCATTTGCAGAATAACAAAGTTCCAGAGAAGTTTAATGATTTTTCCAAGGGTGAACAACTAGTAAGTGGCAGAGATGAATTTGGAATTTGTTAGTTTTTCCTCTGTTTAATTTGAATTCCGTATTCTGGAAGAACTTCCCAAGTGAGGAGGGAGGATATCATTAGAGGATTCTGGTCTTTTCCCCTTCCTCTGCCTCCCCACCTCAGGAAATACTTTGCCACCATCTTCCTGCACAGAACAGGAAGAATAAAGGCCAATGACAGGGGTGTATGAATACAGTAGGAGTGGGAAGGTGGGAAGATTATGCAAAATGCCTTGCTCATTCCAGACATTCAACTAATGGAACTAAATGAAAGCTCCCACTTAGTAAAGATGTGCTTGGTGGAACCTGATTAGAAATTAGGAATTCAATTAAAATATCAGCTAATGATCCAGCATTCTGGAGAGCAATTTGGAACTTTGCCCAAAGGGTTATTAAACTGTGCCTACCCTTTGACCCAGCAATACCACTTCTAGGTCTGTGCTCCAAAGAGATCACAAAAAAGGGAAAAGAACCCACACATACAAAAATATTTATAGCAACTCTTTTTGTGGTGGCAAAGAACTGGAAATCAAGGGGATGCCCATCAATTGGGAAATGGTCGAACAAGTTGTGGCATATGAATGTAATGGAATACTGTTTTGTTATAAGAAATGATGAGCAAGCAGACTTCAGAAAAACCTGGAATGGCTTATATGATGAACTGATGCTGAGTGACGTGAGCAGAACCAGGAGAACACTGTACACAGTAACAGCCACATTGTACTATGACTAACTTTGATGCACTGAGCTCTTCTCAGCAATCCAAGGATCTAAGACAACTCCAAAAGATCTATGATAGGAAATACTATCCACATCCAGAGAAAGAATCATGGATTCTGAATGCAGATTGAAGCATAATTGTTCTCTTCTTGTTTCTCATGTTTCCTCACGTTGGTTCTAATTCTTCTTTCCACGACTAATGTGAAAATTAAAAAAAAATTTTACATAAGTAAAAAATAAATAAAGTATCAGTCACCATAGCTAGGAAATTATGGCCTTTGTCAGGGAGTTCTAATGTAGAGCTGCCATGGGAAGGTTGTTTGAAAAATTGAGATTGATCAGGAGAAATCTAGACTGATCAACACTCAGGTGTGACTGTAGGCAAAATAGTCAATGGGGTATATATGTTTAAACTTTATATTCAGTATTAACATTTAAACTTATTTTCCTCTAATGCCATTGGATATTACTCCCATTGCCTCTAGCTTAAAATGCAAACTCTCCTGTTCTGCATTTAAATCCCTTCAACATTTGGCACTTTCAGTCTTCTTTCTTTCTTTCTTTTTCTTTATTTTTCTTTTTGGTGGGGGAAAGGCAAGGCAATTGGGTTAAGTGACTTGCCCAAGGTCACACAGGTAGTTAAGTGTCAAGAGTCTGAAGCCAGATTTGAACTCAGGTCCTCCTGAATTCAGGGCCAGCACTAGACTTATTTCTTTTTCTTTTTTTTCTTTTAATATTTTCTTTTATTTATTTTAGTTTACATCATTCATTTCCATGAGATTTTGAGTTACACATTTTCTCCCCATTTTTCCCCTACCCCCCCTCAAAATGGCCATCCCCTTGTAGGACCCCTCCCCCAATCTAATCTCTCCTATGTCCTCCCCCATCATTCCTCTAACTTTCCGATAGGGCAGGATGAATCTCCCTTCCACAGTACTAGGCTTATTTCTAATGTTTCTGGCCAGACTGTCTTACTTGCTGTTTCTCCTTCACAATATTTCATTTCTTACCTTTTGCATAGGAATGCCTCCTCACTTCTACCTGCTTTCCCTAGTTCCCTTCAAAGCTCAGTTCAAGTGCTACACCAGGTTTTTACCATTTTCCCAGCTGTTAATGTTCTCACCCTTCCAAATACTTTGCAATTACTTTCTAAGTATTATGTCTTTACTTATCTTTGTATATCTTGTATTAACCAGTAGAACTGAAACTCCTTGAAGAGAGGAACTGTTTCAGTTTCTCCTTTGTAACCCCAATTCCTTATACATAACAGACACTCAAATGCTTGTTGAACTACATTAAATTGAATTTCTTTCCTCTTCAAAATTGACCTGTCCTCAAGGCTCTACTAGGTGACTAGAACTAATATGTTTGCTTAGTTCATACTTAAATGATAATGGCAAAATGTGTTACAATCGCTTACTTATATTTAACTGGAATGCTAAAAACCTGGGGCACAATTAAGTGGGAAATTCAGTAACAATGGATAAAGTTTTTGCAGGGGAGGAGGAGGGGAAGGGGAGTAGAGATTGATAGAAAGGGTCCAAAAATGGATACTTCAATATACTTCAGCCTGCTTTATCTACAGGTAAGCCTGTTATGAGACCACCACAGTTAGAGAATAAAGTATTCTTCTGTTTCTGATCAGTATGGAAGACAATGCCTACCACAAAGGTCTTTTTACATGGATAATCATAGACAACAGAAGTAAAACTCAGTAGCATTAGAGGGAAATAAGCTTAAAAGTTAATGCTAAATATAAAGTTTAAACATATACACACACATTTATGTGGTAAGTGTATGCATACAGTACCCATGTTCATATGCACACACACATAAACACACACACATATACACACACACACCCCTATCTATAGATTTCTGCAGATATTTGTAAACAATACCTACTGGAAAAATAGTTCCTCTGTGGCCAAAGGGCTATAAAACTATATACCCTTTGTTCTGACAATACCACTGCTAGGTCTATAACCCAAAGATATTTTTAAAAAGGGAAAAGGACTTTTTGTACACAAACATTTATGGCAGTTTGTATGTGTGCGTGTGCGTGTGCATGTGCGTGTGTGTGTGTGTGTGCTCTGTGTGTGTGTGTATGTGTGTGTGCTCGGTGGCTGAGAATTAGAAATCAAAGGGATGCCTATCAATTGGGAAATGGCTAAACAAGCTGTGGTATATGATTGTAATGGATTATTATTGTGCTATAAGAAATGACAAGCAGGATGATTTTAGGAAAACCTGGAAAGACTTACATGAGTTGATGTATAGTGAAGTGAATAGAACCAGGAGAAAGTTGCATGCAATAACAGCAATGTTGTATCTAAGAAGAACTGTGAATGACTGAAACTACTCTCAACAATACAATGATCCAAGACAATCTCAAAGGACTAATGATGAAACATGCTCTCCGCCTCCAGAGAGAGAACTGATATTGGCTAAACATAGACAAAAGCGTGCTATTTTCACTCTCTTTCATTTTTTTCTTTTATTTGAGTCTTCTTGTACAAAATGACTAATATGGAAATGTTTTACATAATTTTACCTTTATCTGATTACTTACCATCTAAGGGAGAGGAGAGGGGAGGATGGGATGGAATTTGGAATTCAAAACCATCAAAATGTTAAAAAATTAAAAAAAAAAGAAAAAGAGTTCCCTTTTATACCTTCCTGGGAAAAAGTGTCTAGTAATTTTGCCATCTGTGTTATGGGCTATAAAGTAGGGGAGCACAATTCAAGACTTGTGATGAGAACTACAAGGCTGAAATACCTTCTGAAAGTTGTGGAGATACATATCCCCTGTTATCCCCATTTGCAACAGGACCAGCAGCACTGATAACAGCTGTAGA
>CM053592.1:55867877-55889500 GCA_028646515.1 Pseudochirops corinnae
CTATTATTATCTCTATTTTTATAGTCGAGGAAATCGAGGCAGACAGAGGTTAAGTGACTTGCCCAGGGTCACAAAGCTAATCAGAATCTGAGACTGTATTTCAACTCAGGTCTTTCTTACTCCAGTCCAGGCACTTTATTTATTGCACTAGTGGATAGAGACCTAGTCTTAGTTAAGTCAGGAAGAATTGGGTTGAAGTCTCGCTTCTGATATCTACATGACTGAGTGATTCTGGGCAAATCACTTTACCTATCAGAATTCTAGGTAACTGTAACAGGTGCTGATCTGCATTGATACAGAGTTTCCTCCTCAGGCAGGAGTGAGCCTCAAGGTCACATGTGACCCTCTAGGTCTTCAACTAGATTCCATCAAAAAGCTGCAAACGGACCTGGAGGGCCACATGTGGCCTTGAGGGAAGCTGCAGGTTCCCCACCCCTGACCTAAGGAGTTTCCTACATCAGCAAAATCACAAATAAAATATAAATAATAAAGAACCCAATCATAAATATCTCAAATAGGGGAATTTATTCATGACAATTGATGCAACATGTACAGTAAAAGATCATCAATACAGATTCTACTAATTATGAATTTCATAAGATCGTAGGTTTAGAACTGGAAAGGACATTGGAGTTCATTTAGTCCAATCCATTATTTTACAAAAAAAGGAAACTGATACTGACAAATGTGGTGACTTGTTCCAAATCATACAGGTAGGAGTCTGCAGAGATGTAAGATTCACATCCAAGGCTTCAGATTCCTAAGCTATCACTCTTTCCATTGTACCACATTGTATAATTGGGGCTCATTTCATATTTGTATGGAATCCAAAATAATTTCCCACATATAAAATACTGGACTCATAATCCCATACACAGGTAAATTCAATACATAAAATCATCAGAACTCTCCTAACTGGGACTTGAGAAAGAAGGATTCCTCTGAGGAATTCTCTGTTTCTGATGAATCTCTGTTTACAATGTATCACCCAGGTCCATTTGGAATTTAACTTTTTCAAAAACATCTTTATTTGCTTTATCAATACCAATTGATGTATCAGTTTAGAAAGTAGATGTATTTAAAAAGTATAACATAATTCAGGTTTATGACAGTTTGATTTTCCCCAGCTCCATTTCCATTCGCACATTTTAAAGTAATGGCCGTTTTCATTCAGCTTTTTCTTCCCCTTCCCTTGTTGTTACCTGTTTCATTCCTGGGCTACATGTTGTCCGAGGTACACATGAAGATTACTGCTTAGCAAATTCCTTCTGGGTCTTACAGAAGATTTCTCTTACAAGTCTGTCTCCTATATTTGGGATGGGATCTAGATTTAGAAGGCAATCTTTATGTTTAAAGAAAACAAATAAACCCTACTCTACATACTGCAATTAGCAAACAGTTTTAGACTTCTGATATTCTCCAAATACAGGACATTTTTAAGAGTCTAGTCATTAAAACAAACAAATGAACAAATAGTTTTCATAAATAAATTTGCCATACTAAACACCACAATGCAAAGCTGAGTTCATGATGGAGTGACCATGACACCTTTATTAATGATACCTATTTATTGCATTCGTGTTACAGATATGATATTATAATCATCTTGGAGGTTAGAGATGTAATAATTCAGTAGATATTTGTAAGTTTAACTCAGTTATACTTCATGTAATAACCTCATTAATAATTGCTCCCAGGGATTTATTTCTGGGAATTCATGTGCAATTAAAGTAGAGTTAACTTCTTCAGTGAAAGTAACTCCTGATTTACTCCTGATGAATTACCGCATACTGTCTGTGAGATAGAAGAGATATCCACCCCACCCCCCATAAAATATACCACACCAAGATTATGAAGCTGAACCAAAATGATGGATCTTCCTTTTTCTTTTTCTTTTTTTTTTTCCCCTAAACAAATTGGATTCTGGATCATGTCTTCCAATACTACTTATGCATGAATCGTTTTACATCTTGCAATCATCAGATACTAAAAATGCAAGAGAAGCCAAGGATGTGACTGTGTACTAATGTACCTGAGGGAAGAATTAAATCCTTACTCTGCCATCTCTACAAGCAATAAACCCCATGTGGACTCCAGCCTATTTTACTTCAAATATCATGAGTTACACTAAATGTTCAAAATAAATTATCACGTTGTAACATAAGCATTATTTTTAAAAAGAAAGTTAAAGAATTTATGTTTCTGAATTCAATAAAAGAAGAATAAGAACTTTAAGACCAGATCTGTTTCTTACTTATATTGTTATTATCCTGAAAATAAGCTCACCATGGTGAAGCAAAGACTTCTGAGTCTGATATATAAACACAAGGCTGGATTTTACTCAAACAGGTATATGGGCTATTAGTGGATTTATTGAATTTTTCTCTAATAAGTTGAAAGTCAGCATTCTAGCTGCTTTGTCACCCTCATATATTTTTTCTCATTAGAAGTTTGATTGGTTTTGTTATTGTTGTTTCTGGAGATTTAAAAAAATAATTGATGACAATTTCATGAAGTAAGACAGACAGTTTGGCTATTGATCCTGTTCTGGAGTTGGGCATAACAACTAGAATGGATCAGCCTTTGTCATTTGTAATTCTGATCCTGTCTTATAATTTTTTTTTTGGCTGTTAAAAACTGAGTCTCCTGGTCTGCTAAATTGCTACAGCTCTTCCACCAGCAGACAGGCCTGTGAAAATCTGCAATAGTCTTCAATGTGGCTTGATGAATAGCAAGAGAACTCAGTGGAAATGTTGAACTCCTTTATGATTAAAAAGCAAACCTTTAATGTAGTTTTTGTTTACCATGTCATAAGTGCAGCATTGGAAGTTGCTGCCAAAGAGTCATTGGAACCAGGATCAGTATGGCAATGTCAGCCAGCCAGGGCTTTGAAAATGATTCAGTTCCTCTAGCCTTATGACTAAAATAATATCCAGTGGCTCCAGCCTCAAGCCTGGTTAATGCATCTGTCCAGAACACATAATTACCCGGTCATAACATTCCCCCGGCCACCAGCCAACAAACCAATCAGCATTTCTTCCTAACTCACTAGAATTTTTGCTGTGTCAAACTGTTTGATCTCTAGGTAGTAAAAAATGCAAAAAATTGAAAGACGCTACACTGGAAGGTTTTAATTTAGCATAGTTTCTCGTGGAAATTAAATTTGAAGAGAAACATGTTTTTGTTGACATGGCTGAAGTTGAGATTTTCATTCGATATGCTTCAGCATATCTTGTCGTTTGTTGTTCCTATATAAGCAACATTCTCTGGTGTCACTTGGGTGAGGGAATATTTTAATGCTAAAAATGTTCATGCATGGCCTTCTATTTCTTATTATAAATGGTTTTTGTTGCTCAAACATACACAAATACAACTGCAAAGGAACTCTCTTTTTGTATAACATAAATATACATGTGTGTGTATATAGACAGTGAAACCACTTGCATTACTTTCAAAGGAACAAGGAAGAAAAACATCTGTATATGCTATCCTGGTATTTTCAAAGATAATCATTAGACATATATAATATATGATGCAAGGTTAAAAACCACTGAAGTTGCACTACATTAAATAAAACTCTGAAGTTTTCATTTTTCAAATAAGAATTGACTAAAATATTTGAAAAGAAAATAATTCTTAGGAGAAAAAGATAAAGTGATATGCACGTGGGATCTAAGTACATGAATGTATAATACAACACTTTTTGAGTAAACTTTTTTAATGAACAAAATTTCACTGACTCAAGGACAGTAATATACAATGCACGATGAACTGTGTACAAAACCCAGTAGCAAGTTAGGCTTTGTGTGGATATATGACAAATGTATTAAAACTGGGACAAAATTCTAAGCAAAATCTAATGATCCAGATAAGGAAAGGAGAGATCCACAGGTGGCAGAGGTTAGTTCACACCTCTGCTGAAGACTCCAGCACTCAACCCTCAGGGGACTCCAAAAAGCAGCTGTTCTGAGTAAGAATACAGACAATCTTGTCTCCATGGCATGGGGTCCCTAAGGATACCTGGAACTCCACAATTCTGGATCTCCCCTCTTTCTTTTAAAGCAGAACATTGGGAAGAAGGATGGGACAGAAATCTTTTTTTCCTTTTTCCCTTGCTCCTGGTCTATATTCCAGGAATTTGAGATCTTTGCTAAACATCTTTTACTCTAAAGGGTTCTCTGTACTTTCTCCTTGTGATTCCATGAACTCTAGCCCAAGCAGCAAATTCTTATCATCTGTGAAGTTAGCCTAGTCTACCAGCCAGGGTTTATGCCATTATACTTGAGGACATATACAAACATAATACAAACATATCTAGCTGATTAAATGATGTCACAAGAGCCTATTAGAGAACACAGATGATGCTAATGCCCAATGGGACTTAACTCCTGGACCTAACACTCAAGAGGAAGTTCGATAAGAAGTTCCATTGTTTTTAACATGAACATTGATGTGCAAGGCTCTGTGGGAATAGGATGTTGCCCCTTCCCTAAAAGAAATTAGAATTTTCAAAAAAGATAAGATAAAGAAACAAAAAATATAGTAAATGAAAACATTAGAAAGGCAAAAAAATAAGCATTATGAGCACCAGAGGAAATATTGCTTGTAGAGGGGGAATCAGAAAACGCTTCTTAGAAGAAGTGATGCTGAAGGCTGTTAGAGTCTGAAGAAGGGACATACTTCAGGGAGAGGAAACAGTGTCAGTGAGGTAGAGGAGAGAAAAAGTAGGATTCTTTCGAGGAACAATGAACAGCCCAATCTGGCTGCATTATAGGGTATGTGAAAGGAAATAGTATAAAACAAACTTGGAACGGTAGGTTGAGGCCAGGTTATGGAGGGCTTTGAATGACAGACCCAGGAATTTTAACTTTAGTAGGGAATAGACAATTATTAAAGACATCGTTTCGCTATTTGGTGATGTACAAACATATAAGTAGATGAAATACTTCTCTCATTCTGTTCTCTTCTTTGACCATGCTATAAGGATTAGTGGGGATTTGGCTGAGGATGGTGACAAGAAGTAAGGAGAGTTACAGCTGAGGACAGGAAAACAAGCTGGCTAACATGGCACACACTTGTAATTTCTACTACTGGGGGAGGCTGAAGCTAATATATTGCCCGAGTTTGTGAGTTTGAACTGCAGTAGAGCTGATCAGGTGTCTGTATTAAAAGTCTGGCAAAAAATATGACTAGCCCTCTGGAACAGTGGGACTCTTGGCTGCTTAGGGAGGGGTGAATTGGCCCAGGAAAAATGAAGAAGGCTAAAACTTCGTTGTCAGTAAGTATTGAGATCAGACCTATGAGGTCTAAGAAAGGAAGAAAGGAAAAAGAAAAAAGGAAGGAAAGGAAGAAGGGAATGGGAAAAAAGAAGGAAAAGAAAAAAGAAAGGAAGGAGGGATAAATGGATGGATAGAAGGAGGAAAGAAGAAAGGGAAGGTAGAAGAGAAAGACAGAAAGGAAGGTAGGAGAGAAAGAAAGGAAGGACAGAAGGAAGGAAGGAGGGAAGGAGAGAAGAAAAAGAAAAGAAGGAAGGAAAGAAAAAGAAAGAAAAAAGAAGGAAAGAGAAAGAAAGGAACAAAGGAAGAAGAAAAAGGAGTTTGGCATGCAAGGTTGTGACAAAAGAACAACAATGGTAGATCTCCTTGCTAGCTCTGGTTACTGAGTTCATTCACCCTGCATCATGGTTGGCTAGCTGAGGGCAGAATTGGTCCAAGATTCCTGCCAGCAACAAGATAGCAGAGACCAGGGGAAGCAGTCAACCTTCTGGGTTCTGGTTTGTATTGTATTCCAAGTTTCATTCTCCCATGCTGTAAGTCCCAGGTTAAGAATTCTCCTAGGTTTCAGAGTCTGCTCCAGATAACCAATCCTACTGAAATTATGACTTGAACATCCTTTGGGAACCATTTTATTAGGTACTATTTCAATGGAGGAATTGAATTGTACATTTCCTAGAATTATGGGGTCCAGACTGATTCTGTGTTTTAGGAGATTTCTAGGGACTGCAGTAGCAGCAAGTTTATAGTTGCTGATAGATGCACTGTGTTCCAGCTCTTATGTACTGCTCATTTTTGTACTGATTCTATTCTCAGTTAATACTTTCTTTGGTTTCCAAACATGCTTGATTGTTGTTGTTCAATCATTTTCAGTCATGTCTGATTTTTCATTATCTCATTTGAGGGTTGTTGGCAAAGATATTGGAATGGTTTGCCATTTCTTTTTCCAGTTCATTTTACAAATATGAAAACTGAGTCAAACAATGTTAAGGGACTTGCCTCGGGTCACTCAGCTAGTAAATGTCTGAGGCCAGATTTCAACTCCTGAAGATGAGTCTTCCTGATTCCAAGTCTAGTACTCTATTCACTGCACCACCTAACTGCTTCCATCATGGTACCAAACTAGCATTCATTGAAATACAATGAGCCCTCTGAAAAGATGAAGGGTTTTGTCAGTGGGTGGGAGGCTCAGAGCTAAATTATAATTGGGTAGATCCACAAATCCAAATGTCCATTGACAGTGAGTTGAGTCACCTCTGTTTCACTGAAAGAAGTAGAGCTAAAGAACAGATGGTCATTGACTCTCACAAACATAGTAAATATGGTATTTACTAAGCAGTTCTGTCCTACTTGAGCATTAGGGGTGAGGAACTTGTGTCCTCAAGAACACATGTGGCTCCCTGGGTCCTCAAGCATTGCCTTTTGACTGAATCCAAACTTTGAGGCTGCAAGCTCCCTACCCCTGCACCAGGAGCTTTTCCAGTAAGTTGCTATCTATGCTGACTGATGGTTAAATATGCATTGTAATTCTCTCATCCTCCTACTTCCTGTTGCCACCATAGGAGGTGTCTGTACTCCAGATAATCACAGAGAAGTGCTACAATATCTATGGTATCCTGGCACACATATATAGTAGTATATGGGAGAATAATTTAACCACAAAAACTTTTGTGCTACATCAACCTGTGTGCTATCTCTTAATACCCAGACCTGAAGGTGGGATGAGAAGTTCATATACAGAATAACAATAACAATAACAATAATAATAGCTAGCATTTATATAGAGTTTCATGGGGCAGCTAGCTGGCACAGTGGATAGAGTGCTGAGACAGGACTCAGGAAGACTAATCTGAGTTCAAATCTGGCCTCAGACACTTACTAGCTGTGTGACCCTAGGCAAGTCACTTAACCCTTTTTGCCTCAGTTTTCTCATCTGCAAAATGAACTGGAGAAGGAAATGGCAAACCATTCCAGTATCTTTGTCAAGAAAACTCCACGTGGGATCACAAAGGGTTATAAGTGACTGAAACGACAGAACAATGACAACAAACAGCATATAGAGTTTTACCATATATAAAGTGCTTTGCAAATATTTCATTTGATCCTCACAAAAACATTGGGAGCTAGGCGCTATTATTACCTTCATTTTACAGATGAGGAAACTGACACAGATGAAGGTTAAATGACTTGCCCAGGGTCATATAGGCAGTAAGTGCTTGAGGAGGGATGTGAACTCTGGTCTTCCTGACTTCTACTTAGCTATGACTAACAATTTTGCCATCCAAAAAGTTGTTTACTTTGCACTTTTAAGAAGTAAAATTTTAAATGGCTTCAGGTTCAAAAATAAAAATCATGTCTTTCCTTTGCAAACACATACATTCATGTTCTGAAGTATTTATAGGGCTCTTCCTTATCTCCAGACTGCTTCTCCGTCCCAATCCAATAGTAGCCAATGTTATCTCTTCCATGAAATCTTCCTTGATCCCCCAAGTAGAACCAATCTCTCTTCCTTCTGGCCCTTAAATATATATTTTGCATCTTTTAAAATGTTCTTACCAACTTCCTGTTACCTTTTCGATCACACGTAATGATAGCTAACAACTATATAACTCTTTAAGACTTGGAAAACGCTTTACATACATTACCCCATTTGATCTTTTCAACTACCACGGGAGGTGGGAGCTATTATCCCCATTTTACAGATGAGGAAACTGAGCAGGAGGGAGGCTGAGTGATGTTGTCAGATCGGTTTGCCTCACTTTCTTCATTGGCAAAATGGGAATTATAATAGTATTTACTTCCCAGGGTTGTAAGGTTCAAATGAGATAATATCTGAAAAGTGTTTAACAGAGCGCATGGCACATAGTAGGTACTTAATAAATGCTCATTCCCTTCCTTCTCCATCCCCTTGCCCTTACAAAGAGATCTTGGTTTAGAGTTTTAAAAAATGGCACCTCAGATGGTTACAACTCATGTGATATAGAAGGGAAAAGTGTCCAGCTGAAAAAGCAGAAAATTCCCAGGTTTCATAAATTATTATTGCATATTCTCTTAATGAATCAGAAAAGATAATGACAAGGGAGAGGGGATATTAGCTCTGGAGATTTTTAGTTTGAAATTCAGATCTGTCATGAAAATCATGGCATGTACGGTGGCATGTATGAAATCAAGAGATCTATCATCTCAATTCAATTTTAGTGCTCATAATAATAACTGACATTAATGTATTGCTTATAGCACTTCAGCTCAAATTATAGGTCCTCCAGACAAAATGACTCCCACATCTCTGGTGGAGACAGCCATCCCTCACTGCCTAGAAGGACCCAGAAGATCAGCACCTCCCAGGCCACCTGGCCTGCTTCTAGTAATGTCCCTGAAACCACCATCAAGGGGAACAACCCAGATGGAGAAGGAATCTGACATCGCAGTTACTATCACCATTAAATGATGCCTTTTTGGAAGGTCCTTTATATAGTTCTTTTAAGACTTGGAAAGCACTTTACATACATTATCTCATTTGATCCTTACAACTACCCTTGGAGGTTGGAGCTGTCATCCCCATTTTAAAGATTAGGAAACTGAGCCTGAGAGGCTTTGGAAGAACAGAACTCCCCTCCCTCCCCAAAACCCCACCTCCCCACAGAACACTAGTCCTTGTATCTAGTCTTCCCCTTGCAGCAATTGATCAGGCAGGGTATGAAGCCAAGAGGAAATAAAACCTGACAATTGCCTTTGTAGGTGCTTCAGCCCCTGCCTACCCAGCAGCCAAAATAACAAAAAAAATTTTCACCATCAAAGTCCTTAACACTGTTAAATGGTTCAAGAATGTGGTTTTTATCAATGGAACGACAAAAGATAGAGGCATTGTCATTTGCTTTGTCACTTGATCCTAAGGATCTTTGAGACTTTCCATCTGACTACTTAAATGCATTGTTCATCACTTGCCCCACCATCCCCATCAGAACGTGAATTCTTTGAGGGCAGAGACTGGCTTACTTTTCTGAATACATTTCTATGACTTAGCACAATTCATTGTCCATAATAAGAACTTAATAGATTCTTTTTCCTTCATTCATATTCTAATTTCAAGGCACCCTGTTGGACTGCATCACTCAAAGACATAGCTCAAGAGCCTCCATCAGTGATTTTACATTTTTTAGTCATTAAGAGTAGAGTTGTCAAACTTGCATGTTGCCTACAAAAATCTTGAGTGTGACCCAGACCGGTCAGTCAATATACATTTATTAGGTGCCTACTATTTCAGGCATGATGTTAAATGATGGGGAAACAAAAAGGGCAAGACAGTTCCTGCCTACAAGGAGCTCACTATTTAATGAACTAGATTAAATTGTAATTGGGAAATGTTTAACAAAATAAATAAAAATAAAATACAACATAGATAATGTTAAATTTGGAGTCTGCTAAATCAGCACGCAGCTCCAGGGATCTTTTTCTATTCAAGTTTGATTCTTCTAACTTAGAGAGGACCCCATTAGTTTAAAGCAAAGCTATTTAGTGAAACAGGATAGTATTAGAAATAACAAAAAGACATTTACCTCATAAACCTTGGCACTCTTCTACAAGCAGACACACCACCAATGGGGAGAATGGGCATATGTAAGAAACACATACAGTCAAGGCATACTCATGGAGCGGCACATATATGGGGGATGTGAGTGGTTATGGCACATGAAAGGAGGGACCACTCATGCCCAAAGTGCTATAGGGCTGCTTCTGTCTTCTAGAAATGTTATCATGTTGGATTTATTTTGTCTAGGTCTCATGTGCCATGAAATCTCTGCTAGGCATATGGAGTCTACCAGATATCCAGACTTCTATATAGATGGGTATGATATATAGTCTCCATCAGTCATTGCTCTCTTTTGGTCTAGTTGAACACTCCTGGACAGTATTCTGCTGGTCCTGTGGTCGCTGATGGTCACTGCCAGTATGGTATGCCTCTACCAGGCATGAAACTATAGAGTTTCTTTTGACTTCCAGCTTCTGCTTTCAGCTTCAATCCTCAGCTGAGGACTGCTCCTCCTCATAACGGTAAAAGTGCAATCTCTCTTCTAATTTTTACTTTAAAGTCCCATACTTGGGCCTCAGCTCCTTTAGAAAAGCAAAGCTTTTACAACTCTAATCCCAATAATAATAAATTATTATATATTATTATACTAATATATAATATTAATTAATATATATTATTAATATTAATTAATATATATTATTCTGTAATAATAAATAATACTTTAGTGAGTTTTCCCCCATGAGGCAGATATTTCTGTTCTCAGAGACTTGGGTGAGTTAGGAGATACCAAAAGGAGATTCCTCTTCCTCTCACCCTCACTCCAAACCAGATGCCAAGCCCTATGGAACACACAACAGTGCCTTCTAGTCTGTTAGCACTGATTATGCCCTAGTCCCTAACCTGTGCCTTTAGACTTGTCTGTTTTTTTTCCTTTGAGTTCTTGTTCCCCAGGGGTAGGGTTTCTATCAGATGTCTGACTTAGGTTAGAAATTCTTTGTAAGTCTTTGCTTATTTTCCTTGTAGTGCTCCTGGGCCTCCAAACCCATTCAAGGGGGCTCTGCCAAAGATAGCCTGTAGTGCTGTGTGACTTTGACCCACCATAGCTTTCTCAGGAACACTCAGATGCTAGACATTTTCTGTACAAATGAATCAGAGGAAGCACAAGGGCTAAGCTTTCCTTCAGTCCAAATGCATTCCTGTTCTTAATGTGTTTTTTCCCAGATAGTTTTTTATAAAGTGCAGCTATAGATAATCTCATTGAAATCTCACAACAATTCTGTTAGGAATGTACATCACTATTTTCATCCCTATTTTACAAGTTCAGAGACATTAAATGATTTGGCTGTGGTCGTGTACTTAAGGGGAGATTTAAACCCTGGCCTTGCTGACTCCCAGTCTAGCATTGTATCCACTCTACTATGCTGCCTCTCAAAATGACATAAACCTCCACCCCAGCGGCCCCTCTCTGCTCAATTCCTTTCATCTTTGGAGATTTCTATGATTCTGATGGTACAGGTATGCCCTGTGTTAATCTCTCCTCCTGGATTACTTTTCCCCATACAATGGTAGATAGTCTTAGTGAATCAATATAGCCCAAAACACCCTTTAATATACCTGGTAGTTCATCAGTTGAAGCAGGTAGGTGGCTCAGTGGATAGAGCACTCAGCGTGGAGTGAGGAAGACTTGAGTTCAAATCCGGCCTCAGACACTCGCTAGCTGTGTGACCCTGGGGAAGTCACTTAACTATTTGCCTTAATCCAGCGGAGAAGGAAATGTCAAACCACTCTAGGATCTTTGTCAAGAAAACCCCGCGGACAGGACGTCACAGACACCACTAACAACAACAACAGCTCATCATAGGATGAACATCTCTAAACTTAGCCAGGTTGGTCTTCAGGCAAGAGTCACATAAGCCATTGCTAGATGTCACAATGAAGCCTTTCTAGATTGTGAGAGCCTATGGGCCACTGGCTCTTTGAAGATACAAAGTCCCCTGAATGCCATGATAAGACATCAAATTGGGATTTTAGTGCTAGTCCTCTCAACTCATAGGATTTTTGTATTTAGAGCTATAAGGGGCCTCAGAAGCTACCTAGTCCAACCCCTCATTTTACAAAGGATGAAACTGAGGCCCAGAGAAGTAAGCTATTCACCAAAAGTCCCACAGAGAGTAAAGATGAGAAGTGGCATTTGAAATCAGGTCCTTCTACTCTAAAACTCATGTTTCTTCCATTTTACCATGCAGTTTCCCGAAGGATCATTTGCTCCAATCTCTACATTTTACAGATTACAAGGCCCAGAAAGGCAAAGCATTATACCCAAGGACACAGAGGTAGAATGCAACAAAGATAGGCTTTGAGACCAGGTCCTCCTATCCCATATCTAGTGATCCTGTCCTTGGATTGTTCTTTCTTGGAAAATTTGAAAAACATCTTTTTTTTTTCCTAAGAGGTTACATTAAACGCTGAGTAATTTTTTTTAAAGCTTGAATTACTCTTATTATTCTTCTTTCAGGAATGAGTCCTTTCAGTGTAGCATGGTAGTCCAAATGTTAGCAAATTATAAGGAAGTTCCAGTTGGGGCAGAGCCAATATGACCAAGTGAAACTAGCATTTTTGCCAACTTAAAATGTGCCAAATTGAATTTGGAGTGGGAAAATGAAGAAAAATCACAATGAGTCATTTTTCCAGCCAAGAGCAACATAGGAAGACAATGGAGAGAATATTGGAGAGGGGCCTGCATGGGAGTGTGATGCTGTGGAAGTATCACTGACTGTGGATTGTGACAGCAGCAGCTCAGTGCCCAGGGACACTAAGGTAATACTGACACAAATACTGAATATCTTGTCATAAAGAGATTGTAGGAGGCCTCTGTTCCAGCAGTGGGAGGAATAGGCACCATCTGGCAGCTATGTTTTCCATTATACAGTTCCTGGACATAGTTCCAGGGCAGAGAAAGGAGTAATTGCTGTTGCGAGGGAACAGGATAAGGACCAGAGCACAGTCCAGGAGGGCAGTAAGCAGATCTCTCCCTACATCATACTACTTTGGAAGCATTGAAAACTTACAGGCCCCCAGAATGAGATGTGAAAGGAGTATAAGGACAATCTTAGGCCAGTCATCTCCCTTAGAAGTGAGCAGAACGCAACTCTAACATAAACTCCAAAGTTAAGAAATAGGCCAGAAACATGAACAAAAAAAGTACCTGACCATAAAAAAATCTCCTGTGGTAACAGGGAAGCTCCAGACATAAACTCGGAAGAAGATAATGATTTAAAAACATTCACATGCAAAGCCATATAGAAAAATGCAGATTGAACATGAGTTCAAGAAGAATTTATAGAAGAGCTAAAGAGATTTTTAAAAATCAATAATAATTTTAAAAATAAAATAAGAGCAGTAGAAAAGAATTGGGAAAAGAAATGCAAGAATGCAAGAAAATTATGAAAAGAGGATTGATATCTGAGTAAAAGAGGCACAAAAAATGCTAAAGAAAACAACTCTTTAAAAATTAGAATTGGTCAAATGGTAAAAGATGTACAAAATGTCACTGCAGAAAATAACTCCTTAAAAATTAGAAGTGGTTAAGTGGAAACTAATGAGTCCATGAGATATCAAGAAATAATAAAAGAGTCAAAAGACTTAAAAAAGAAGAAAATAAGAAATGTCTCATTGGATAAACAGCTGGCCTGGGAAATAGAATTAAGAAGAAATTAAGAATTATTGGAGTACTTGACAGCCATCGTTAAAAAAAAAAAGAGCCTAGACGTCATATTTCAAGAAATTATAAAGGAAAACTGCTCAGAGTGAATTTTTATGCCTCTTTTACCATTAGGTCAATTCTAGTGTTTTTTTTTTTAAAGGTGTTATTTTCTTCAGTAATTTTTGTGTCTCTTTTACCAAGCTATTACTTTTCTTTTCATAATTCTCTTATATCACTCATTTCTTTTTATAATTTTTCCTCTACCACTGTTACCTCTTTCTTGAATTTGTCTAGGAATTCTTGTTGGGCTTGGGTTCAATTAGCATTTTTCTTTGTGACTGTTTTTACATGGTTACCTTCTTCTGAATTCATGTGATTCTTCTCTGCCACTATAGTAGCTTTTTATGATCAAGTTCTTTTTATGTTGTTTATAAATTTTCCCACCTATTTCTTGACTTTGAACTTATGTTAAAGTTGGGCTCTGCTCACCTAGGGGTGGGGAGACATTGTCCAGTTTTTTTTTGTCTTGCTGTTTTCAGAGCTAGTTCTGGGAGTCTGTAAGTTTTTGGTGCTTCCAAGGTGATATGATCCTGGGAGAGGTGTGGTCACTGTTCTCCTGGTCTGTGCTCTGTTCTTTACCCAGGAAGAGCCCCTGGCCCCTTGCAACCACAAGTATTAGAATTTCTCTTTGCCTAGGAACTGGCACCAGGGCCCCTGGTTCCTTGTGACCAACCATCAGTACTCCTCTCCATCCTGGAACAGTGACTCAGAACTGGTATAGACAGCAGAGTTGTCAATCAGCACCAGGTTTACCCAGTGCTAACAAAGGGTCCCCTGTACTCTCTTTCTGACCAGTTTTCTGACTCCCTTTCCATCTCTGGGCTGAGAGTTCTGGAAGCTGCTGCTGCAGCTGCAGTTGCTGCTGTTGTATGTTTGATTTCAGACAGGTCTCCACCCCAGTGTCAAAGATGTCTCTTGCTGACTTTTTTTCTTAGGCCAGAAAAATGTCTCACCTTGACATTTTGTTGGCTCTACTGCTCAAAAATTTCATTTGAGAAATTATTTTAAAGTTGTTTGGAGGGGAAAGAATTCATCTCAGTTACTGCCTCTAATCTGCCATCTTTATTCCATCTGTCAGGCTTTTTCATTGTATCGATTAATTTTGTTGATTTTTTTCTCTTTATCCTAAAAAATCTTTATTATACAGGAGAGCTCTCTCAGAGAGGGACATGGAGAAATAATAAAAGGAAATTACTTGATTTAAAAACAAAAAGATATCAATAAAATTTGTTATAAAGAGTCAAGTCAACAAGCATTTATTAAGCACCTACTATATGCCAGGGAAGTTAGGTGGCACAGTGGAAAGAGTGCTAGACCTGGAGTCAGGAAGACCTGAGTTCAAATCCAGCTTTAGACACTTATTTGCTTTGTGACCCTGGGCAAGTCACTTAACCCTGTTTGTCTCAGTTTCCTCATCTGTAAAATGAGTTGGAGAAGGGATTGGCAAACCTCTCTAGCATCTTTGCCAAGAACACCCCAAATGGAGTCACAAAGAGTCAGGTATGACTAAAATTACTGAACAACAATAACAAATATGCCAGGCACTGTGCTAATAAAGTTAAAAAAAAAGTAAAAGAACAAACACTCCTTCCCCCCCCCCCCCCAAAAAAAAAGAGCTGTCTCTGCTTTCAATTAGCTCACAATCTAATGAGGGAAACAACATGCAAACAACTATAGACGGGCTAATCTTGCAGGGAAAGAACTGGCATTAAGTGGAATCAGGAAACGTTTCTTGTAGAAGGTGTTGTTGGTTTTTTCCTGGAAATTTTAGTCAGAGAAGTCAAGAAATGGAGATGGCAGGGAGGATTCCAGACATGGGAGACAGCCAGTAGAAACACACAGTTGAATATGTTGCAAGTGTGGGTGACTGAGGGGATGATGGTGCCACAGTAATAGGGAACTTAAGGAGAGGGAAGAATTTTGGTGAAAAGATAATGAATTCAGTTAGGACATGTTGAGTTCAAGATGTCTTAAGCACACTCAGTTCAAGATGTCCAACAGACAGCTGGAGATGGAAGACTGGAGCTTAAGAGGTATGTTAGGGCTGGATAAATAGATCTGAGAATCAGAAGATCAACAAGTATAGCTAGGATGAACGGAGGTGTTTTTCCACAAGTGTTGAGTCCTTGTAGCACTGACTCTTGAGATCCTGCATTTTGGCTTCCTAATTGTTTCACATTCATATGTCCTGACTCCCTCCGAAGACTGAGTTAAAGGGGAGCACTTTTTGCTCCCCTCTTCCTCTAGAGCCATGGTGTTAAGAATAACACAGATATGCAACAAATGGCACTGAATTGAGCATGCCCAGAGAGAAGGGATGGGAATGAGACTTTATTTGCTGAACATATGAAATGTTCCTTTTGTGTGGTTTTAACATTGAATCAGCCTCTAATTTTATTGTTCAAGGGAAAGAAGAAAGGGGGAAGGGTGCCTACTATGTACCAGGCACTGAGCTAAGCACTTTAATATATATGTCTGTTGTGCATATATAATATGTGTATGTATGTATGTATATATGTATGTATATATATATATATAGTTGTGATATATTTATAGTGGTGTTATATATTCTAACATATTGATATGTGTGCATATGTGTATATATGTATATATCTACATACACATACATATATATTTGTTACTTGTTTGTTCTTCATGTTTTGAAGAGGACCAGTGACATCATGGGTGACCTTGACTTAAGTGAAGTAGAGTTGCACAAAGAAATTAGCCTCACTGTCTCTTCCAGAGTTGTTGAAGTCCATTGACAAGACAGAAGTCTGGATGACTTGTGATAACTCGGGATTCAGTGGATGGCCTTGGCGTCTTCAATGTCTGACCAAGTTCTAAATTCTACAGTGACTGCTGCAGCTGCCTTCAGGGTTGTGGACACAAATTGGTTTTATCCATCCATTTTCTTGGGGGAAGTCTTTACCCACTTGGGGTAGACATCCTCCTAACTCACTAATAATTTTGAGACCCATTGGTTCCCTTCAACCTGGCCTATCTGCTGAGATAGTTTACTGGGGGTGTGATGGCTATGTATGCTACAGCTTCTTGGAGCCATAGATGAGAGTTGAGTGACAGGTAGACACCAAAGGTGGATGAACAGCCCTGAAAAGGGCAATGCAAGCTCTCATACCAGAGGTTCTAGTCTTCCTGAACACCCCACATGCCTATACATATGTATGTGTGTGTATGAGCAATGGATCCCCTACCTTGAAAATCTCAGCTGGAATAGAATCAGCACCAGGTGCTTTGCCATAGGAAAGGAGCCTAATGGAATTCAAAATCTCTTTTTCCATTGGAACTTCAGCTAGGGAGGAATTGACCTCACTCTGAGGTAAATGGTCAGTGGGCTCAACACTGATTGATGATGGTCTATTGAAAATACTATGGAAGTGTTCAGCCCATCTCTCTAGGATCATATGCTTATCACTAATCAATGTGCCTCCATCAGCACTGAGTCATTGAGATGCACCATAGGTCTTTGGCCTATAAATAGCCTTCAGGCCATCATAAAAGTGCTTTGGATTGTTACTATCAGCATAAAACTGAATTTCATCTGCCCTCTTGTTGAGCCAAGAATCCTGCATCTCTCTAGATTTTGCTTGTACTTTACTTTTGATGGCATGAAATACCATTGTTGTCAAATCCACCCCAAATGTTCACATGGGCTATTTTTATTCAACCTGTGGGAGAGCATTCTGAGATCATATTGGTCTGATCAGCCACAGTCAGACACTTTGGAACATTGACTCTAGCGTAGTGATATCATTTTGGTCCTCTTCAAGAACAAAGGATAACAACTGTGTGTGTATACATGTGGGTATATATATGTATTAGTATACATATGAACTTATGTGGGTATATGCATGTATATATATATGCATGTAGGATACAGATAAACAGATACATGCATGTGTGTATGTATATATGTATAATGTTGTGCTAGTACTTGAACTCAAGAATTTTGACTTCAAGGTCAGATTTCTTTTCCCTATGAAAAGGAGCTTCTCTTACTGACACTTTTGCCTCTCCTGTGTCACTTTGGGCAAATTGCATCCCCTCTCTGAGTCTGCTTCCTCATCTGTAAAATGAGAGACCTAGACTAGGAGATATTTTACATTCCTTTCCAGCTCAAATGCTTTCTATTTCTCCTCAGATAAATTTCAGCTCTTCTACTTCATGACCCGAGCATGGAATCACAAAATCAGAGAATTTAAGAGTTGGAAAGGGCCTCAGAGATCAACTCCTACCCATAAAGGAACAAATCTCAGCACTCATGCCTAACTGCCTAAGCTGGATTTGATTGCATGCAGAGATTGGTGATTTGTAAAAATGTCATTTTGTCACATGGGAAAATGTTGTAAGAACCACTGTAAATGAATGAAATTCACTGTCACCTCACCTTCTCTGGGTGTTAAACTAAGCTCAGCTCACCACAAGCAAAAGGCCCACGTGCCACTTGCCATGTCGTCTCACCTCCAAGATATGAGGGATTTCCTAGACAGAGGGAGGTCTGGGTATTCTCTCACACACTGGAAATTAAAACAATCCAAGTAGGCTTCTGTTATTATGCCCGGCACTCTTCTAACGTGTTTTAAATAAACCCTACACAGAAAGTTCAGCTTCTTATTTCCTAACATTGAAAAAAAATCAGTCATTCAGTCCATTACCATTTATTAAGGAGCTACCATATGTCGAGTATTGTGCTCAACACCGGGGATACAAAGAGGCAAATGCAAAGGCATCGCATCTAGTTTGAAATGACACACACATGCTCTGACTGTCTGCCTGTCGTGCCTCTCTAGACTACTCCCCAAGAATTTCAATTTCACTCTTGTATATAATCATGATTGATCTTTTATAATATAGAATATAAATATAACTTAAAACTTAACCATAGACTGTTACACATAGAACAAAATCCTGTTATTGTTGTTGAGTTGTGTCCGGCTCGTGACCCCATTTGGGGTTTCCTTGACAAGGATACTAGAGTGCTTTGCCATTTCCTTCTCTGGCTCACTTTACCAATGAGGAAACCGAGGCAAACAAAGTTAAGTGACAGTGACTTGCCCAGAGTCTCACAGCTAGTCTCTGGCAAGATTTGAATGCAGGAAGATGAGTCTTCTGACTCCAGGCCCAGCGCTCTATCCATGGTGCCACCTAGCAGAATCATAGTAGCCTAGATTTAGAACTGAGACATCGGAGGCCATTGATTTAAACTCTTTTGTTTTACAAGAGAGTAAACTGAGGCACAGAGGTTAAATGACTTGCCCAGGGATCTCATGACTGACAATTATCTGACACAAAATGTAAACCGGGATCTTCCTGACTTCAAATTTAGGCCCCTCTCCCCTGTATCATACTGACCAGATGACAATAGCAGACACATACTATTCTAGAGATTTAAGATTTCCAAACTGCCTTATACACATTATCTCAATTGATTTGGACTTCACCATGGTCTCCAGAAACTCATCTTTCTGCAAGATCCCACCAGCTCTGAAACTCGTGCCTGTTCAGTGCCCCGCAGGTGTAGGCCCCGCCCTCCCTCTGATTGCAGACAGCAGAAGGCAATAGCGCCCAGATTTTCTAAGGAAAGGCTTAGGTTGACCTCTGAAGGACTTCATCACTCCCTGTCCTATTACCTCTCTTTCCCCCCAACCCCTTGTCAGCTTTGTTAGATGTCTTATCTTCTCTTATGGGATCGTGAGGTTTTTCAGGGCAGCTGTTGTCTGTCTGTCTTTATATCCCTTACATTTAGCACGGTGCCTGGCACTGTGACTGGTTCCCCCAACAATCCTGCTAGTTAAGTGTTACAGAGGTCATTACCTGAATTTTGCAGACGAGGAAACTGAGGTTCAGGGAATTGACTTGGTCAGGGTCATATATCTAATAAGTGCCTAAAATATAATTTGAACCCAGATTTTCCTTCCCACAAGTCCAAAGTGCTATCTATTGCTCTACATCTGCACGGACAGTAATAAAGAGAGAATTTTCGTTTTACAGTCACAGACACAACCCCCTCTCTGCTCAATTGTGTGTTTATGTGTGAGACTGGAGGAGAAGCATTAATTCTTTCCTAAAAATTAATGCTATTTTGGGGCCTCTCTGCAATCCTCTAAACATATGTATACAGTCTCTCTCTCAATAGTTGGAGGTGGGCTTAACCTACCACGATGCTATTTTTGGTTTAGTTTTATCAGTACGTTAGGAACAGAGTAGTCCTAAGTTGAACCCTGGCCTTCAAAGAGGGGGACGAAATCCATTCAGTTTTAAGTATTTGTTCATCTATTTCCCTAAAAGTTGGCTGCTGCTAACATTCCCCCTCCTTGCCATTTCCTACTTTTCCTGAGATCAAGTGTTCATTTTTTAAGTTATTTGAAACTGAGGCAAGAAGTTCTGGTTTGTGTCTGAGGATTGTGGGACTCAGCAAAAGATATGTCAGAAATCCATTTGCACAGAAGCCCTGCTTTTACCCCATTCACATAAGGATGATTTTGTTTAAATGGTGCTCATTATGGACATTAAAACAAAATTGGTGTAGCAATTGCATAACTACTGCCAAAAGTAACTGACACTGGGAGAGCCTTGACAAATGAAATGTTTTCTAATCATCCCCTTCTTGGTTTTACTTTCTCCCCTACAGACGTCTTTCCCCCTCTGATAAATTTCTTTCTTGGCTTATTTACCTGGCAAGCAAGAAAAAGGAATATAAGTAATTGGAGGCCAGTTAACAGTGGCATACTCCTGGAATCTCAGTAGGGGAACCCACAGCATTCTCTGAAGTGCTTTCTGGGATCTAGATGCTGGCCTTGGGTACCACTTTAGAATAGAGTAATGAATTGTTTTAGAATGGTAAGTAACCCTTAACTACCTCTCTCAGGTTGTAAATCTGAATATTTCCCAAGGCTCCATGTTCAGCCATTTTCTTTTGTTAGATTTGCTCTCTTTGTGAATTTTCCCCTTCCAAAGGCTTTAAGTATTGTTTCCAAATAGATAACTCACAGATTGTCATAACAAAGCCTAATTTTTCTCTTCTGAACTTCTCTTACCTATTACAATTGTCTTGCTTGCCTGCCTCTTACACTCTGTATTTGGGCTTTAATTTATCTTTTTCAGTCTGATTTCATGCAGTCTATGTCCCTGACAAATTGAGTAAAGGATCTTGTTCTTCTGTTTCCTGCCTCAGTGACTTAGAGTTGCCGGGTTCCATGCCTGGAATATATTTCCTACCTCCCCAATTCCATCCATTGAAATATTTTTCTTCCTTCAGAGCACAACTAAAATGTTATACTCTTCATACTCTTCTATTCTCCCAAGCTGAAATGATCACTACATTTTCTTAGCACAATGTATCTAAATCTCCTCTGGGTCCTTCTTATAGTCTACCTTTTATGTATATATATCATATCCCTTCCATCAGACTGTAAGTACTTGGAGGGCAAAGATTCTATTATTTTTCATCTTTGTACCCTCAGAACATAGCACTCTACTTTGCAGATATCTGGTAGAGTAAGTGCTTGTGAAATTGCATTGAATCATCATTGGATGCACTGAATCAATTAAAGTGCTGGGCACAGAAAGAGATGCTCCAAAAATACTTGAATAAGAGTGGGGAACCTACCTCCATACTAGTTAATCAAAGAAAATGGAGATTTTCCACTCAGTTGATTGATTCAATTTTTGACCAAAAGTGTTAACAAGGTGGCTACAAGTTCTTTTTTTTTTTAATTTACTTATTTACTTTTAATTTACAAGATTCAGTTCCACAATCACTTGAGTTTCAGATTTTCTCCCCTCTCTTCCCCACCCCCCATGGTGGCATGCAATCATGTATAGGATCTGCAAATGCTTTCACATTGTACAATAGTTTGCTCATATAGAAGGATTGTAACCAATGAGTGATCACTGGGAAAAGAAAAAAAAAAAAAAAAGCAAAACCAGACATGAAAGAGAACGATAGCATGTTTTGCTTCAGTCTCCATTTAAACTATAGTCTTTCTATATCTTTCTCTGAGTTTAGGTATCTCCTTCCATCCTGAGGCTTGTA
>CM053592.1:55890000-55933478 GCA_028646515.1 Pseudochirops corinnae
CCCCCCCCCCCCCCCCCGCTCCCCCCCCCCCAGGTTGTTGTGAGGATCAAATGAGGAACATTTGGAAAACACTTAGCACAGTGCCTGGTTTAGCAAATACATAACAAATTCCTTCTTTTCTTGGTCAAATCACTTAACCTGGCATCAGTTTTCTCATCTGTAAAGTGAGACTAGAGGCCTCTGAGATTCACTTTAGCTCTAGACCTATGATACTACATTATTGTCTAGGAAATTAGCTTTCAGGGTACTTCTAGAATATAATTGAGCATTACCTTTAAGGTAACGGTTGGTACCTAATCCCTAACATTTTAAATGGAGGAAAAAAGTGAATTGTTAATCGTAGTCACCAAGAGACATAAAGAAGAAAGAGGCACATGTATTTACACTCTCTAAAAATGGTCCAGCTGTTCTTTAGAGAATATTTGGAAATGTTAGTTGGTTTAATTTTTCCATTTCCTCTTACATATTTAATTGCTATGAAGATTTCCCTCAAGTAGCAACGTGACAAATGAAGCAAAAGTATTTCAACACTAAATTGTTTCTAGAGTCAAAGAGTAAGACATTTACTAATGAAACTTAATTATTAAATTGAAAAAAACCCCTTCAAACAAGCTAAGAAAAAAGCAAACCACTAGAAGACTATTAAAAACAGTTGTCTGTATAAGGTCTCAGTTCTGCCACATGAAAGAATATATGATTTTAACTAGATTACATGTGATTCCCTGTCTGTTTCTTTTTCCAAGAAAATTTGCTATGGAAATTAAAATTAAATATAACCCCCCCCCAAAAGAAAAACAAACAATTCAAGTAGCCAGAGAAATGGAAACGCCACCCTGTCCAACAATCTCATTTTACAAATAAGAAAACTGAGGCCAGTGGAGGTGAACAAACTTGCCCAAAGTCACACAAATAGTGCAGAGACAGGGCTTGACAAGAGTTCCTTTGGCAATTCTTTCCAATTTATCTCGTATGAGGTTTATTTGTACATAGTTTGCATATTGTCTCCCCGTAAGACAGTGAGCTCATTGAGAACAGGGACTGTCTTTTGTCTTTCTTTGTATTACCACCACTCAGCCCAGATCCTGGCACATAATAGGCACTTACTAAATGTTTTTGATTGACTAATTGGCTCCAGAACCATCTGGGGAAAGTGCTGAATTTGGAGCCAGGGGATCCCAGCTCTGCTACCTGGGTGACTTGAGCAGATTTTTCACTCAGTTTCTTATCTATAAAATTAGGAGGATTGGACTAGATGACTTAAATCTATAATAATGTTTTCCCTAAAGTCACTAAAACGCATATGGAATAATCTTAAACAACGGCCAGCCAAAGTTCTCTGTCTCGAATCATCTCTGGAAGGACAATGAATTCTGGGTGGAAACTGTCCAACTTGTATTTGAACATTTTTGCAAGAAATCTAACAAAGGAATCTGACTTTATGCTTCTTATATATGGGCTTCGACAGATCCTTATTTGACCATATCCTAAAACCCCACTCTGAGTTGTGGGGATTATAATGGCCCAATCTGCAAGAAAAACCACTGAGGTAGAGCTCTGAGCCAATGGCACTTTATTAAAGGGTCAATGATCCCCTCTAATAAAGTGGACCCCAGACTTTCCTCACAGTCTGAAATGCCCCATTCTTCTAGGACCTTGTTTTTATAGGGTTTGATATACAAATATATAAAAGACGTATGGTAAAATATATAATCTTATTAGTCTATAGACCTTGCTCTTGAAGGCTAAAAATGAGGTATCGAGCCAAAAAAAATTGGGGGAGGGTGGTGTCTCCACTGAATAAGTGGTCAAAAGTGATCATAATATGGTTACCTGCTCATGTTGGACAAGAAAGAGACCACTCTCTGGAGGAACAAAAAAAGTTGAGAACTTGCCATGGCAGTCATGGCAGTCACCTCTGCCACACCAGGCTTGGTCACTTTGACAAGGAAAAACAAAGGTGGAGGTTCTCTAGTCAGTTTCCTATGATTAAGCAAGTGAATTTGCAATCTTTAGCTTATATCTTTGGGGCCTAAAAACAGAACTTTAAATTACTATCCCAATGGAATCATATCAAACTGATTAATACTAATTGGAATAAAAAAGGGGTCCAAATAATCATTTCTCATACAGTTCCCCACAGAATTCTGCAATGTGAAGTTCATCATGGAATCACTGAAACAAAGAGTTGGAAGAGTCCTTGGAAACTCAGGCCCAGGAAGGATTATAGGCCTGCCTAAAGGTCACCCAGTTGACCCAAGTGCTCGTTAGCAGTGGCTTCTCTGACTCATTTGCATGTAGGGCTCAAACCTTTGGGACCATGGCCAGACACGGTCAGCGAATGCCATCCTGTGGATTTATTAAGGTACATGACATTCAAATTGATTGTGTTCTGATCTGAAATAATTAATGTTCTCATTATCTCCTTCACTTGGATGAATATTAATAATAGTAACTACCATTTTATAATGCTTACTATGTGCCAGACATTGTGCTAAGTGCTTTACAATTATTATCTCATTTGATCCTCACAACAGCCTTGGGAGGTAGATGCTTTGATTATTATCCCCATTTTACAGATGAAGAAATTGAGGCAAACAGGGGTTAAGTGACTTGCCTAGTGTTGCTAAGCAAGTAATAAGCCTAGTAAGGCTGCATTTGAACTCAGGTTTTTGGGACTCCCGGCCTGGTGTACCACCTCACTAGCCTAAAATATGAACTATTGTAGATGTAATTTTAATATTTAACCTAAATGCAGATACAAAAGAAAGTGAGAAGTGAATTGCCTGTTTTGACTTATTTGTGAAATGGCAAAATAAGGAAGTTGTTTGTTGTTCATTCTCAGTTCTCTAAGAGAACAATTGAAATTCCTAGATGATGAAATAAATGAGTAGGGAGGTTAGAAAGTAAGAGAATTCTTCTTAAGTGTGAGTAGGAAGAAAAACTAGCACTTATAAATTGATTTAATGTTTGCAAAACATTTTACATATGTTATCTATCTCCTTTTATCTTCACAACCCTGTGAGGTGTTATTATTTCCATTTTCTGTTTGAAGAAACAGAGATCTTGAGGTTAAGTGACTTGCCCAGAGTCAAACAGCTAGCAAGTACCTAAGGCAGAATTCAAACTCAGATCTCCCTGATTCCAATTCTAGTACTTAAGCCATTATGCTATCTAGCTGCCTTATGATAGGGATAGCCTTCATTACAGTTTCCTTCTGATGTCCCATCATGAGTAAGAGATGACTTGGGCCCTAGAAGTCTGTCTTTAGTGAGTAAGCTCTGAGAGGTTCTACTAATGATATTTAGTGAATTTAACAAATATTTACCAAATGCCTGAGCATTGTGATAAGCACTAAAGATACAAGGATAAAAAAATTCTGGTGTTTGGACTCAAGAAGATCATCATCCAACAGAATTAAATACAATATAGGTCAAACTAAAGCCTTTGATGATCAGGTCAACCAGTTAGAATAACCTGGCCAGTTACCTTGTAATGGATATTTTTGGTCACAGCAGTCCATGAAGTTCATTCAATATAACATGGAAGCATCTCAGGCCCCATCACTGGAATACCCACTCTGAATTGAAAACTGAATCCTAAGTAAAGATTTGAAGAGACTTCATAGCATCATAGGGTTCTAAATTTAGAAAGACTTTAGAGATCTTCTAGTTATCTCTCCCCGTTAAATATGTAAGCTCCCTGAAGTCAGGTACTATGTCTCATTTTATATGTATATTCCCAGTTTAATGAAGTACCTGGCATTCAGTAAAACACTTTGATAGATGCTTTTATATTCACTCCAAGAGGTTTAGTGATCTCGTCCAAGGTCAAAGAGGTAGTTCCATATTTAGAACTGAAAAAAATGATGATTAAATAACAAATTATGGGGGGGTGGGTCCCTGACCTTTCTCCAAAATTTATCCCACCCAGACTATCTTATCTAGGTGGAGTTGTTGTCTCACCCAACTAGAAAACCTTACAAAGAATTTAATCTAAGGTGAATTCTGGCCTACTGTGTTTCACTCCTGCAAATTTGGGCAGGAGGACAGATCCCTTGTCTTGGTATCATTCATTAGCAGTGGCTTGCCTGACTGGGAGGCAATTTGGGAAGTAAATAATATGATCAAAGTCACATCCCCCAGCTCCTCATTAGAATAGGCCCACCTCTCATTATAATATTTATTTCTCTAATTACTTATTAATCAATCAGGAACACCCACTTTTCTAAGGGCATTTAAGAATTGGGTGGCCACCTTCAGAGGGTCTTTGGCATTTGAGAATTCAGTGATGTCTTTTATTAATAATATGCTAGCATGATTAGTAAAATGGCTAATTACCTAGAAACTGTATCACTCTAACTTTTCATATGTCAAATGACTTTGACTGTTTAGTCAAACAGATGGAACAGGTAGTTCCAGAATTAGAATTTGAGCAGAGGTCTTGATAGCAATGGCCTCAGTCACTCATCTTCTTTTGACCTTCAAACTTTTCCTCTATATCTTATTAGATGTGAGTGTTCATGTTTGCGATAGTTGCTCTTCATGCTTTGTGCAATCTAAGGAGAGACTGATTATTTTTAGTTTTTAATGCTATGTTTTTCTTTTTCTTTTTTCTAAAATTTATTTATTTATTTACTTTTAGTTTGCAACATTTAGTTCCACAAGCTTTTTGAGTTCCAAATTTTCTCCCCCCCCCTCCTTCCTCCATGGCAACATGCAATTCAATAAAGGTTTCTACAAATACTTTCCCATTAAACATCAGTCAAGTTGTAAAGAAGTATTATAACCAATAGAATGAACAATGAGAAAGAAAAAAATGAAACAAAAGAAAAAAGAGAGAGCAAGCAGTTTGCTTCAGTCTACATTCAGACTCTGTAATTCTTTCTCTGGATGTGGATGGCCTTTTCCACCACGAGTCTTTTGGAGTTGTCTTATATAGCCTTTCATTGCTGAGAGGAGCCCAGTCTGTTAAAGTTGGTCGTCACAGATACGATGTGTCTGTAATTGTGTACAAAGTTCTGCTGGTTCTGATCCTCTCAATCAACACTGGCTTTCTGACAGCTAAGAACATGAGGCCCCATAAATACAAAATCTGGACATTCCCGTCACAGTTGAATGGCACATCTGTAACACAAGTAGAATACATTTCTACTTTCTGAAAGCGTTTTAAGAGTCATAGCATATTTGAATCAGTATACCCTTTATACAGATATTTTGCCCCATGCTCATTTGACCCACATTGTGATTTTTACATACCACATCCTATGGCATCCTTATATCCTACACTCCTCAGGCATGTATGAGGTTTGGCAATAGCCTGTTCCTGAATGAAAAATCCTACTTTTCATATTATAACATGTGGTTGGATTGAGCTGTTTCTTTGTCTATTTTAGATATTATAGCTAGGCCCCAAACTGAATAAAAGATTGAAACTGACTGGGATGGATTGAACTTGAGAAGGGGAACAGTGCTTTCAAAAATTTCAAGATAGCTCTCTGGAATCAAAACCTCATCTTTTTGGCATTTTCATTCTTCCAGTGGCACTGTAGAGCTGCAGATCAAGCAATACTGCCATTATTACTTGACATATGTCTGGAAATTCTGGAACTCACAGACACCAAGTGTTTTCCCTTTTCTTTGATTCTAAGGAATTTAGAGTCTAGATGCCAAAGTAAGAAGTCTTGAAAAAGTGAGAAGAAGTGAAAATCATGACTTAAATGACTGTCTTGGTAATGGAGAGGCATCTTGTAGCTCTCTGAATGAAAGCTATTAGACATAACTTGAAGAATAGAAGGGCCTGTCCTGTTGTCCATTGAACCTTGGATCATAACTTCTACGCAAGAGAAGTTGTTACTGTTTAATGATTAAAAGACACATGGAATTATTAGGAACCTTTTGAAATAGTTACAATATGTGAAGGGCATAGCAAAGTCAAGTTGGAAAAAAAAATGGTTCTAAGTTATACCTGCCACATTTTGAACAGGATATGAACAACCACATGAGTCTCTGCCATTCTTTATGGGTCCCTTTCCTGCTTTTATTACATGTGGATTTTGCTCTTATATCATTACCATTCCATCCATTTCCCCCAGATAATGCTGTTGACATTAAGATGCCTGGCTGTATTTATGGTCACTTTGCTTTATGATCACGGAGTGCGTAATCTTTCTAACTGCAGTTACTATTTGTGATTCTGCCACTTAGATTCACTCACTCATTCAGGAAACATTAGCTGGTCATTATGAGCTAAGCACTATGTTAAGCTCTGGGTAGAAAAAGACAAAAAAGTTTTCCTTCCTTCAAGGAAGTTATTCTATTAGATATAGAATTATGCAATGGATCATCTATACACATATAAATGTACAGGTAAATACATTGAGATAAGCAGATAGATTGATAGGTTGATGAATAGATAGATTGATAAGCATATAGATTGCTAGATAGAAAAGTAGATTGATAGGTTGATGGGTAGATAGATTGATAAGCAGATAGATTGCTAGATAGAAAAGTAGAATGAGAGGTTGGTTGATAGATTGATAAATATAGATAGAAAGATGATAGCTAGCTAGCTAACTACATAGTAATTTTAGTTCTGGCAGAAGCAACAACTGGTCTTCCTCATGGTTAATACTCTTCTATTTCTTCAAAATTACTTTGTATTTACTCTGCGTATGTTGTATATATATTTATTTGTATATATTTCTCCTCAGTAGGATGTAAGGTGCTTGGCATGTAATTTGTGTTGTTGGACTGAACTTAATTGAATGAGTAGGAAGAGAGAGATAGGGAAAGACTTTATGTGGGAGATGGTAGCTGAGTGAGCCTCAATGGAAACTAGGCATTCCAAGAGGTGGAGGTGAGAAAGGGAATGAAATCTTGGTATGCTGGATGGTCTCTGCAACGACACAGAGTAGATAGAATGTCAAGTATAGGAAGAAGGAAATAGGCCGGTTTGCAGGAACATGGTTTGAGTGAGGGTCAATAATGTGAATTCAGTGAAGAAAGCTGGATTGGAGCCAGCCTGTGAAGAGTATTAAGTAACAGATAGTGTGTTAAATAACAGAGTTTGCATTTTATTCTAGAGACTATAGGGAGTTACTGAAGCTTCTTGAGCAGAGGAGTAATGTTAGACTTGTGCTTTAGGAATATCAATTTTGTAGCCATATAGAGCAATAGATTAGGCAGTGATTCTCAACCTTCCTAATGCTGCGGCCCTTTAATACAGTTCCTCATGTTGTGGTGACCCCCAACCATAAAATTATTTTTGTTGCTTCTTCATAACTGTAAATTTGCTACTGTTATGAATCGTATTGTAAATATCTGATGTGCAGGATGTATTTTCATTGTTATAAATTGAACATAACCTATGCTGGACTAGAGGTCAGGGAGATCAAATGGGAGGCAATAGTCCAGGCAAAAATTAATCAGTATCTAAACTAGGGAGGTGGCTGTTTGGATGACAAGAAAGGGATGACTATGATAGAATGGAGGTAGAATTGACAAGATTTGTTTGGCTGCTGAATAGAAATGGAGGCACAGGGAGGGGAACCAAAGAGTTGCAATTACTCTGAGGTCACAAAACTGTGATACACCTTCAAAAGAAATAGGAAGAGGGATAGGTTTTGAGGAAAAGATAATAAATTATGTTTTGCATAAGAGTAGGGATGCTTTGCTTATTTTTGCTCTCTGTATTCGTTCTTAGCATGACAGGCACTTAAAAATGCCTATTGGTTAGTTGATTTACTTTGGACATGTTGAGTGTGAGATGCTTATGAGATAACTGATGCGAGTGCCAGCTGGTGATGCTGGCCTGCAACCAAATAAAACCATCGGACCTTTGAATGCTGGGCCTGGAGTCAGGAAGAACTAAGATTAAAGTCCATCTCACTTATTAGCTATGGGACCTTTGGTAAATCATTAACCATTGTCTGCCTCAGTTTCCTCAGTTGCAAAATGGGGAAAGTAATAGATCTAGCTCCACTTTCTTCTACACTTGTTGTGAGGATCAAATGAGGTAATTTTTGCTAAAAGTGCTTAGCACAGTACTATGGTAGGTACTTAATGCTGTTCTCTTCTCTTTGCCTTTTATATCCCTTGGAGAGTTGTAAGGTGACCTCGTCCAACCTCCTCAAGGTAGAAATTGAGGTACAGAGAGAGAGAATGATTTGCTACACAGATAATGACAGGCTGAACTGGAATTTGAACTCAGGTCTTGTGAATTCGAGTATAAACTTCAAGCTGGAAAGGCTAGTACCACTGGTGTGAGACCTGATCATCTACTCTGGGTGTCCACCTGATTCAGCCAACTCTCTCAACTCTCTCCTGTGGCTCCAAGAAGCTGTAGCATGCACAGTGGTCACAACCTGGTAAGCTGCCTTGGCAGATAGCTAAACCAGGCTTAGGGTCACTGACAGGCGTCAAACCCACTGATGAGTTAGGGAGAGGTCTGTCCCAAGAATGTGAAGACTTCTCCAGACAGAATGGGTACATGAGAACAATTTGTTCCAACAGCCATGAAGGTGACTGTGGAATGCTTAGAGCTTTAGTCAGACGTTGAAGACGCCAAGCTCATCCTCTGCATCCTGGGTCATTGCCATTTGCCCTGCCTTTTGTCTGGACCTATGGAAGAGAGTGAGCCTGACTCCCTTGTGCAATTCTGCCTCACTTAAATCCAATTCATTCATGTCTCAAAATTTCACCCTGTGATATCATTGGTCCTCTTCCAAAACGAAGGACAAACAACAGTGAATGGTAGAACTGGGATTTGAATTCGGGGTCCAAGAATGCAAATATAAGTTTTAAGTCTTCAGCTCTTTCCACCTGCATTCCATTGCCTCTGATCAACTAAATGGATCCTAAAGTATGGTCAGAGGGATGTACTCATAGCCTTGACTCCAAGAAGCTGTTCTTTTGTTTTATAGCTGCTCATTAATCGACCACTTATTCAATCAATCAACATTTATCAAATGCCTCCTATGTGTCAGGCACTATGGTAAGTCTGTAAGACTGTAAGTCCCTTGAGGACAAAGATTGTGATGTATTTAATTGAATCTCCCCCTAAACCTTATACAATGCATACTTTCGGAATAAAAATGAGCTGAATGCACCAGACATATGTGCCTGCTATTATCCTCCCCCATCATTCACAGCTATGCATGTATGCATGCCACACAATTGGAAGGTTGTACTCTGAGGGACATCAAAGCATTTTGTTCTGCTTTTCCAACTTTGTGAAGCAGATGCTTTTAGGTAAAAGTGCTAGCAGTTTTGTGTTTTATTTATTTTCGTCTGATCCAGGTCAGCTTGTCAGGGTGATTTTGTATGGAGGAAGAAATTTGTATGTATTTTGAATTTCAGAAGACCTAGGTCCTAGCGCTGGTCTCTTATCCTTTCTGGGCTCGTTTCATTATCAGCCAAATGGAGATAGTTCTTCTCAAAGCTACCTTAAAGGATGTTTGGGAGTACAAATGAAATCATAGATGAAAAGCACTCTGAAAATAAACCAACATTACTATCGTCATTGACTCACTTCTTCAGGAGATATCTCCCCATCCCCCAGCTACTAGTACCTTCTCCTCTGAGATGATCTTCTCTCTACCCTGCATGTATCTGCTTTGTTTGCCATTTTCTTCTCAGCTCATTTTACAGATGAAGAACCTGAAGCAAACAGAGGTCCTCTTTGAGAACGAAGGACAAACAACAATTTCCTATGTACCTAGTTGTCTATTTTTTTTCTTTCATTGAAATGTATTCCCTCTGAAGGCACGGACTTCCTTTATCCCCAGCATTCAGTATCACGTCTAACATACAGTAAGAATTTAAACACTTGCTGATTGACTAAATAGATTTTTACTCAAGGGGTTAAGTACAGGCAAAAGAACACAAGATGAACTCTAGGGTCCTTACCAGCTCTAAACCCTATGATTCCACTTTGATTCATTTAATTACACAGCACAAACTCAAGAACCATGTGGTATGCTTTAAGCGGAACAATAATGGCCTTTTAAAAATGTGTAGTGAAGGGTTTTAATAAATGTGGCTTTCTTATAATATGCCTCATTTCTTGTTCACATGCAAAATGGTGAGCAGCTGTGCAGCTAAAGTCTCATCATCACCAGAAGACTTTCTATATCTCCCCATAGTTTGATCTTCCCTCTGCATTTTCAGAAATCTCAGAACCCTGGGAATAGCTACTAAATGGGATGACCCCTTCTCTCCCCACTATTGCCTGCCTGCCTGCCTTGGGTGGGACATTTTGAGGGATACTATATTTCCCTTGTTCTCAAGGACAAATTTATATTGTAAAAACACATACTTCCTGTAGAACTTCACAAATCCGTCTCTGAGGGGATTTCACTTTTCCTCACTGTGTGAAAGCTCAGGCTGACTCTAACACACTATGTCTTTTGGGAATCCCCCTCCTTTCAGTGACTTCTGGAAATAATTATCTTTACACTTCAGAGATGAAAGTGAAGTTAAATATGTGAGACGCCAAGCAGATGTGGCAGAATGCATTATATACTGTACATTGCTTTATGTCATAGCTCTACAGCTGATCAAGAGCTCGCCAATGATGAACTCATCCATAGACGGTAGTGGGAATTGGTCTTTGGAGGAATGGAGCCTGATATTACATGACTTAGTCTTGAAAAGTTCCACCATGATGCATTCATTCAATAGATATGGATATGTATCTTTAGTGTGATAAATTTCATCTGACTCATTGAAACATGAATTCCAAAGATTAGAATTGATAGGAGTAAATAAAGGGCAATATTTATGGTCTGCTGGTCACACACTAACTGTTTAACTCTCTGAGAACCTCAGATTCCTTATCGTTAAAAGGGAGATAGTAGTACCTTCATTGGCCTTGGAACCAGTAAGACTCGTCTTCATGAGTTCAAATCTGGCCTCAGACACTTATTAGCTATGTGACTCTGGGCAAGTCACTTAACTCTGTTTGCCTCAGTTCCTCATATGTAAAATCAGCTGGAGAAGGAAATGGCAAACCACTTCAGTATCTCTACCAAGAAAACCCTAAATGGGGTCATGAAGAGTTGGACATAACTGAAAATGATTTAACAACAACTAAGTAGTACTTTTAGGACCCACTTCATAAGATTGTTTTTGGGATAAAAGAAATGAACATATATGAAAGGATTTTATGACCATAAACTGATAGTTTAATTCATTTGATAAACATTTTTCACATGCCTACTAATTGCAATTTATTTTGTTGTAGTAGGCATTGGGGATAGAGAATATAAAGATAAAGCAGATGGTTCTTACCCTCAGTGGAGTGATAATTTAGCAGGAGAGATAAGAAACATATAATGAAATGTATAATAAAAATAAAGGAATGATAAGTGGCTTATAAAGTTTTGTGAAATTGGATGAAAACCAGATAGTGTAATGTCACTAAAACTATTCTTAATAATACAAATAATCACACTAGAGATAATTATTTTAGAAGTAAAGTTTATGTTTCATTTAAAATTCAGTCCTATGTATATTATATACTGTTATTGTGAACACCTTGTATTTTCAAGTGTTTTAATTTAAATATGCCCAAAGTATAGGAGTTTTATGTTTACTTTTTGTAGTAAAGTTATAATAAGAATAATAGTTATACCTTCTATTTAAGTAATATCTTGTTCCTGGATGTCCCCAAAGTCTTAGTGTGGTTTTAAGCCTGAAGTTATTAAAGTTTAAAATTGTCCTAATCAAAGTGATTTTTATAGCCATAATCTTATTTTACTTCATTATCTAGTAAGTTTCATTCTTCACATTTCGTATACGAGAAATATTTGGCCCACTGAAGTTAAGTGACTTGTCTAAGGTCACATAATAAATGAAGGAAGGAGCTGAGGCAAGAATTGAGGTCTAGTTCATTACTTTACTAAATTTATGGGAAATGAATGTTAATTCCCCACCTCAAAATTAGCATTTGTCAAATAATAACGTCAAAACCTATAAAGTGTATTTCAGAAAATTATACTAGAAATATTTGATTCCAAGGTCTCTCAAATATTTCATTTCTTCCCACTTAGGGCAGAGGAATCTTCCAATATTTGGAGTTTTTGTTTTGTGAGGATGAATTTCTATCTTGAGAAGCCAAGTGGATAAAGTGCTTGCTAGGTTTCAGGAAAATGTGGGTTCTGACACCAAGTAACTATGTGACTAACATCAAGTTATTAATATCTCTGAGCTTCTGTGTCCTAATCTGTAATATGAGAATAACAACACCTTTAGCATCTGCCTCACAGGGCTATCGTGAGGTTTAAATGAGACAATGTGTATGTAAAATACTTAGCAACTTTAAAACACTCTATCAAGTCAGTGAGTATTTATTAAGAGCTTTCTTTGTGCCAGGCACTGGTCTAAGAACTCTGAATGCAAACTGGAGCAAAAAGAAAGCCCCTGCCTTCAAGGAGCCTACATTCTAATAGGGAAGACAAAACATAAAAGGTAAATGAGAAGAAAAGTGGGAACAGGAAGGTGGGACTTTGGGGTATGGTAGGGAAAGCCTGGATATTTAGGGGTAGAGACTGAAGGGAAAGGAACCTATGGCTGGCCTGGGTACTGTCCTTAAAATGGAGATTCTGGGAGGAACTAACCAATCAGACCTAAATTTAGAAAGGCCAAAGTCACCCATTGCCACCTGGGCCATTGCTGGTCATCTTAAACTTTGTCTTGCCACTTCAGTGACTCTGGAATAGAGTTAGGTTGACAACATAGCACAGCTCTGCCTCACTTAAATCCAATTCGCAAATCCTCATGATGTCATTGGGCCTCTTTGAGAAGGATGAACAGCAACGACAACCAATCAGAAGAAGAGACCACTAAGGCAGAGGATGAGAAGTCTTCTGTGGCTTGGTGGGAAATAATAGCAAGACAATATAGTAATAAAGGTCGCGCAAACAGGACAGAAACAAGTAGTCAGGGGACATACAGAACAGTAGAAGATAAAGATCTAGCTACTACTTTTAACTTTTAAAGTATCCATATATACACATGTGGATATAAGTCAATAATCAGACAACACAGCCATGGCTGACCTCTTCATGATTTCAGAAGGTTGTACCTTTTGAAAGAGATCAAATGCAGAAGCTTTCATGTCTAACGTAACTTTTTTTTCCTCTCAAAAGTTGTGACTTAAGCCAGGCATTGCACAGAAGTTGCCTTACCGCTGTAATTGAGCTGTCATTGTTCTGGGGTATTTCAGAGAATGATAGAATGCTACAACTGGAAGGGACGGTAGAGACAGATACATGCAGTTCAGCTCTCTTATTTCACACATGAGGAAACTAGAGCCCAGGATTGAGACATTTAACCCATTTTCCAAGTAAACATTTACATTTTGGGTAAATGTTTTAACATCCCTCAACATCCCAGTATGATCTGCACTGATACCAACATTTTTTCCCCCAATGGCTTCTGGTTTCTGAGTAGCTTAGAATAGCTTTCTCCCATTCTCATTGCTTTCTCCATTTCCTACTTTCTTGAAAAAAAAAAAAGGAGGTGGTTGTGGTAGTGGTGGTAGTTGTGCCTAAAACAAGTGTGAAGGAAGAGGTAGACTGAACTTTAAAGGAGAAGTAAGGTAGTGGACATGTATTAGTTTTGAAGACCAAAGGACCAAGAAACATCCTTGCAAAGGTGAGGGATTTTGGGTGTTGCATATGGCATGGGTTTTGTTCTTTCATTTCCCATCATTTGTTACGAGGGATGGATCTCTGAGGAGGACAAAAGGATATATTCAAAAATTATGGTGATGTACAAACACAAATTATCAATAAACTAAGACTTGAAGAAGAGGGTCAGTGTGCTTTCATCAAGAGTGAAACATGTAGAACAAGTTAATTTTTAAAATAAGGTTAACTATAATGTTAAATCAGGAGAGTGTCAGGTAGAATATACCTGGCTTTCAGCAAAGCATCTGATAAAACTACTTATGTTGTCTTTGGGAGTAGGATGGATAGAATTTGATACAAGAAGGGAGATTCAGTGACTTGTAAACATTTGATGCTTAATAAATGCTTGTTGCATTCAATCAGTCAGACTCAAAGAGTAGTCATTAATCTATCCATGTCAACAGAATTGATTAATTTATGAAAAAGTATTTATTAAATACTTATTATATGCCAAGCACTGTAGTAGGCACTGGCTTTTCCTCAATCCTCATCCTTGAAATCTCTGCAGCCTTTGGCACTGTCAATCAGCCTCTCTTTTTAGATACTCCCACCTATTTAGGTTTTTGTGATACTACTTTCTCCTGGTTCTACTTTCTCATATTTCACTACTTTTCAGTTTCCTTTGCTGAGTCTTCATCCAAGTCATGCCCACTAACTGTGGATATCTCCCAAGACTGTCCTCTGTCCTCATCTCTTTTCTCTCTATGCTTATCCCACTTGGTGATCTCATCAGTGAACATGGATTCAATTATCACTTCCATGCTAAAAAAAGGCCAAAAATCTCTATGTCTAGCCTAATCTCTGTCTTGAGCTTCATCGTATCACTGATTGCCTTTTGGACATCTCAAACTGGATGCGCCCTAACTATCTCAAACTAAGCCTGTCCAAAACAGAACTCACTGTTTTCCTCCTCCAAGTTCTTTACTCTTTCCAACATTCCTACTACTGTTGTTCCATCACCTGTATTGTTTATAGAAGTATGTACTTGCATATTCATATCCCACTTAAGAGTCCTATATTAAAATTCCATGGAGCCTAAAAAATGAATTTATTGGTTTGTATGAAGATAATCCAGTTGACCTTGCTTATTAGCCATACTTGGTACGTTTGTTCATAGATGCAGGTTTTGTTACTGGTCATCTTCTTGGACATTATTACTTGCACATTAATTACTGTTGATATTTAATCTCTCAAATAATTGATGAACCAATGAGTACTTAATAAGTGCCTCCTAAGTTCCAGCTCTTGTTCTAGGTTCTGTTGACAAAAGTGAAGCAGTCCCTGCTCTCAAGGAGCTTATGGTCTATTGAAGGAAATAATGTGCACACAGAGAAGAAAGTACAAATTAAATTAAAAACAAACACAAGGCAAATACAAGGTAACATTCTTTCTATGTTGTAATTATTACTTTTTGTTTTTATGTGACCTTGAAGATATATGTTGGCATTTTTCTCCATTTCCTGTTCTTGCTTTAAAGATCTCTTAATCAGATCTTCAAGAACCAAGGCAAATCTCTTTTACAAGCCCTTGATAGGTATGCTAACCAAGAGCTCATCATTCTTTTGTCTTAAGCCATGGGCAGTTAGGTGTACAGCGGATAGAGTGCCATACTGGGAGTCAAGAATTTTCATCTTTCTGAGTTCAAATCCAATCTTTGACACTTACTAGTTATGTGACCGTGGGACAAATCACTTAATTCTGTTTGCTTTAGTTTCCTCATCTGTAAAATGAGCTAGAGAAGGAAATGGCAGACCACTCCAGTATCTTGGCTAAGAAAACCCCAAATGGGGCTATGATGAATCTGACACAACTGAAAAATGACTGAATAGCAACAACAATAAATGATCTGGAAATCCAAATCCTAATGGAATCATGTTCTTATCCAGCTCTTCTCCCAAACCTGCCCTTCTTTTCATCAGCAGTAGTGAAGAATTCTCCCCCATTACAGTGTGCACTCCTTGAGGGCAGGGACTGTCTTTTGTCTTTCCTTGTGTCCCCAACCCTATCTTAGTATATAGTAAATGCTTAGTAAATGTTTGTCGACTAACTGACGAAAATGCCAGATGTGTTCCATAGGTCATTGGGCTTCACAATCTCTGCTCATGATGTCTGGCAGAATTTTTTGATCATCTATCCCCAGATGAATCAGGGAAGAGGCAAAGAGACTGTCAGGTTTAAAAAGTTTCAGGCAGCTCCCCGTGAAAAATGGGGATTATAATGTATGTTGATATACACAAGTGTGTATATGTGTATATGTGTACATATGTGTCTGTATACTTCGTGGAGAGTCTCTTGAAACCTTCCCTCTTCTGGTGATTCATATGGAGAGAGATGATAAAAAAAAATTCTGTCAGAAGGAACCTAGACATCATGATCAGAGATTATGAAATGTTTATGTGTATATATGTATATACACACACATATATAGACACACACATACATATACTGCCTTGAAAGACAGCGTACCCTTAATTATTCATGTCAGGATGTTGTATGGCACCTGAGGACCCCCTAGTAGGAAATCCCTGATGCCATTACTTGGATCCTCTACCTCTGGTCTTCCTCTGAATGACGATTCTTTTTGCAGGACTTTTGTATCTACATTATCCTTTCATGGAACATAAGAAGCTGCTTTCTCCTCAGGAAATCTAACTGTATGCTTTATCATCAAAATTTCATACTTGTTACACAGCTCCAAATCCTTCCTTTTCTCTTCTCTGTCACATTCTTCTAACCAGTAGTTAAACTTAGTGTTGGAAAGACTTGAGTTCAAATCATTCCTTAGAGACTTGTTAGCTGTGTGACCCTGAGCAAGTCAATTAACCTTGGGGTATCAGTTCCCTCATCTGTAGAATGGAGAAAATAATGGCACCTATCTCACAGAGTTGTGAGGACCAAATGTGATGACTTATACAAAGTGCTCTGCAAATCTTAAGTACAATATGGTGTCCGTTATCATTATCCTCCAATAGCATGATAGAAATGAGGCTTCTCCTACATCTCCTATGGTTCCCTTTCCCCCCCTTTTCTTTTTTGTTTTCCCTTTGAAGCACTTATTAATTTTTCTGTTTAAGAAATATCTCAGTATCTCTGATAAGCTAGAAAGTAAAGGGCCATTCCTACATTCCATTCACCTTCTCTGTCAGTAAAGAGACCAACCTGTACTTTGTATATACATAGCTGTTGCTTGGCATTAGCAGAAACACAAACATCGTGCACTCTCTGCAGGTCACTGAAAATTCAAGAGCTTCTTTCCAGCTTGATTAATGATTAGGCATGACATCCCTAAGTCATAAAATCCACTGAGTCATAAAACCCATTTAGGAAGTAAAACCTGTTTTAAAACTTTTCTGCTAAAGTTGACCTTAAAAAAATTATTTTAAAGCGTTCATCCAAAATGACTGAAAACAGAAACAAATGAATTTATGGACCAGAATAAATACACATGTTTTACAATAGCCGATGTAATTATTTATTATTTAAGTACAATAATGAATTTTCCTGGATGACATTTAAACTAGGTATTAGGCAATGAAAAGTCATTCAAGTTCCAGCTGAAAAACTTTGCCAGTTAAGTTTGAAATCATCTTTTTCAGACAATGGAATTCATAGTATTGCTGTTGAGTCAGATTATGAAAGTATCAACACACTATGGTTTGATGAGAAATTTTCATGGTAATGTCTCACCATTGTGAATAAAAGTAAATAGAAATAGTAAAATGATTATGGGAAATGGAATTTTTATCTTCGGTCTTACTGTGGATGGCAGTTCCCATGGCAAAAAGGTGGACTTTGTTCTAACATTTGGTGCTTAAGAACATCATTTGCCTTCCAACAGTAGTTTACAGCACTGGAAAACTGGAGTGGAAGAGGCTGAAATTCTCAAGCACATTCCTCACTTGATGGGCCCTGTAGTGATGCCCAAAGATTTTGAAATCTGATTATGAGAATGATAAGTTCCCTCTTCATTTTTGTCTGCAGTGCCAACTGAAAATATTTGTAGCAATATCTGGAAGATGTAGGGAAGATAGAGCCAGCAGATTTATGAACCCTTCAAATGGGGGAGAAGGAGGAGGAACTCTTAGTCTTTCAGAACTATCTGAATCCATAAACATCTGGTAAAACCCTATTCACATACACAAAACTGTTTAATCAAAACTGTTTGGGAGCTGGCTCTACTTGATGGGTATGGACATTGGAGTTAAGGAAAGGAACCTATTGAGCTGAGATCAGTATGCTTGCTACTCAAGGTCTGGCACATTGAAAGCTTAAAACGAGCTGTAATTTTGCTACCATTTTGTCTGTAGGCATTTTTTTTTTCTTTTACTGTATTCAGATTACATTTTGCTATAGTGGCCAAAATGAGGACCAAATTAATTTGCGGGAGAGTTGTTTTTGTTTTTTTTGCAATAGGAGAGCTACTAAAATGTTCAACTCTAACTATATTGCAGTTTTTAAAGGGACATTTTTTCAGTGAGGAAAGTATCTATTTTCATCAGTTTGTGAATCCACCTAAGTATATAGTAGGCATGCACATGCACGTGCACGTGCACATTGGAATAGGTAGGCCTGGTTGAGAATACCTTGCAAATGATGATGTATTTATAATTAGCTGGTGGGTGTTAATGTGGGACTGTTCCAATGTTCAGAAACTGTGTAGCTTGGCAGGGATTGGGTAGACAATCTAATCCAACAAGTATTTTTTAAAAGTGTCTCATTTTAGACTTTTATTGACATTTTTACATCAGATTATATATGCCAGAATCATTTTTCTCTTAGAACTACACAGGCCACACTCTTAACTACCAAGAAACATATATTAAGCTTCTACGCTATGGGTGGACCTATGGTGGACAATGATGATAAAAGTCAAAAGGAAAACTAATCTTTGCTCTCAAGAAGTTTATATTCACTGGAGAGAAGCAATGAGCACACAGATATATATGATCACTTGGGAAGGGAGAATATATTAACAACTAAGAAAATGGGTATGTTGATAAATGTTTAATAATTTTCAATATTAACATTTTATTCATCACTTTCTTATGTCCAGACAATCAACAAATCAAGAAGTCGAGTCCCAATTTGCAGTATTTGTTGGTTTCTGAATTGTACATGTGCACTCAGAAAATTTCACATTCAGTTCTCCAAGCCTTTTGGAACTGCACAATTCTTGAGTATATTGGAGCTGCACAGTATACCCTTATAAAGAAAGGCTTCCAAAAAGGTGATGACTCATGAGCTAAGCCTTGAAGGAACCTGGGGATTTCAGAAGAAAATGACCTTTACTCTGGGGATAGTTAGAGGAGGAGAGAGGGTCCTAAAGTGTCTGAGTGGACAGTATCTACCTATGTAAAATTATTTTTTCTCCAACGGCTCTTTTTGATCCAATTTTAACTTTTAATTTTAGTTATTATATTTAAAAATCCTTAAATTCTATTTTATATTTGAGTAGGTTTGGGACCAGGAACTCCTAGTTTTCTTTCTTGAGGGTGGGGTAGAATATTGACCAAGATATATAGGGGAAATGGCTTGAGAGAGGGTTAATATGATAGTGTTCACATGGGAGAAAGTACCGTAAGGGACTATAGATGTTCCAACTGCAAAAGTTCACTGGCTGAATTAGAAGGAAGAGTATGATGGAAATGGGCCACCATAAGCACAGAAGTCAGAAGTCCAGCATTTTACTGCAGCTCACACTATCCATGTAGCCTGAGGCAAGCCACTTGACTTCCCCATCTGTCTTAGCTTCCTTATCTGTATATAGCACCCCTCTGAGATTACTTTCCCAACCTTTGTTTTCACTGACAAATAGGGTTTCCAGAGGATACTTAACTACTACTTGTCTTCTCAGGGCTCTAGGGATAGTTTAGAGGTCTTCAATTCATAATTCAATTCAATCCAATTCAATTCAATTCATGGGGACCTACTTTGCCCTATATTAATCAGAAGTGGTGAGGTACGCATGTAGGGAGTGTGTTGGGGCATTCTTTTATCTCTTCATGAATTCTCCAACAGGTTTTCTTTGATGCAAAGTGCTGGTAATAAATTATTTGCTCTCCTTGTTCAGCTGAGAGGGATCTTTATAGGATGCCATCCCCCCACTGATGGCTCACTCCATTGTTGGGCTGGGTCAAGCAGGTGGCTGATCTACTGTGCTGACTTCTTATTGGACATCTGAGCAGCTTTGCTATTGCTACCAACTGCAGGGGTCTCTGCTATCAACTCCAATGGCTGAAGGGACCTTCCATGGCTCTATTGGTTTTGGTTCTATTCTTGGTTCATTCATTAATAATGGTTCTATCCATTTTCAAGCTTTCTCACTCTCCCTCTCCACAGCCAACACACATACACACACACCCCAAACTTCTTAACTCCTGGAAAACCAGTAGGAAAGAGTGAGAGATTATCTGCTCAGAATCTATTGAATATGAATTCACTTCTGGCTCCTAAGACAACCAGAAGACTTCTCATATCTGCATATGCTATGTATAATCCACCAGGAAGGACAAATATGGGCTCCAAGGACTAGGAACTCATTGAACAGTGTCTTCCACAACATATAAAATGAATGAATTAGACTAAATGATTTCTAAGACTCCTTTAACATTCAATGAGTCTATGAAAAAGAAATAGGGCCTGCTCAAGGGTGATGTACTTGCTGCTCCTTGGAAGGACCTGAGGCTGGGCTTGTTAATAGGGAAGCTATATTTTTTCTTTCTCTTTCTCTGTCTTTGTTCCTCCATCTACTCCTCTAAGAGAGAGGCCTTTAGACAAACCAAGCTCATTGGTTCCATTTCCTTAGAGTTCATGCCTCTTCCTTCTCCTGGCTGATCCACACTTGCTCTTCCTGTCTGTAACATCCTCCTCTAGCTACCCCATCAGGGAAAAAGCTATTGTTATCCTTTGTTCTTGCACCTGAAACAAATAGCTGCATGTCTTTATTTTAGGAACAAAACCTCCCAAGAAAAGATTTATTAGCCAAAATAGCATCCAGAAAATTGTTCTTGGCTATTTTGCTGTTGTTCTCCTTCATTCAGTTTCTCTTAACAATCAAGTTATTCTTTTGTCAGTGGTGCTAAACTGTAAAATACCCCTCCATACCCCCCCAACATACATATTGTAGTAGCCAGAGCCCTTCCAGATTGAGATTGTCAATTAAGAAAACCGGAAAAAAAAAAAAAAGGACATGTCTAATAATACTTCTAAGATTGAGTCCCTAATAACACAGATTGTGTTAAGAAAAGGTACATTTCATTGTCAACGATTGGGAAAAATACGGAATTTCTTATCAGGAGCCATGTAAACACATTTTTCCTGACTTGGCACATTTTATACACACTCAAAGAAAATGACTAGTGGTATCTATGTTTCTATATGAATGGATTGCATTGTTTTGTTTTTTTTTAACCTGAAAATCTATATATACATTTTAATGGATAAAATCATTTAAAAATGTAACAGGACCCATCCATTTCTAATTTCTTATTTATATGGTGGTGGTTGAAAATGTAGCAAGTAGGAAATTTGTCAGACTCTGGTGATTGATTGAATTCCATAATTCTGGAGTTTTAATTATGTTACCACTGATTATGCTTTGTATGTCAGCTGTAATATGGTCTTATCTTCTCCTTGATGCTATGATGCATTATGAAACTGTCAACATAGATTTAATTTGACCTTTCAAAATTATTATACATCATTAAGTTATTCAGCTTTATGAGTGGTTGACATACCTCTGTAATTACCCCATTCACTTTTTTTCAATGAGTACATTATTTTATGTAGATGTTATTTCTTTTTCTTACATTTCTTTTTCTTATTAATTTTTCCTTCCTTCTTTACTTGTGAAAAATTTATTTCTAAAGAGTAGAAATGGAGTGAATATATTCTTAGGTGAATGAGGGAAGATAGTGGAAATAGGAAAATAAAGATGTATTTTCCCCTTGAAAATGAAGACAGCTTTTTCTTAAATCTGTTTCTATTAATGTTGGAGTATCAAAAGAAGAAAGATACATAAGATTTTATTTATTTGCTATTTATGGATATAAAGGACATTTTTTGCTTTTCTATAAATAAACTGGAAAGCAGCTACCAATCCTAGTAACAACCTTGTGAAGACAAAGTCTAGTGTTTGTGTGGAAAATCTACTAACTTCTTCCTGCAATCTTGACCAACGCTGAAAACCAACTCAGGTTCCTGAAAGGATATAAAAATAGTTTTGGTGGTTAGGGTGGGGTCAGCAGGGGCTGTTGGTCTGGGGAGAGAGAGAATGACTTTTCTCTCATTTCCCTGGCGGGTTTTGGGGTCTGTGGTTATAAAAAAACCCCACTGCTTGGGTGAAGTCTCTCTTCTGAATTGCTTCTCCTGCTATTTCCTTAACTGAAAATGCCTTTTTACATTGTTTAGGAAAACACAGCTGTAGATTCTGACCTTTCAGCCTCATCCTTTTCTTTCCCTTTGCTTCTTTTTTGTACATGAAGGCCACACCTGGGAACCATTTCTCTTTAAAAGTAGCATACCAGGAAATAGGAAGTGGAGTTCATAAAGTTGCTTTTCTTTTCTGCTTTATGGGAAGCAAAAATTAAATCCACTGGCAGAGAACAGCATCAAAGATAATAAAGATGCATTTTATGTCTATGGAAAAATTGCAGAACTTCATTTCTTATGTAATCTCTGGCATTCCAAGGTAAACTATGCATACAAATGAAGGATACAGGTATATATTTATAGATGCAACAGGGTGGTGATACGGTCTTGGTAAGATTAAAATAAAATAAAAATGAACTTTTTTCTGTTGGTTCAGGAAAAGCAGCTTTTTTCTCTTAATCCTTTCCTCCATTTTTCTGAATGAATGAATGAATCAATCAATCAACAAATCCATATTAGGTGCTTACTAAATGCCAAGTCCTGTATTAGATCCTGGGGATATTGATGTAACTAGGTAGTGTTGGAATCGGCATCAAGAAGGTGAATTTCAATCCTCTCTCAGACACTAGCTTAGCTGAGTGACAGGGGGAGAGCCATTTAACTTCTGTCTGCCCAGTGTCCTCATTTACAATATGGGACTAATAATGGCAGCCACTCCCTAGAGGGTTGTAGGGAGAATTAAACAAGTTAACATGCGAAAAGTGCTTTGCAAACCTTAAAACACATATGAATGCTAGCTGCTATCAAAGCATGAAAACTCATTTTAGACCATGAGAGTTATTAAAAACAGCAGTTACCAAAAGTAAATGCATCTTCCAAAATTTTATCAGGCACTTTTAAAATTGGAGGCTGGGGGTACTCATTTTTTTTTTCTTAGGGAGAATATATTTTTCTTAACACACTTTCATATTTCTTTTTTTTTTTTGGGAGGGTGGAAACTGGGGCAATTGGGGTTAAGTGACTTGGCCACGTTCACACGGCTGATTTGTGTTAAGTGTCTGAGGCTGGATTTGAACTCAGGTCCTCCTGACTCCAGGGCCAGTGCTCTATTCACTGCACCACCTAACCACCCCTCACACTTTCATATTTCTAAGTTCACAGGGAAAAAAGGAGAAAACCTCACACTGAATAATCCACCAAAAGGCAACAGTCTATCTTGGTCCTCACATAAGCATTTATAATGTAGAGTCAGAAATTGTGATTACTACGTAGAGACTTGAATATTGTGTGCATTGAAGAGACACTGGTTAATTGTGTAGCTATTAGACCTTGCACTTTTATTAATGTTCTTTTGCTTGTGTCCTTTTCTTATATTTTATTTCTATATTGGTCTGCCATCTTGCTTTTCCTTTCCCCCGCCTCCCCCTCACCTATTTCAGTCTTCAAGCTTATAGGATCATGGATTTAAAGCTGAAGAAGACTCAGAGATAACCCATGTCAATGGCTTCATTTTACGTATGAGAAAATTTGGAGGTAATTTACCATTGTTGTATAGAGACCTCATATATTCATGTGGTGGCAGAATTTGAACCCAGTTCCTCTGACTCCAAAACCAGTGCTCTTTCCACTGGGTCAATTCACTTTCTCTCTCCCTATCTTTCCTTTCAAAAACTATTATCTATATCATCTGCATTACATGAATGTCCTTATTTCAAATATTCCTTTTGAAAGTCACTTTCCTCAAGGAAATGCCCCTTTTTCTTTTAAAACAATGTTGATACCATAGAAATAATTTCAATAGTTAGGGTCACTTGGGCTTCTATCTCTATTTCCTTTTTCTTTTTTATTATAGGACCAAAAATAGGTGAGAAATGAGATCTGACTAATATTTTTTTTTGGGGGGGGGGGATATACAAAAAGAAAGAGGTTTGGAAAATAGGTATTCTCCTAGTGAGGAAATGCGGTATCTGACATTTTTTTCCCTCTCCCCAATGCATAATTAATACCTGCATTTTCAAACTCTCTTTCAGTTCTAGTCAGGTGCAAAGGACTCTAACTATGTGAACTGGGGGGAATGGGTGACAAAATAACTGTCCTTAACACATTTAAGACATTGACCCAGAACAGAGATGTTTGTTGGTCAAGATCGTTGGAACAGAGAACAAGTTAGGCACTTTTTAAACTTATATGCCACAGGAAGAAAGTGAACGTAGTTTGAAGAAATGAATGAAATAAAATGGTAAATATGGATGTAGACCAGATTTTTTGGAAAATCATTTTCAACTCTTCCTCCCCTCTTTCCCACTGCCTCCCGCCAATAGTCTGCCTAGAATGCATGCATTATATGGATGAGATACTTATTATAAAAGCCTTGGTAATAGCATGAGAAGGTTTACAGGAATAAACTTCACCTCATGCATGTACTGCCTTCCCAGACAACATCTGAAATTCTGAAGTCAAGCTGTAGCCCTGGTGACTAATTAAAAAAAGATTAAAAAAAAAATCCCCTCTCAAACAAAAGCCCTGCCACATTGCACAAGGTCCTCCAAAGACCTCCCACATGGCTACTCTGAATGACAGGTCCAACAACCCCCAATATCACCACAAGCATTTGCAGTTAATTAGTTGGAAACAGATAAACCCACCCAAAGCCAACCAATAAGTGAGAACTTATGTGAAGGGTGATCTCACCCTAGGGTTCTCAAGGAGACAACACAGAAATGGAAAAAAAGAGTCAGGAAAAGGGTTTGAGGGTTTTATTCCCAACATCCTCCATCTTTCCTTTTGGAATCTCCACCCATTTGGAGCCTCATTAGAAGACAGAAGGTAGATTTTATTTTCTATCCTAAGGTTTCAGTGCCTATTCATTGTCCAGCTTTTATTGAATTTTTTTTAGCTTAATGAAAACCTTGAATAATTTATCATAAATAAGAGCAATGCTATTTTCATCTTGTTAGCAGTAACCATCTTACCCTGACACATTAGCAATTGTGGAATTCTTTCCCTGGAGACTTTTAAAAAATCAACCGTCAGCTATATTTGAGTAGCTGTCTAGAGCAGGCAAAGGGGATAGATTACCAGACCTCTAAAAGCTGTTTCAATTCTGTTTCTGTGATTCATAAATAGACCCCCTCAGAAGGTTCCAGGTGGGAAAAAAGGTATAAGAAAGAAGGGAAATTTGCTAAGTTAAAGTAATTTTAAATTTTGACATACTATAGTTTATTTCAGTAGAGTACAGTCATGTATGAACATAGATGCATATATATTGCAATGTATATAATAAAGTACATAGAAAAAATGTGGTGTTTGGTTCCTTCAGAGACAAAATAAGAAATTAGATTCAGAGACATCATCATAATTATTCCTGCATTTATTTGTAAAGAGGCAATAAATAAAAAATATTGAATGAAAATATTAGAGATGATTTTAAAAAATAGGATAAAATTATTAGATACAGCTCTATGCATTATATAGTCATGCATTCACAAAGCAATCTCATATAAAATCAATCTACAAACACTTATTAAGCACCTACTATGTCTAATGTACTACATCCTGGGGATATAGAGATAAAAGTGAAAAGTATTTGCTCTCAGAGAATTGACATTCTAAAATGACGCATCTATAGTTGCCTTCTTCCCAGTCACTTTTTCAGTCCTCCTAGATGGAGGAATATTTCCCATTAAATGTGTTTTATAGAGAGAAATCTGTTTGTTGCAGAGAAACCATTTTGTTAGCTTTTAGAGTGCATTTTAGAAAGCTGATCTGACAGGAAGAAATGAAGTCCAGAATGAAGAAAGAAGTCCTTGAATGCTTATGTAACCATTTGTAATGGGAATGGGAATTTGAAGATCTTCCCTGCCACTTAATAGATCTAGGGGGGAGTATGAAGACATCCCCTGCTTAGAAAGTAAACTCTGCCCCCTGATAGGCCAAATGTAGTCACATGGAGCCTGTGGTGGGAGGAGTTTGCTGAGGGGAAGCAGAGCCCACAGGAAGCTGATGTGGAGAGCTAGCCAGACTCTGGGGTGAGAGGATGCTCATTAAGGAGCTAGAGAGGTTTATGAGTGAATACTGATTTTTGTATTGGTTTGTGGGAAGGCTAAAGGATGCTGTGGCTCTCAGTGTTATTATGGCTTCTGAATATCTTTGGTACTATGATGGAATCAGCTTACTGGTTTTGGGATTTGGTTTTCTAGTATTTAAATAAATCCTTCAGTTGTATCCTCTATATGGAGAATCTGGTATATTTTGCAATCGAACGTCATGTGATACTTAGAGTCATGGTCTTTATCATGATCCTGGGTGCTGTAAATATTGCATTGGCTGCTACACCATTAGGTGAGACACAGATCAGGAAGATCAGAAATGAACAGAACAGAATTCATGGAAGGGTTAGAAAGAGGTGGGTGAGATTGGACAAAGGCCAAATTACTAGATAGGAGAACCAAATTCAGACAAAGGTCCAAAGAAGACCCTGATGAGTCAAAATATTTACAGCAGAAAGCTGGTTTGGGAACCAGAGGACCTAGATTCAAGTCCTGTCTCTCCCATCTACTGTATGATACTGGATGAATCACTTTAACTTCCATGGTTTTAGTTTTTTCATCAATAAAATGAAGGTGTTGGACTAGAGCCTCTTTAAGATTCTACAGTTCTACAGCTATGATCATCCTATGAGACAAACTGAGAAACCAAGAGCGTACATAGAGAAGGCAAGGAGTCAGAGAAGGTGAAGATGTAGGTTTGAGACACACATACACATACACACACACACACACACACAAAGAGACTAGAAAGAAGTAAACCTTATTCACATCATAGACTCCTAGAAAATTAGAATAGACCAAATGAAAATGGACTATATGAGATAGCAAAAATATTAATTTAAAGATTGAAAATATCTTAATTTTTATTTTATTTATTTATTTTTTTCCCTTTTTGGGGGGGGGAAGGGCAATAGGGGAAGTGACTTGCCCAAGGTCACATGGCTAGTAAGTGTTAAGTGTCTGAGGCTGGACTTGAACTCAGGTCCTCCTGACTGCAGGGCTGATGCTCTATTCACTGCACCACCTAGCTGCCCCTAAATCTCTTCATTTTTAAACAGAAAGATTAAAAAATGAGAAAATGTAGGATATCTGATATTAAAAAAAACAATTAACCTGTAAAACAAGTCAAAGAGAGATATTTTAAGACTCACTCGGTCTCCTGAAAACCATTATAAAAAAATGCTAGGTGGTATATTTCAAGAAATCATAAATGAAAACTGTACAGAACTTTTAAAACCAGATAGCAAGTAAAAATAGAAAGAATCCATCAATCCTCTCTTGAAAGAAACCTTAAAAAGAAAAATCCCGGGAATGTCATAGCTCAAATTCAGAACTTCTGTGTTGAAGAAAAAATTCTACAAACATCCAGAAAGAAGGAGTTTCAAGTTCCAGTGAACCACAGTCAGGAGCATACAAGACCTGGCATCTTCTACTATAAATCAGAGTAAAGCTTGGAATACAATATTCCAAATCACAGAAGATATGGGCTCTCAGTCAACAATAACTTCTGCAAAGATGAGTATAATACAAGGAAAAATTGACCTTTGTTGGAATATGGGGCTTCTAAGCATTTCCAAAGAAAAGAGCAGAACTGAGTCCAGAGAAACCCAGAAAGGTAATTTTTTTTAAAGCATTTCTTGGAAGGAATTCATGACTATACATTGGTAATGTTAAGATGGGGAGAAGAAAAAAGTATTCCTTCCAAACCTTAATATTTTCAAAGGATATTGAGGGAGCTAAACAAGGGGAAAACTGACAAGTTTTTCTGTTCTGAGTATTTGAGGAGAGGAAAGGATAAGGGGAATAAGAGTAATATTTTATTGTAGAAAGGAGGACAAGAGAGTAGTACTTGCTATTTTTTATAATTGGGATGCATGAGTAGAATATTATGCAAACATGGAAGATGAAGAAGGGGGAGTGGGCATGAGATGAACCTTACTCTTTTCTGAATTGGTCCAAGGAGGGTTAAATACAAACAGTATAGTCTGATATAGAAATCAGTCAAACTCAATAGAAAAGAAATGGAGATCATTAAGATTCACAGAATGAAGTTAGCAGAACCAGAGAAATACACAGAAAAGAAGGAAGTTCATGAGGAAGAACCAACAAGTAAGATAGTTTTGAAAGCAAGGTGCAGAATTTATTTTATACATATGTGTATATGTATATATGTATGTATGTACACATCTATAGGAATATCAAATGGAAACTTATGGTTTTATATACAATTTCTCTTTTGTGATCTGTGTATGTGGGCATGCACATCGTTTTTTCTTTGGTATTTAAGTTCAGAAGAAATTTAAAATTTAAAATAAGGGAGAGGACTCTAAGAGATCTGAGTTTCTTTCAGTTTAGATATAAGATCTTATGAATCAAAAGTTTGGTCATTATGTGATACGTTTGTCTCTGCAAACCAGTGTAAGAACCGCTTACTGAGGCATGGATAGGAATGTGATCTCTAGTGAGAAAGGGAGCACCTGTAAAAATGAAATCTACATTTGTAATGTAACAAAGATGAGTCCAGATCTTGGTATGTGTTCTGTAGATTGAAACATACTCTTTGAGCCCTCTGGCTTTGGTTTTTGAGAACTGAGTTGGATGTTTGCAGTGATAACCCCTTTGGTTACTTTGGTGTTTGAACATTGATCAAAAGAGCTCTGACGTAGTTACATTTTTAAAGCATTTGGAGAACTAAACCCCTCAGGAAAGGCATTCAACTGGTGTTTTTTTTGGTTGAATAACTGATATTTCTCTTCTTTCCCCTTCCCCCAAATATCAAGGGCCACATATGAGTGCAGAGCAAAGAATCTTTTCTAATAGAAAAAAGATTTTTAAAATGTTTGACTCAATGGCCTTTTAAAATTAAAAACAGAGGCCATAATGCTTTATTCAGCCAAATGAATGAATGAATGGACCCAGAGAAACCAAAGTGTTTTTTTTTTTTTTTTAGCACTGGAAGCTCTTGGGTATTATCTAATGAGATAGAGTGAAACAGAAAGAGATGAAAGAGGAGTTATACAAATAGCATAGAACACTGGATTCTGCACACAGTAGCCACTTAAGAAATGTATACTGAATTTTTGAACTGAATGCCAAAAATAGTGAAGATGAAAATAATGTAGATTATATTTTATTTTTATTATTTTTTTATTGGAGTAAGTGATGTCAAGCAAATATATGATAGGAAGAGAAAATAGGCTGCTTACATTGGGAGGTTGAGGGAGGACAGGTGGACAAGTGCTCCACTGGTACATACATAACCTTGTAATGTCATGGAAAAATGAGAAAAGCCTTTGAATTTATGGAAGGACCTGAATTAAGAGCCATATAAGATGGCCAACGTGGATGTGATGAGAACTGCATCATAGAAGGAAATTCACAAATTAGTGAAACCATAGATTTATTGGAATGGTTTTTTTTTTTCCTGTAATGCTTTTTGTTTTCTATATTGCCACCATTTCCCAGTGTTCTATTTTGTCAAGGTTCCCAGGTATTAAAGGGTATACATACCAACAAAATATATGTAGTAACAAAAGTGCATTTCTGTGTGTCTGTTAACAACAAGATGGTATAGGAATAATGTCTGAACAATATTTTAAGTGATAAAAAGCCTTTTAAATAACATGGCTATAATTTCACCAATAGTGATTAGTCCTCTTGAATGACTTAATCATTTCCTTAAAGGCCATAGCAGGTTGCAGGTAGATTTTGCAATCAGAAAGCTGTAGGATAGTGTACAGTAGATGGGAGTGGAGAACAGGTTAAAAGCTCAGCTAACTCAGAGACAAGTGTACCAATCAACCGAGATTTCCATAGCAGTTAGAGGTGGAAGATCTTTAAAGAGTACCCAATCTGGGACCACAGAGATGGTACAATAGCACCGAGGTGCCCATCTTGGTATGGTACTGAGAGAACAAGAGCAGGGTTGTTTTTTTTTTTTCAGAGCTAGACTAAATAGGCCAAACTAAAAAAAAGAAAGAAAAAATGTCAAAAGACAAAGTAGATTAACTTTCTTGCCTATTGAGACCTTCTCATCCATGTCTTCTATCCTTATATACTAAAGAATCACGATAATGGAAACATCTTGAAAACTATGCAAAGAACGTTTGGAATGAACTTTAAAGGATAAAAGAAAGAAAAAAAGAAAAGGATCTGAGTGGCAGGAATAGAGAGATTTAAACAAGACTCAGTTATCCTGATTTTTTAGATATGTGAGAAGTTATTATATAAAAAAGGTCAACTTTGGAAGTGAAATTAAATGGAAAAATCCAACCTCTTATTGAATATAGTGGCTAGTTAGGTTCGCCCGATGACATGAAAGGTAATGTGGTGTAGTGGATAGGGTGCTGAACTAAGATTCAGGAAAATCCAGGTTTGAGTCTTTCATCAGACATTTATTAGCTGTGTGACTTTTGGGAAATCACTTAAGTTCTCTGGATCTCAGTTTTCACATCAGAAAAATGGAGGGGGGTTGAACTTTGTGGGTCCTTTCCAGCACTACAGCTATTATCCTAAGGTCATCCCTGTTTTTTTGGACCTAAAGCAAGAATAGTGGAGAAAAGAGTAGAAGAAGCAAACAAGGTCAGGGGAAATAAAATGAGCCAGATATGGTTCATTTAAAGAAATATTCAATATAACCGTCCATATCAATTGAATGACTAAATATTTTTTTCAAGTAAATCCAAATTCTGCATATCTTTAAAAAAAATTTCACTCTCTAGATTTGGATAGCTTCTAAAGTTAGGAGTATACTTATCCATTACTTATTTTTGTGCATAATCACTGAAAACAGATTTTTCTTAAGAAAGCTTTTTATGATGACCCTTACTAATGCTTGAAGGGCAGTTTTTTTTTAATGAGAAAGCCCATGCTGCTGTACATGCTGAAACCACTTTCTAATGTTCTTTAACCTTGTGCCATTTGGACTCGCCTCTCCAAACAGATCTATTTCAGTAAGTGGCCCATTAACGTTACATGGAGAAAAAGACCCATTCCTCACCCCCCCACCCCTTTCCAAACCACTGACCCCCTCCCAGGCTATTCCTGGTGTTTGTACTGATATTACAACCACTTTAGCAAATTGAAACTCTTCAGCGGATCTTGACTCCAGATCAGCGCCAGTTCCAACCCTCAATCGTCTGACTAAAGCAAACTCCAGACACTGTTTACATAATGGTAATCAACATGGTAAATTTAGAATATCCTAGAATAAATTATGATAAATTTCCTGCCTTGGAATAAAGATAACATAACGGGGGAGGCAGTGGTTATCTCCTCGAGAGGGAGTGGGGTAAATTGATGAACGTACATTCTCTTGTTGGGGCTATTACGGTAGAACTTTTCTGCCTCTGAGTTGGAATTTGGAGGATACAGTGATGAGAAATATGAAACTCATGACCCCAGAAGCATAAACTGAAATTAGATTATTTTCAACCAGTTTCCACATATTTCAGTTTGAACTACAAGTTTACATTTTAAAACCTGAGGTATTTTTTTTTTAATTTGTGTATCTTCTTTTAGGGGTCAAGAAATGAAATGTGCACATCAAGGGAGAAGCATGGCTCGTTGAGAAGAGGATGCACTTCTCATGTACTTCCTCCCAGAGGTGTAACCTACTGCTCTCCAAAAAGATTCCTCAAGAGTGTGCCAGATAGAGTTCTTAAACAGACTTTCTCTTCTACGATTAGAATGACTGGCTAATCTCGCTTTAAATCTAAAAAAGCAGCATTAAAAAAAAAAAGACAAAAACTTCCTTCTTTGCATTTGAGTTCCACATGTGAAACTGAGGGGTCTGCTTGGAATTCAGACTTCACCTTTGACTTCAGAATCTGCAACAGCAGCTGCCAAATGAACAAAACAGTCATGACACAGATAGAGTCCGTTTTCATTCTCATTTGCTTCTGCCCTTTTAAATTCCCATCAGCTCTGTTTAACAATTTCATTTTTCATTCTGGATACCTAGTAAGAGGTTTCATTTTCCTCAGTATGCATCCATTCCCTCCCTTTTCCTTGCCTGATTGGCCTAGATATGATCTGTGACTGCTCCTAATAATTCCGATCTAGTGAATGAAAAGGGCTTTGGGACATGGAATAAGCAAGTGTTAGAATTTATGGCTATTCAGTCAAGGTAAAGTACAGCCAAAGCCATATCTTGGTTACTTATACTTTGATATTTTAAGTGATCTGTGATTTCATATACATGAACAATTTCTATTGATTTATTATTTGGGGATGGGAGGTAGTTTATTTTACACATAATACCTCACACTCTTGCTCTAGAGATCAAGAAAAAAATTTTTTTTTAATTTGGTACCTATTAAGCTTGGTACTGAGCTGCAATTTGGTGTAGGGAGAACCCAAGTCCTCTGTCTATGAGACCATTTATCTATTATACCACTTTGCTGTCATTTCTGATCTTTATACAAACGAAAAACCATGAATTTAATGTGTAGCTGTGTTTGAAAAAATCATCATGTGGTTGTCAGTCCTCTTGCAATGAGAAGTTGAATATCTGTCTAGAAATAGAGTACCTACTAAAAGCAGAGTTGTGCCATCTTAATATACTTTTTTTTTTTCCCTTTGGAGGCCCAAGTCACAAAGCTGGCATATGCCAGATTTGAATTCAGGTCCTCCTGACTTCAGAGCCAGTGCTCTCTATCCAGTGCAGCCCCTAGCTGCCCCCTCCCCACAATCTTAACATATTTATTTATGAAAAGTGGTAAACAACACAGATTCTAGATTGATTATGTCAATATGTAAAAAGAAAAAAATATAGACCTGGCAGAAACCTGAATTCCTGGGTCCTAAAGAAATGTCTTGCACAGTAGAAATCACAACCCTTCTCAATGTCACTTTATTTATTTAAAAATAGAAAATGATGAATGATTTTCAGGGAGTGGAGAAAAGACATCCTATAAATTGAATAAACACATTAAACCAATTACCACATTAAAAAGTAACATCGGTTTCACATTGGTGGAATAAACCTGTGGTGATTTGAAATGGGAGAGAAAGACACAGCATCCAAATTTTACTAAATAAAAAACAGGAATTTGGTACTGAAATTGGAGCTTTCCCTAATTATTTAGGAATGTGAAATAGATCCTGAAAAGTTGACAACTGAACTGTTTACAGGACACATTAGGTGGTCAGTAAGCATTGTTTTTTGAGGGGGAGGGTTGCCCAACAATAAATGAATATACTAAGCATCACTGTATCATGAGTACATAAGGCAATCATCAAACATATGGAAACCGAAAGTCTGTTCCCCACTTTCATGTTTCCATCCTCTCACTTCATTATACGCTTTTATCTAAGCTGCATAGCACTATGCCTTGAAATTATTTTGTAGTCTGATGGCCCTTCTGGTAAAGAATCTTTCTTTCTTATGTAGATCTGATCTTGAAGTCAGGACTGCTGAAGCATTAAAATGTCACTCTCTGAGAGAGACTCAATTTCCCCATGTCCCTTTACCACGGAATTGTCAACTGTGATTGGACTGGTCTAAAAAAACATGGTTCTCAACTTGGCACAAATGCAGTTGGTGTGACTGGAGTCTCATATAATGGGGAAGAAGCTAGGAGCAAGCTCAAGAAATTGTCTTAGACCTGGGCTCACTGGATAATTTAAACCCCTTCTTTTTCAGGTTTTTTTCTTTTTAAAAATTTGTTTATTTTTAGTTTTCAACATTCATTTCCACAAGATTTTTAGTTCCTTTTCAGGTTTTTGACTTCATGCAAAGGTTCAGCTTTATTTTTAAACTCCTTTTCCTTATATGGATAAAAATCTTTTCAGGCCCAGTGGTATAATGGAAAGCACAATGGATTTGGAGTCAAGAGTTTCTGGGTTCAAATCCCACCTCTTCCTCTTAACTACCTGTGGAACCTCAGGCAAGTAACATGGGCCTGGATCTATTCATTTTTTTTTTTTTTAAATTTACTCATTTATTTTTAATTTACAAGATTCAGTTCCACAATCACTTGGGTTTCAGATTTTCTCCCCTCCCTTCCCCCCCCCCCCCCATGGTGGCGTGCAATCATGTATAGGATCTGTAAATACTTTCACATTGTACAATATTTTGGTCATATAGAAGGGCTGTAACCAATGAGTGATCACTGGGAAAAGAAAAAAAAAAAAAAAAAAAAAGCAAAACCAGACATGAAAGAGAATGATTGGATCTATTCATTTTTAAAATGAGAGTTTTGAACCAGATAGTCTCCAAAGTGTCTTCAAACACTGTATCTATGATCCGACATTCAAAGGCAAGATGAAAGAACTACCATAATTTCCTCTTGAAAACTAGTTTGAATTAATTGCCCAATAGAGGACCAATGGGCGAGCGTGGATTTCTCCTTCATCTAAGGAGAAATTAGCTGGCCAGCTTCAGAGCTGTTCAGAGATGCAATGAAAATTTAAAAAAATATATATAATGGTATAGTGGATATGGTGCTGGCTTTGGTGTTGGGAAGAACTGATCCTTCTGATACCTGTGCGATCACAAGTTATTCAACTCCTTGAATAACATTTTCTCCTCTTTAAAATGAGGGAGTTAGACTAGATTGTCTCTAAAGTCTCTTCCACCTTTAAATCTGTGATCTTATAAGTGCCTAGCAACTAAGCAAAAAAAAAAAAAGATAAGCAGATGAAAATAAAGGCAACTCAATTACAGAGAGCTTTATCGTTTTTAAATGTGTTTTCTTTTGTTATGTACTTTATTCCTCTCCTAATAAAATCTGGTTAGTATTGTCACACTAAGAACAAAACATTCCTCATCCAATTGCTGTTGACTCCAATACATATATGGTTAGTATTGTCACACTAAGAACAAAACATTCCTCATCCAATTGCTGTTGACTCCAATACATATATATATGTATATATATATAATATGCACATATATATGATTTTATTTATACTTTTTGTTTTTCAGCACATTCATTTCCAGATATATTCTCTTCCTCTCCCACCTCCTGAGTCTTCCTTCATAACAAAGATTAAAAAAGACAAAGAAAAAATAGTTGAGCAAAACCAGCCAGCCAACCTATCCATCAGTCCTAATAGAATATTCAACATTTCTCTTTCAGCATCCCTCATTCAACTCTCCAGTTAGAGAGATGTATTTTCTTATGGCAGCTAGGTGACACAGTGGATAGAATGTTGAACCTGGAGACAGGAAGATCTGAGTTCAAGTCCAGTCTCAGACACTAGCTGCGTGATCCTGGGTAAGTCACTTAACCCTGTTTGCCTCAGTTTCCTCATTAGCAAACTGAGCTGGAAAAGGAAATGGCAAACCACTCTAGTATCTTTGCCAAGAAAACCACAAATGGTGTCGTGATGCATTAGAGATGACTGAACAACAACGCATTTTCTTCTATTCTGGGAGGAAGTTGGGTCATAATGTCATAGCATTGAGTTTTGACTTATTGTCCATATACATACACATATGTACATATGTACACATACACACACACACTTTTCCTAATTCTTCTAAACTTTATAGTTTTCAATAGACTTTACATTTATGATCTCACTTGATCTTCATTACAGTCCTGTGAAATAGACTGTGCAGAGGTCCAGAGCATCATTTTTGTTATTCTCATTTTACAGATGAAGAAACTGAATCATAGATGGCTAAATGACTTGCCCAAGGTCACACAGCTAATCAGGAGTAGAAATGGTAATCATATTTTCTAATTTCAAGGGCATTTATTGCTATTTCTATTTCATTAGAAGAATTGTAGGGTTTTTCTTTGTTTTAAGAGAAATGTCACTAAATGTAGGGTGACTTTAGGCAAGTCTTGCCTCTCCAACTCAATAGTTAGCTGCTTGGGAATGTGTTCCATGAGTACTATACTAATATTTATGGAACATCAGTATAATATCAATTAGCATAAATCAGCATAACTTCCTTGGGGAAGTTAATCTACTTAGCTTTGGTGCTCTGCCCTAGGATTGAGCAAATGAAAACCTAACACATTGTATGTAACTGAATTCACTCTTCTTCCGAGAATGGTGAACAATTTAATAAGTCAGTTCTACTATAACACTTATTTTGAAAACATGAAGTTTTTCTAATGTGATTGATATACTGGTGAACCTTTTGAGCTTAATTTGAATTTTGAGTTTGGTAATGAGCAATTTTTTAAAAAATTGAGAATGCAGAAAATTGCATTGCCTCATAATAACTCACAATTTGCAACCCTTCTGATACCTACTTCCACAAATAAACTTCAGGTCTTTGTCAAGGTAAAATGTCTTATTTGTTGCATATCTTCTGGTGCAGTGGGAACCATGGACAGAGGAGGGTTGGTTAGTGCTCCCAACACACCTTTTGCCATAGTCTCTGGCCTCCAGAACCCAGGATCTCACTTTGCCTAACCTGTGCAAGACTTTTCCAGTACAGACCCTGGGGGAATGGGGCACAGGCTGAGTAGCAACCTGAGAGGAGGATACTGCCTCTATTTATTGTAGTACTTATATATTCTTAACCATTTAATGTGCAAAAAAATTGGATGGCTATTTTCATTAGGTTTTTATCTATTTTTTAATGTGTCTCTGCTGAAATTTTTTAGCTTTTTGCTTCCTGCCACAGTTTTCCCAGAAGCCTTTAACTGCATGATTTTTCATAGTGAAATGATTTTTAGGAATGAATATGCCTCTTAATAGCACAATAAATTGACTTTGCTTTTTCTACTGCATTATAAGCATGCTAGGGCCTTTAAGAGAACCAAGTTCTATTTCTGACTTTGCCATTAATTAGTAGGGTGATTTTAGGCAGATCTTGTCTTTCCAACTACCATTGCTACTAGAAAGGAAATCAATTGCCCTTTGGATGTCCCCATAATCCTTGTGACTCCTCAGACCCAAATTCCCTTTTGATTCCCGCTGCTCTATATTGCCAGTTGTATTGCCAGTTAGGGCCTATCTCACCTTTATATTTGTTTCTCCACAGCCTCAAACAAAGTAAGTCCTTAATAAACGCTTATTCATTCATTCATGGGAAATCATTAGACAAGAATTACATAGAATGAGAAGCTGAGGAGAGTTCTCTCATCAGTAGAGGGAGTACCAATACCAATCAAATGAGAGATTTCTTGCTGTAAAAATAATTGGAAATGTCCAAGGACAACTCTAATTTTTACAAATTTCTTGGAATTTTCCATTTTGACTTAAGAAAGACAGTCTTATTTTGAAAAAAAAAAAGTGGAGGGTGTAGATAGGCTACAATTAACCTGAAAGTTAATACTTTTATATAGTAAGTCAACATTTTGAGAAAGGTCAAAAAGAAAGTGAATAAGAGAGTAAAAATAAGAAAATGACAATTAGGATATAGTGGGGAAGAATTTTGGAATACAGCTCAAGGAACTAGGGTTCCAGCCACCAGCTTTGCCACTAGCCAGCTGTATTATACTGGACTAGTCATTTACTCTTTCTGAAACTCAGTTTCTTTACCTGTAAAATGACTAGGAAGGACCAGATGATCTCTAAAACCCTTTCCAGCTATAAAGGTGGGGTTGACTGATATTTACTCAAGTCAGACACTCCACTTAAATTAAGTGGTAAGATACCAAATCAATTAATCATGGGCCTTAGACTAGATGTGACTGTGTCTTTGAAATCTATCTGAGGAGGTGAAATGATGCCAGATTGAAGTCTGTTCCACTTGGCTGAAGGATTTAGTCTCATCCTCTGGATGGATCGAATATAGTGTTAGCTGGATTCAGAGAATTCCAGAGGTTGAAACAAGTTTGACTTTTCAGCATTTCCCTGAATAGAAACTACCTGAGGGGAAAGGAAAGGTCTTATCTTTGATCTCAGCCTAGATCTGCTTCCACTCCTACCCTACTTTGACTTGTGGATGTTAGTGTCTGCATTGAGAGCCACGGACAGAAGGTATGTAGATTCATGGCTCCACAAGGAGCCCAGAAATGAAACCTCACCATGTCTAAAGGAAACCTCTTGAACACTCTGCAAATGGGAAAAAAGGACTTTCCACAACCAGGAGATGTGATTTTCCTCTTTACCACATGTGGTTTCTAAGCTTGAGCCCACTTTCCCCTGGACTCTATAGGTACTTGTGATTAAAGGGTGTCACGGATTTTTTTGGGGGGAGTGGGTGTGAGGGGAATGTTTTTTATTGATTACTCTTACTGCATGTACTACATTCATAAATACCCCTTGCTAAAAAGCAACTTAAGATTGTATGATTAAAAAGATTTCCAAATGATGCTTTGGGAAACATACTACTGGAGGCCTGAAGTGATGGCATCAGAGAATCACCCCTTGACCCTCAAAAATACATCTAGAACCCTGAAGGGACGATGTAGCCAGTTTGGAGGAAATGATTTTTCAGTCAGAGTGGGAGTTGGGACAAGGATCTTCTGAGCTTATTTGGGTTACGCAGCTCTAAAAGTCTATGTACTGCATTTAGCTTTAAGTCTGGAATAATCCAATTGCCAATAATAATTCTGGCCTCAGGAATTTTTTGGGGGTACACTTTTTCCTTTGCCTCAGAAGGGGCTGATGCCTCTTATCCATTATGTTTTTGTTGGTATTACTTGTTTCCTTGTCTTTTGAATTATCCTTTTGATTTAGCTGTCATGTTTCAGTCACCCCATTACTCTAGCCTGGCTAAGCTACACCACCTTCAGATACTTAGTTTATTTTACAGTCCTCAATGAATAGAGATTTGAGTGTATAGTACGTATTACATGGGTTCAAGTCTTATCATTGACACATATTTGCTGTGTGACCCTGAGCAAGTTGCTCAACTTTCCTTAAGACCACTTTCTAACTCTAAATTCCAGAGGAAATTTTCTATACTAATGAAATCATCGTGATCTCTCCTCTTCTCTCCATTCCCATTCTTATGAATGTGGCCAAATAGGATGCTAAATATAGTAATTTACATGAATAATAAGAGTGCTGCAATTTATTCTTAATGTAAAAGTCAACACAGGATCATAGAATTGGAGTTGAATAGCTAATAACTAGCAGAACCAGGATTTGAACTCCACTCTTCTGGTTCCAAATTGAACGCACCTTTTTCTATTACACTACACTGTACCCAGGGTTTGTTATACCCTCAGTGTTCAAATTCTCAAATGGTTTGATACATCAAACTGATGTGTCATTTAAAAAAAATTATTTCATTAGGAGATAAAGATTATTCATTTGGAAAGAGAAAGCTAACTATGCAGACATAACTACAAAAAAAATTGTTTTTTTTTTTCATTTCATAGTTTTCTCTACATCAAAAAAAAAAAAAAAGAATCTTAAGTGGAGTAACTATGTATGTGAGGGAGAACTTTACAAGCAGATATAAGTCTTTCACTGTTGAATGAGTGCCAAAGCCAAGCGGTGCAGTTTATTTTAAATGGAGGAGCGGTTATCGTTCACAACATACCACTTCTTCTTGACTCATACCAGACAAAATTAATGGCTAAAAAATTTGACTTGACTTTAAAACAAATGTTAAAAACTAAAACCTGATTGTTATCAGGTCACTACAGGACAAAATGGCATCTCTATGCCAAAGGGAGCGATCTCTTCATAAAAGAAAGGAGTTGCACTTTAGAAAATCGTACTGTAGACTAATAAAACTCTAATTTAAATCACTCCTCAGACAGTGTAATCTACACGGTTGAACATAAAATGAAAAGATTAAGAAATAGATGACTTTATTCAAATTAGTTTGGGATCAGATCTTTAGGTGATACTCTCATTTGGGCCACAACCCCATTCATTTTCCATTGTTTTCACTGTGCTAGTGCAATACTTTTCAATTATGTTCAATAAGTGTCTATTATATACAAAGAATGGAGGGTGGGTAGGAAGGTCAAAATGAAAGGAGAGTCTGTAAGGAGCTTATGTTCTAGTTCTTATATTTAGGGGGTATTGGGCTGAAAGGAGATGATGTATACATAGGTTTTTAGACAAATTAACCTGTGATGGGACAGGTCAAATGGCAAGGGAAAAGGGTCTCTGAGGTGGGGAGGTCAGGAAAGCTTCATAGGAGAAAAGACAGCTGAGCAGGGTCTTAATAGAGAGCAACGGTTTCAGCTGGAAGACACGTTGGGAATTCTGTTTTAGGCTTCAAGAATGGCACATACAAGTAAATAAAGAGGGCAGGATGAGACCGAGAACAGTAGATTTGAGGATAAGACTGTGCCTTGGTATCCCCAGTGCCTGCCTAGCCCAGTGAGATGCAGGAGGCATCTGACAAACATTTATTTGTTGAATTGCATTAGAGCGGTTCTAGTTCAACTGGAATGCTTTAGTGTACAAATTTATGTGTGTGTGTGTGTGTGTGTGTGTGTGTGTGTGTGTGTGTGTGTGTGCTGTCAGGGTATTTGGATTCAAATCCCAGGTTGGCCACTTACTACCTATGTGACCTTGGGCAAGGCCCTGGGGCCGAAATTTCCTCATGGCTTTAAAGAAGGGGTTGGATGAGAATGACTGTAAGGTACTTCCCCACACAAAAGCTACCTTTCCGTGCCTGCCTGGGAGACTCTTGTCCATGTCCTTGTTTGCCAAAAGGCGTTCCCTCAAAGTCCTCCTTTCTTTTCCTGACTTCAAGAGACAAATGAAGCCCTTACTGTGGCTGATCGCTTCTCACCACATGGCCAGCCCACTAACCATGGCTTTATTCTTTGTTTTTGTATCCCCAGCACTTAACACAGAGCCTGGTACATAGGAGGGTGCATATAAATGTCTACCATGTGCCAGGAACTGTGCTAGGTGTACTTTACAAATAATATCCCATAATAATATTACTAATGATAGCCAGTATTTATACAGCATATGTTATAATATACTTTATTATGCATCATACACATGTAATATATAAATTATGATGTTATTATATCACCTAATAATACCATATATAATAATGCTTTTACTATATTATAGTATATTACATAGACACTTCATTTTAGTATCTCTTTGGATCCTTCTAACAACCCTGGGAGGTAGGTACTATTATTATCCCCATTTGAAAGCTGGGGAGAGTGAGGCAAAGAGAAGTGACTTGCCCAGGGTCACAGAGCTGTGTCTGAGACTGAATTTGAACTTAGATCTTCTTCACTCGGGACTCAGCTCTCTGTCCACTGCACCACCCAGCAGCCTCGAAGGATCTACTTAATCAATGTTTGCTGATTGATTAATTGACTGATCTTTTTCATTCATACATTTCCCTGACTGCATCATTTACTCTAGCTTTTCTTTGAAGTTTCTCATTTGTTGTAAATTGCAGCCCACTCACACCCACCTTGTACCTTGCCATTGCTCTTTATGTAATATTCATTTTTATTCTTCAAAGACCGCAATTTTGCATGATTTGTAAACATACAATAATACCAGTCAAATATTGGTATTAAAAGGTAGCAGTAGATATCATTTTGTGAGAAAATTGATCATCCAGCATTGTAATACTAATGACAAGAATTTGCAAAAAAAAGAGCACATCAAAAATAATTTCAGTTTATGCACCAATATGTATTGCAGAGAATGAAGTAATAGAGAAATGATATGAAGATCTGCATGAAATTTCCCCAAAGGAATTACCTTCTGTTTTGATACTCAGGGAATTCATTAAAAAAGAGGAATAGATGAGGGTGGTGAGAATCCTATTAGACACCAGTGCACGAAGAGCATTTGAAATAAAGCTGGACAATTAGGTTGTAGCTACATTTTGAAGGGCCTTGAAGTTTGTACTTTGTCATGTAAACAATGGGGAAACATTGTAGATTTCTTTGAGTATTTAAGCTTTTTTCTTCTCCAAAGTCCTCCTCTGATGTCTCTCTATGATGTAGAAATGATCTAGGTTCTTTAAGATCATGCCATGGAACAGAAGTTCTAATAGGTCCTACCAAACTAGAGAGGCCCCGAGCCTGGTGATGGACTTGGTTCAAGGACAAGTCTAACTAAATGTGCGTAAACTCATCACCAGTAATGAAGGATGAAGGATTGTTTTTGGCCACACAAAGTCTTGGTTCATCTGCCAATCTGCAACTTCTGTCTTTGGGAAAAAAGGACACACCTGATAAACACAGATTTTTGAAGCACTGCTATTAATATTGGTCGCTATTTTCATGTTCAGTGAAACTGTGTTTTGAATAAAAGAAAATGGAAAGAGTAGTTTTATACAGTGATACAAAAACATGAATTTTTCTAAATTTAGAACTTAATTATGAACTGGATAAATATTGGACACAAACTGCTATAACTAAAGTAAATCCATTATTTTGTTTACTGTGAATTAAAATAATTGGAAGTCAATGAAAAGGTAAGAATGTTCTGAATAAATGAGTGAAGAAATCTTAAAAACTATTATTATTTACTTGGCTGAATTGGAATGAGGATTAGGATTTATATATTTTTAATACTGAGCAAAACAGTAATTTTAAGATTCTATTAAATTTGTGCTCTGTAAAATGGTAAATTACATGTTTCACCTGCAAGAACTGTAGGTGGCCCAAAGGGTAATGGAAAGACATATAATGGAAATAAGTAGACTGTGGTGTATTTCTATTGATGATTGGCCTCAGGAAGCAGAAAAAAAAGACATCACTGAGGCCACATATGACTAGAAAAGGAAGTGGGTCAGTAACATTGAGAATGAAGGATAACAGATGTATAACCCCAGAGCTGCTCTGGTATTTCTGATATACTGAAAGAGCTGTAACATTTCCATCAAACTTAATGGAACATATATGGAGGATTTATTCAAAGACAATAAGAAGTGAATTAGGATTGAACAGAACAAGAAGGAATAGATAACCAGTCGGGGTTTGTTGATCCATTTAGATAGCCAAGATGACTATTTTAATGATACATATAAAATTGCTTTGCTATTGTGATAACAGATGAGCTTATAGAATAAAAACAAGGACTGGCCCAATAAAAATAATCTTTCTTATATTTACATAATTAATGGTTCTATTTTGTTAAAGTATGTTTAAAGATGATCGACTAAACTAAGTTTAAATGAGGAGTCAAATATTAGGAATCTGAAACTTAGAAAGTGCTTTATAAAGGTAGCCACTAGGTGGCAATACAAACCCCGAAATGGCAACATCAGTCAGGGGAAAACAGATTTGTTTCCCTAATGGATGTACGGTCCGAGCCTCAGAGAGGCTTTTATGCTTTAATATGAAATTAAGGAAAAAGAAAAGAAAAGCAGCTCTTTGACTCTACATCTTTGATAATCAGGGACAGAGCTTTTCTTTTCTCTTTCTCCTTTCTTTTCCTTTCTTTTTTTTTTCTTTTCCCTCTCTCTCCCTGCTTCTCTTCCTTCCTTCCTTCCCTCTTTTCCCTCCCTCCTTCCCTCCCTCCCTCCCTCCTTCCCTCCCTCTCTCCCTTTTTCCTCC
>CM053592.1:55933578-55946373 GCA_028646515.1 Pseudochirops corinnae
CAAGGCATGTGTGTGTCTCTGTGTGTTTGTGTGTGTGCCTGGGTGACACACATAGTTCAGTTTTTCAGAAATTTCAATATAAAACTTTTGCAAACATTCATAGTGTGTCATTTCCAATAATTCAAAGATTTTCCCTAAGGGAAATGATAAATATAAAGATTGCCAAGGAAAGCCACTACCTCTCCTTAAGAAAGCAGTGTTTTTCTTAAAATAAGTCAAGAGGAGGAAAAAAAAAATAGGTTTGGTAAATGAACATAAATTCCATACAGGAGTGTGTTCATCAAATAATTATAATGCCTGAAAATTACAATTAAGATTTGAGTGGGAGGGCAGGGAACAGTGTTTGAATACTATGGACCCAAATAAAAGAATACAGATAATAGGCCACTTTATTGCTGGGGGATAACTATCTGGTATCTACAGAGGCACATTCATCTTGTGCTCTGCTAACTGGGCTGGCTACCAACACATTTTTGGGTACAATTCAAGGTGCTGACCTTGTTGTAGAAAGCCGGTTTGTTTTAGGTCCCTGGTTACTTTCAAGTCAGCTTCTCTCTTTCTGTTCTCTTATGGTAGCTGACATGGACTGCTGTGACCATTCTTAAGCCAGAACTCATGGTATTTAGAAGAATACTGAGAGTTTCCCCACTAAAGTATATATTTTGCCTAGGGTGTGGGTGCAAGAAAACTATTTAGATTGGCATCATGACGATATCCTAATAAGTATGATTTAATAGTATTAATGGAGTAACTATATAAATATCTATTCTCAGTTTATCATCATTGTTAGCAAAAGAAAGAAAGAAAAAGGAAGGAAGGAAAGAAAGAAAGAAAGAAAGAAAGAAAGAAAGAAAGAAAGAAAGAAACAAAGAAAGAAAGAAAGAAAGAAAAAGAAACCTTGCAGTTATCTGCAGATAACCAGTTGATAGACAATAAGTACTTGCCCAGGAAAATTTAGCATTTCCCTTAGAAGAGGAGTGAATTTACCAGGATGCTGTAAAGAGCACATTCATGAGATTCCTTGGATTCTACAGTCTTATAGGGCTGGTAAAACTATTGTAGCCATATACAAGTTACATGTTATAGTTATGAGCTGAGTAATTTGGTTCTCAACTAAAATAAAAGAATTTTTGCTAAAGGGCAGTATTTGGATAAGAGAATTCGTTCAGTTATTAAGTAAAGGTGTAAGACTAAGTAGTCTTACATTTAAGATAAATTTCAGCTTGAATAGTCTGTGATTGAGCCAAACACACACACACACACACACACACACACACACACACACCTTTCAGAGACAAAAAAGGCAGAGAGTGTTTCACATTCTATTTTTTAGATTTCCATCCTGTATGCATTATCCAAATCTGAAGGACAAAGTGTGACGGAAATTGAAGCAATAGTTTTACAAAAGAGTTCTTAGTCTAAAGCAGGGCCTTAGACCACTAGGTTATAGTGCCTTTAGAGAAAACATTAAAAAAAATTATTCTCATAGAGCAAGAATATGTTTTAAAGACTATGAACATAAGTTGTTTGAAAGAAAAGGAATTCAGAATCAGAAAACATGTTCACATTAAAAATTGAAAATTACTTTCATGTCAACTTATCTAGAAGTAGATCAGAATGCAAATTAGTAAATTTATGTTCCATTTTTGCTTAAAATTGTACTAAAGAGGGATCTAAAACCTGACTGAATTGGAATTTTAATTTAAAATTCATACCCACACATCATTGTATTGAACTGTACATGCTTTGAGATACATTTGTCATGATCTAGTCATGTCCTACCATCCAGTGCGATTCTTATACATGGACATATATAAACCTTCATGGAAAATTACCCAATGTACTAAAGACCCTCCTCTGTATCTTTTAATATTTCATGGATGCCAATATATCTCAAAGGCTATTCACTAGTTATTCCTTGCCCTCATCTGATGGACCCATCTTCTTTTCTGGCCACATACTTCCTTGATGGTGTCTTTTGTGTCATTTCATAATACACATAATCAATGCTAATGTTTAGCAGTGTCTTACAGTCTTCGTGCATCTTTCCATTGCTGTGACCTGTAATTTTGATTCTTCTGAGATTGTGGGGTTTTAATCAGATAACATTACCAGGAGAATATTACTGTTAAAAAGAATGGGCTTTGGAAGCAGAGAGAAATTTGGGACCATCAATGGCCCTGAACACTTTCCAAAATGCAATCCAGTACATTTTCTTCTGCATCAGTTCTGGGTCCATGTCATTGTTCACCTTTAGTGTCTGTATGAGATAAAAGTACTATTGGAACAATGCATGACTCCATGTCATGATCTGGGTACAATGCTTTTATTTCCTGTATACATTGTTAGTCTTATCTGCTTTGAGATACTATGAATCTCAGCAGTGTTCTTGGGTTCAATATAATCAAGACCATTCCATTTGCAAACAGAAAATCTGAAGGACCTCATTATTTATAGGGCATCTCTACTTTATTTGCATTTTGTATGGCACATCCACCATGCTATTTGTGATCAACTTAGGCAAATATATTTGGCCATTTTATGCCTTCTTTAATGTTGATGATCATAGACTCTTTGAACAAAATTCTAGCTACAATCATCACATCTTGTAGAGATTATAAAGAGCTTAAGCAAAAGGATTCCTAAGAGAATAATTATAACTCATGCACCAACATCTTCTGTAGAGAATAAAGAAACAGAGAAAGTCAATAAAGAACTTGGCAATATCCTCCCATTACAATCAAAATGTACATTGGTATTCGGTGTCTACATTGTAAATATGGGTACAGAGAAAGATGCTGAAAAATCTGGTGGAACATACGGAATTCAGAAATGAAAGGGGTCACAAACTTGTAGATTATTCAGGAGACTCATACTGTACATAACATAAATACTTTATTCAAGAAGGCATCAGGAGGACCCGTGACATTTAAGTGTCAAAATTTTAGCAAAAAGTAAAATTAATGATATTTTTTTAATGCTTTAATCTGTATTCAGACACTATCCATTCTTTTTCTGTGGATGGATACCATTTTTTATCATGTCTTTCAGAGCTCCCTTGGATCATTGTATTGCTGAGACTAGCTAAGTCATTGGCAGCTGATCATCCTGAAATATTGCTATTACACTGTACACAGTACATTTCACTTTGCATCAGCTTCTGTAAGTCTTTCCAGGTTTTTCTGACAACGTCCTGCTCATCATTTCTTATACGACATTGTCTTCTGTTTTTTCATTCTTTTGGTTTTATTTGATTGTTCCTTTACTTCTCATAAAGTCATTAGCTTCCGTTGGCTCCATTCTAATTTTTAAGGAATTATTTTCTGCAGTCAGCTTTTGGACCTCCTTTTTCCGTTTGACCAATTCTGCTTTTCCAAGACATTTTTCTCCTCATTGGCTTTGTAGATGTCTTTTACCATTTGGTCTCGTCTCTTTTTTAAGGGTGTTATTTTCTTCAGTATTTTTGTGTGTCTCCTTTACCAAGCTGGTGACTCTTTTTTTCATGATTTTCTTGCATCACACTCATTTCTCTTCCCAATTTTTCCTCTTACAAGATTTTCAAAATCCTTTTTGAGTTCTTCCATGGCCTGAGACCAATGTGTATTTTTCTTGGAGGTTTTGGATGTAGGTGTTTTGACTTTGTTGTCTTCTTCTGAGTGTGTGTTTTGTCCTTCCTTGTACCCATAGAAACTTTCCATAATCAAAGGTTTTTTTCCCATTCTTTGTTCATTTTCCTAGCCCATTACTTGACTTTTAACTCTTAGTTAAAGTAGGACTCTACTTTCAGAGTGGAGGGCATACTGTCCACAGTTTCAGGGGTTTGGTGTAGCTGTTTTCAGAAATACTTCTAGGGGCTTGTAAGTTTTTTAGTTCTTCCAATGGGGTATGATCTAAGGAGAGGTGTTTACTATCCTCCTGACCTGTGTTCTGGTCTGTGAGTGACCATAATAAGCACTTTTTTCTGCCATAGAATTGTGAGAAGGTTTCCCCCTCCACCGTGGCAACAATTTTTGCTATGCTGATGCTCCTCTGCAACCCAGATCTGTTACGGGCAAAGCAAATGCTAGCAAAAACATCCCTGTAATTTCCTTCTGATCAGTTTTTTTTTTTATCCTCTTACCATATATAGGCTAAGAGCTTTGGAAGCAGTCACTGCTGTTACCACTGCTGATTCAGTTACTCCCAATGTCTGTTCCTGGTCTGTTGTGGCTAGGGCTGTGCTGGCTTGGTCTTTCCTGGACTGTGGTCCTCTCTCATCCTGGTGCAACAGAGCTTTCCTGCTGACTTTCTAAGTTGTCTTGGACTGGAAATTTGTTTCACTCCATCTTTTTGTGGATTTTGCTGGTCTAGAATTTGTTTAGAGTAATTTTTAAAATATATGTTTGAGGAGTTTGGGGGAGAGCTCAGGCAAACCCCACCTTTTACTCTGTCATCTTTGCTCTGCCTCCTGATGAGCTTAACAGATAGTAAATGATAAGTTTGTGGGTGTCATTGAACTGTCTCAGCTATCTGAGACCGATTAATTAGAGGAAAATGTCAAAATCAGCACAATAAAAGGAAAAAGGGCTAAGAAGAAAAGAATTTGTGGAATTATGGCATTTCTAACCTGACCTATTTAAACAAGCTTTTGACTCTTAAAAATGTGAAATGTATAAAAGAAAAAAGCGGGTCTTACAGTTATCAAAATTCTGTCAGGCTTTTAGCAGACTAACCAAAATATTTGACTCAACAAGTTTATAACTGCTTGATGAAATACCAAAAGCAAGTCATATATTTTTACACTTCCTTTGTTGGAATAAGAGATTATATTCCTGAAAATTACCAGTATGTGTACACACATGAATGAATAAAGTATTTATTAAAGGTTTATTTTGGGTAAAGTGCTGTGCTAGGATTAGTAAGACCTATTAACTGATATATTGATACTCCATTGGAATTACCTTTGAGGAACAAACAAAACATTGGAGCAGGCTTTAGAAGATATGTCTATGTCTATAATCTCTCTCTCTCTATGTAAATAACCGTTGTCTACAGTGACCTCAACATCCACATATATATATATATATATATATATATATATATATATATATGGCGTGGTTCTTATGTAGAAATCTGGCCATATGCCAATAGGTTATTTGTATGACTAATATCAGTAAATGTACAGAGTCACTCTTTTAAAAGCATTAGGACTACTGTCTCTGAATTGAACTAAACAAAATCAAGCATCCACCCTTCTCTCCCCCATCCCCCATTGGGACTTAGTTTAGCTAAATCTTCTAATTGGTTCTTTGTTGATTCTGCTTATCAAGAATCAGAAATAATTACAATTTAATTAATGTTAGATTTTCTTTCAAAGTTTGTTGATGCTTTACATAGTCTTCAATAGCTCTAAATGTTTCTCTGAACTTGGGCATAGTACCTGTTCAACCATTTACAGATAAATGTTTCTATCTGCAAATAGCCATGTTTCCATGAGCTAAAATTCATACACAGAGTATCCCCTTACATAGAACATAAGCCATAAACTATAAGGACAGCCAAGTTTTAGGATCAAATTCTAAGCAACTCGAAGTCCATGCCTTAAATCAGATGTAAGAGTTGGCATAAATTCAACTCAATGAAAAATAACAAAAAATTTTAAAATGCCAAACTAAATCTTACATCAAAGTGCTTACCCTTTTACACAGAGCTCTAGAATGCAGAAGGGGAATGGAGGAAAAAGGAGAGGGGGTGGTGTAGAAAATCATAAAGCTTCTGAGGCTAAAGTTTACTATATGGTTAGCAATTTGGATTGGCAAGGAAATGTAGCTGAAAAGAGGTTATAGTTTTTACCTACAGACAGTAAGACAAATCAAATATTCCAAGGAAAATCATCTTCTAGTAAGGATTGTTTCTTCCATCCCCACATGCTCTCCGCCCCTCATGTTAGTTTCCTGGCTTCCCTGGCTTCCTTCTAGGCCTGGCTAAAATCCCATCTTCTGCAGTTACCCTTCCCTAATCCTTCTTAATTCTAGTGTCTTCCCTCTGTTAATTATTTTTCTTTCTTAACCAATAAGCATTTATTAAGCACCTACAATGTGCTAGGCACTGTGCAGGGAGTACATAAAGAGGCAAAAGGCAGTCCCTTCCTTCAAGGGACTCACAATCTAGTAGCTAGATTACTAGCTGTGTGATCCTAGGCAAGTCATTTGATCTCTGTATGTCTTACTTTCCTCAATGTAAAATGGGGAATCACAATAGCACCTACCTCGCAGGGTTATTGTGAGGATTACATGAGATAATATATTTAGCAAGAAAACAAATATGTACAAACAAACTATATATAGGATAAATAGGAACCTTCCTAATGCCGCGACCCTTTAATACAGTCCTCATGTTGTGGTGACCCCCAACCATACAATTATTTTTGTTGCTACTTCAAAACTGTAATTTTGTTCCTGTTATGAATCATAATGTAAATATGTGATATGCAGGATGTATTTTCATTGTTACAAATCGAACATAACCCACAGGTTGAGAACTGCAGCAAGATGGGATTTTAGTTAGGACTTGAAGGAAGCCAGGAGGCAGAGATGAGGAGGTGTTTCAGCAAGCACCCTAGCATACCCAGGATGGCTGCTAGCACAGGTTCTTGGATCAGCTTTCTAAAGGAAAGCAACTTAAAATGGGTTAACAATCTTACTTTAATCAATCAAACATATATCATTTACCTAGTTCAGGGGGAAAAGTCAGCACCTTGAACTTCAGAGAATACGAACACAAGTTACAAGCAGACAAAGAAACAAATCAGCAGACGGGCTTCCAATCGTCTGACCATTACATCCATACCTAGTTAGTTACCAGAGAGGGAAGCATCAACATCTGGGTTTTCAAAGCTGGGGGGCTCAATGGCTTCCCAGAGTCTCATCTGGCCAAATCACACAACTTTTTCCAAAGTGAGCCCCAAAGCAAAAACTCACATCAGGGTATATATAGCCTTCTCCTGGATCAGAGAATGTCACAGCCCTTTTGACCCATTACCCAATCACAAAGTAACAAGATGTGGGTATTCCTGAAGCACAAGCCTCCCCCCACAGGCTCCATGTGACCACATTCAGCCTATTAGGGGGCAGAGTATATTTTCAAATTAGGGAAGGTTCTCAGAGATACTTAAGCCTATCAAAGGGCCTAGGGGCAGGGAAGATCTTCAGATTCCCATAACAGGAGGGAAAGCATTGCAGGCATGAGGGGTAGCCAGAGAAAATGTCTAGAGCTGAGAGATGGAGTATCTTGTTCCAGGAGTAGCCAGAGTCACTGTGCTGAAGAGGAGGTAATGGGGAGTAAGGTGAGAGGAGACTGGAAAGGTAAGAGGGGCTAGATTAGGAAGGGTTTTGAATGGTAAACAGAGGATTTTGTATTTGATTCTGGAAGTTAGAGGGAACAAATAGAGTTTATTGATGGGGGCTGGGGATAGAGTGTGACAGTTTGGCAGCTAAATGGAGAATGGATTGAAGTAGGGAGAGACTCGAGGCAGGCAGACCCACCAGAAGACTATTACAGTAACCTAGACGTGAGGTGAGGAGGGTCTGCACTAGAATGGGGGCAGTGTCAGAGGAGATAAAGTGGGCCATTTGAGAGGTGTCTCAAAGGTGAAATCAACAGATCTTGGCAACAGCTTGGGGGTGGGGTGGGGGTGGGGCTGAGATATAGTGTGGATGACATGCAGGGTGTGGGCCTGAGGGGCTGAGCGGAGGGCAATGCCCTATGCAGTGAATCCTGTCTATGGCTTGTTTATGCCATCTTTGTTTACATGTTGTCTTTCCTGTTAGATTGTAAGCATCTCAAGGGCAGGGATCATCTTTTGCTTCTTTTTTGTATCCAAGCACTCGGCACAATGCCGGCCATGTTGTCAGTGCTTCATAAATGCTGGCTGATTGACACTTGTTTTCTTTGGTTTTAAGCTATAAATGCCTGCAAGGCAGCATGGTATAGTGTCAAGAGTACTGGCTTTCAAATCAAGAGACTATAGGTGCAAATCCTACCTCTTATTATGCTTATTATTTCTATGACATTTGGCAAATCATCTCTGGGTCTCACTACCCTCACCTGTAAAATGAAGGGATTGGGCTAGACGGCCTTTGAAGTAACTTTCAGGGTGAGATTTGTGAAATGCTGCCTTTTCCTCTTCTCACTTTATCCGAGCCCCTCCATGTAGGTGGCACTGGAGAAAGAGCACTGAGTTTGAATCCTGAATTCAAAGGAGAAAGAGCACTGAGTCTGAATCCTGAATTCAAATACAGTCTCAGACACTTACTAGCTGTGTGATTCTGGGCAAGTCACTTGATCACATGAGATTATATACACACACACACACACACACACACACACATACACACACCTATATATATAAAATATAAATATAATATTATAATAATATAATATATTATAATATATAAGTTGTATATATATAAATATACACACACACCTATATATATATATATAGGTTTGGAGGGAGGAAAGCAAGGCAATTGGGGTTTAAGTGACTTATGGAAGGTCACACAGCTAGTAAGTGTCAAGTACCTGAGGCCAGATTTGAACTCAGGTCCTCCTGACTTCAGGGCTGGTGCAGTATTCACTGAGCCACTCGGCTGCTCCATGAGATAATATTTATAAAGCTCTTAGCACAATACCTGGCACATAGTAGGTGCTTTATAAATGCTAGCTATTACTATTGTTATTATTATTTGGGTGCTGTGCATCTGTAGCTTGTCGGGAAACCTGCCATTTTCTGACAGCACAGTCCTAAGAACCTTGGCTCTGGAGTCAGAGGGCTTGAGGCGAGGGTTTGTCTCAGACCCTTACTTCTTGTGTGACCCACATTGTACCTCCATAGGTCTCATCAGTACAATGAGTTAGTTGGCTTTGGGAATCTCTTTTAACTTCAGTTCTGTGATCTGAAGAGTCTCGTTATACTATGAGCAGTTGTGACAATTTGTCCTCTAAGGAAGAAGCATGAAGGTGGGTTGAGTCTCCTTCACATTCTGATCGGGACACAACGAAGTTATATCTAATAGTGGTTTATGGTGAAATTTCACAGTATGACTACTAGCAGGAAAGAAATTAGGCCAGCTTCTAGTTTTCTCTGATCCACTTTTTCGAAGTGTCTAATATAGAGCTTGCAGGAAGCAGTGTGCTGCAGACAGAAGAAAGATCTGGGTTTGAGTCTCACTTCTGATTCACATTGTGTGTGCGACCCTGGCCACCTTCTGTGCCCCGGGCACCTCCTTTCTGAGCCGGCAAGTTCCAGAGAAGACACAGATCTATACTGGAAAGGAGAGATCCTTATTGCGTATTGTCTTCATCAACAAAATCACAAATCTGGTTAAAAAAGATAAGGTATAGAGGACAGTATACTTTGATGAAGACAACAGACAGATCGCCATTCTGTTATGTTCTCTGTTTTATTATTGTCTCTTTTTAGGTTCAAATACCAACTCAGTCCTTTTAAAAAAATATACATTTTAAAAAAAATTCTAAACTTAAACATCAAACAAAACAGGTATTTCCATTTACACATTAGGGCAGAAAAAAGGATGATTACACAAATTTGCAAATCTCTCCTATGCACAGCTTGCTTTAAGATATATATTATAAGTTCAATATGTAACTTTCAAAGCTATCTTGCTTGTCTGTAGTTCTTTCAAGTATTCTCTTCTCTTTTTTTTTCTGGAGAGGGGAAGGTAGGGCAATTGGGTTAAGTGACTTGCCCAAGGTCACACGGCTAGTTTTTGTGTTAAGTGTCTGAGGCCAGAATTGAACTCAGGTCCTCCTGACTCCAGGACTGGTGCTCTATTCACTGTGCCACCTAGCCATCCTCTATTCTCTTATTTTCTGTGCATTAAAAAATTACTTCATTGACTCTCTTTGTTCTCTTTTCTTTTTCCTAGCTCATCCACTTTCTACTTATACGACCTTATATACAAGTCGATTTGCTTCTCTGAGTCTTAGTTTCTTCATGTGTAAAATGAAGGAAATAAACTGTGCTGAACCTCCTTCTGGCTCTAAATCTCTCATCCTATTGTCCTACAGAACTAAATAAAATAACTACAAACCTAGAGAAATGTGTGGAAAATGGACAGTTTGGCAGACTGGCTGCCACTAGTCTGCATTCCCCAAGTAAGAAAACCAGTGGCCTACTTTCCTCTGTTCTTTGTGTAGATCTTTGTGAAATATTGCTCAATTCATTTATCATCTGTGTTGTTTCAGTAGATGATAAGCTCAGAAGCAGGTTTGAATGTAAGTTGTCTGCCAAGGGTGATGGGATCATGTCAGAGCTGACTTGAAAAGTAATAATAATGTGAAAGAAAAAAAAGAATGTAGAAGGTGAATGAGAAGGAGTTGACTATAGTGGAGAACAGGCTGACCTTGGCACCAGGAAGAGTTAGGTTCAAATCCTTCCTTTTCATATTTGATTTTTGAATACTATTTTTGTGATCATAGACTTCTTCATGTGATCATTTAACTTCCTAAGACCACAGGTAACTATCTTAAGATGAGAGTTTGGAGAGGAGCAGGCAGTTTGCTTTGGTGGAGGGGGTTCCCCAAGCTGATGGAATCCTAGGCATGGGTAATTTCCCCTAGTCCCTCCAAAAGTAAATAATGTAAAAAAGAAGAAACTTGGAAACTTTAGGGGAAGTATATCAGCCTTCTACTAGACCTCTAATCACTATGGGTAGGATTGATCTGGAGAAAAATTATATATTTGAGATTTAGCAGGACCAAGAGGGAAAGAATTCTGGGAAAGAACATGAGTTTTTTTCAGATCTTACAAATGAGAAGAATCAGGGTCAGGAGTAGGTAGGATTGTGAAATTTGCATATATTACCCCTGCTTTCACTTTTAGCTTCAACCACTCCAGACACTCATGACCCTCATGAAGACACTTAGCATAATATATTTAGGGCTAACCAAGATTTTAGGGTCCAATCCTTTTATAACAAAATTGAAGCTTACGGAATTTAGGAAACCTGCCCAGGGTCACAGGTAGTACAAGGCAAAGACAGGATTTGAAACCAGATCTGATACCAAATCCAGCCCTCTTTCCATAGTATCATCCGGTGACTCAGGGGACAGTGGGATTTAACCTTCTCTCCTCCCAACCCCCATCCCATACCCCCCCCCCCAAGCTTTTGATAGGACTATCTGATTCACTTTTAAAACAAATAATAAATTTCATTTGTTTAATTAACAAACATTTATTTTCTCTCCCCCATCTCTCCCCACATTGAAAAAAATAAAAACAAAATCCTTGTAACAATTTTGCATACTACTAATTCATGCTAAAAAGGAAACAAACTATATCAGTCTGAAATTATTCTCTGACCTTAAGTTCTTGTTCTTCCCTTTCAATGATCAGTCTGCAAATTTTGTCTTGTATTTTTATTAGGGAAGTTGGTCTTTTCAGTAAATCTGAAAAAAAAACAACCTAACATTCAATTATGAAAACCCTTTTTCTCCTCCTTTCTCCTTCCTTCACAATTTCTCTTTTCTATTAAAGCTACTCCCTTGAGTACAGTGAAGGACAAATTCAGAATTCAAAAGAAAACAAAAACTTAAAATCCTTTTAAATGGAATTTCTGTTGAAAGCAGTAGCTGGGCTTTTGCCAGAGTGACCGATCCAGATAAAAAAAGAGCCAAGAAGTAAAAAACAAACAAACAAAAAAAGCTTCTGCTTAAATGACAATAAAAGTAGGATGGGTGCAGTGAAAGAGGAAATTGTGGCAAAGGTTAGAAGAACATAAAATGGTTCAACTTTATATGCCATTTTATAGTTTTCTCATTTTGGGAAAATATCTATGTATACACACATACATGCATGCATATGTACATATATGCATATAAGAACATGTATGTGTTTATGTGTGTGTTTGTACGCACACACACATATATGTTTTTAGTAGGGGGACAACATCTTTAGGATTTTTTTGGCCATTATTTTCTCTATATATTCCTCTACGAACTTTTTTGTTGTTTCTACACTGGAAATGTTTACCATAAAAATTCCAACCTATAATTCTGAGCAAAAAGGGAAAATTTTGTTTTTTCTTTTTTTAAATTTGCTTTGTTTATTTACTTTTAGTTTACAAGATTCAATTCCATAATCTCTTGAGTTTCAAATTTTCTCCCCTCCCTTTTCCCTCACCCCCATGGCAGCATGCAATCAAGTATTGGATCTGAAAATGTTTTCAAATTGGACATTAGTCTGGTTGTATAGAAGGGTTGTAACCAATGGAGTGAACAATGGGGAAAAAAGAAAGAGAACCAAACATGAAAAAGAATGATAGCATGTTGATTGCTTCAGTCCCCATTTAAACTCTGTTCTTTCTAGATCTTTCTCTGAATGTATGTATCTCCTTCCGTCCTGAGACTTGCAGAGTAGTCTTATAACTATGCATTGCTGAGAAGAGTCCAGTTTATCAAAGCTGGTCATCACACATATGATGTGTCTGTGATTGTGTACAAATTTTTCCTGGTTCTGCTCTTTTCACTTAGCATCAGTTTGTATAAGGCTCTCCAGGTGAATATGAAGACTGTATCCTCCCCATCTTATAGCACAATAGTATTCCATTACATTCATATACTACAACTTGTTTAGCCATTCCCCAATTGATGGGCATCCCCTAATTTCCAGTTTTTTGCCACCACAAAGAGAGCTTCAATAAATATTTTTGTACATATGGGTCTTCCTCCCACTTCTATGATCTCTTTGGGGTACAACCCCAAAAGTGGTATTACTAGGTCAAAGGGTATGCAGTT
>CM053592.1:55946873-55988713 GCA_028646515.1 Pseudochirops corinnae
CACAGGCTCCACGTGACCACATTCAGCCTATTAGGGAACACAGTATACTTTCAAATATCCAAGGGTCCTCAAAGTCACGTAGCCACTTCAGCAAAGGGCCTAGGGGCAGGGAAGATCTTTAGATTCCCGTAACACAACCCAATCCTCTTGACCCGCTGCCAAATCACAAATAACAAGGTGTGGGCATTCCTAAAAAACAAGCCTCCCATCACAGGCTCCATGTGACCACATTCAACCTATTGGGGGCAGAGGTTACTTTCAAATCATGGAAGATTCTCAGATTCACTTAAGCCTATCAAGGGGCAGGGAAGATCTTCAGATTCCCATTCCCATTACAGCATTTTACATATTATCTCTTTTGATCCTTATAACAACCATATGAGATAGACACTATTATTAACACTATTTTACTGAGGGAAAAATTGAGGTGTAGAAGTGAAATTACTTTTTCAGGATCACAGAGCTCATAAGGATTTCAACTGAAGTCCTCCTAACTCCTAAACCAGCACCCTATCCACTGGTGCATCTTTGCCTCAGCTAATAAAGAAAATGATGATATTCATGATCCTTTTCTGATACTTAACAACCAGGAGGCTCTAGAAAGACAAATAGCATACTATATTGTTTCCATCAATGTGCATTTGCCAAGGATTTGCCAAGGCACAATTTAATGACTCCAAACATATAGTACAATGTTTTTCATTTTTAAAGTGTATAATTTAAACATACGTCTTAATTGTTCATTTAGAAATTAACTTAGTTTTCAGTTTCTTTAATGTGATGAACGAAAATGATATCCTTTATGATTAGATATTCAATAAATGTTCATTTTTTAAAAATTTCCCTGCGCTATTTATAGCTATGATTACTGATAAGAAGAAGAATAGATTTCAAGCTTACAGGGGCCCTAGAGGCCATCCAGTGCTATCCCCTTATTTTATAGAAGTATGCCCTAATACAGTGGTTCTCAACCTTCCTAATGCCACAATTCTTTAATACTCGTATCTGGGCAGATCTGTATGAGGGGGGACCCACCTGGAGACAGATAGAGGAGCCGTGTCTCAGTTCCTAAGACCAACGGAAATATGTGTTTTCCGATGGTCTTAGGCGACCCCTGTGACCCCTGTGACAGGGTCATTCGACTGCCAAAGGAGTTGTGACCCACAGGTTGAGAACCACTGCCCTAATATAAAATGCTATACATGTGCTGAACCATAATAATGTTCAAAAAACTTGAAATAAGGATTTCAGGTCCAAGTAATGGTTTCAGTGAGCTTTCTGATATATAACTAATGTTTCTCTTTTATTTTTAGACATCCATAAACAGAATTTGAAATATCACATTGTCTGTATATGCTACATCCTAACCAAATTCAGATTAACTTTCCAAATCAGGACTGTATTTCAGCCTGGAAATAAGAATTTTATTTCTGTCCAAAAATGGATTCATTTGTGTAAGAATATCAGAATCCAAAGTTCTTCATTTTCTGGCAAGTGATGAATATGAATACAACTGGTCTGCATTGTGTATAAGGAGGGGAGAAGGGAATACACCATTTCCAGCAGAACTCCACGGATTGATGGTAGGAAAATATCTAACGAAACTTTCAAAGTAAAGCCAGTAACAGAGACGACAAAAGAAAAGAATGAAAAGCACTTCTCCCTCAAATACATTAATATAATTTAAAAATTACTTCCAAATCCCAAATAAGAATACAGAGGAAATATTTATAGATCCAATGCCAGTGTTATGTGGGTGCATGTTGTGTGTGCATCTGTGTATATATACACATATGAGCATATATACTTGCATGTGCACACACATGCATACACGCACTCAATAAATGTATAGTATGCATAAGCTATGCATAAATGCATGCACACAATGTGTATTCACATGTGCACACATGAATTGTACAAACAATAGTCCTATGAATACACACATGTGTGAATACACATATAGGCATCAATTTATGATTGTGTGTACTATATACTTACATACATACATATATACATATATCTCACTAGATTTGGATCTGTAAATACTGAGGGAGTGTTTCTTTTTAAGATTTTCATAACTTTAAAAAAACTTTGTCTTGTCTTTTATTTTCCCCTATTACATGTAAAACAATTTTTAACATTTGTTTTTAAAACTTTGAGTTCCAACTTCTCTCCTTCCTCCCTGACACTTCCCCCACCCCCATCCCATTGAGAAGGCAAGCAATTTGATATAGGTTATACATGTGTAGTCATGGAAAACATATTTCCATATTAGTCATGTTGAAAGAAAACATAGACAAAAAAACTCAGCAAAAATAAAGAAAGCAAAAAAAAAGTACACTTCAATCTGTATTCAAACACCATCAATATTTTCTCTGGGGATGGATAGCTTTTTTCATCATAAGTCCTTCAGAGTTGTCATGGATCATTACATTGCTGAGAAAAGCCAAGTCATTCACGGCTAATCATTCTACAATATTGCTGTTACTTTGTGCACAGTACATGTCACTTTTCACAAGCTTCTGAAAGTCTTTCCAGGTTTTTCCTGAGAGCATACTGCTCATCATTTCTTACAGCATCACAAGCATATACCACAAAATTGTTCATCCATTCTCCAATTGATGGGCATCCCCTCAATTTCCAATTCTTTGCCACCAGAAAAACAGCTGCTATAAATATTTTTGTACAGATAGATCCTTTTCCTTTTTGTTTTCTATCTCTTTTTGGATACAGATATAGTAGTGGTACTGCTAGGTCAAAGGGTATGCATGTTTTAGAGCCCTTTTGAACATAGTTCCAAATTGCTGTACAGAATGGTTGAATTAGGTCACAACTCTACCAACAGTACACTAATGTCTGATTTTTACTACATCGCCTCCAACATTTCTCATTTTTCTTTTCTTTCCTATTAGTCAATTTAATAAGTATGAGGTAGTACCTCAGAATTGTTTTTATTTGCATTTCTCTAATCAATAGTAAGAGTATTTTTTTTTCATCTGCCATAGATAGCTTTGATTACTTCATCTGAAAACTGTTCATTATCTTTTGATCATTTATTAATTGTAGGATGGGTCTTATTTTTATAAATTTGACTCAGTTCTTTATATGTTTGAGAAATGAGGTCTTTATCAGAGAAACTTGCTTCAATTTTTTTTCACCGTTATGATTGTTAATTCTATTCCCCCCATCCTATTTTCCCCTCTGTTTATTCTGTTTACTCTCTCTTTTGATCCTGTCCCTTCTCAAAAGTGTTTTGCTTCTGACTACTGCCTTTTTCAATCTGCTCTCCCTTTTATCAACTCCCTTTTCTTATTCCCTTCCCTTCCTACTTTCCTGTACAGTAAGTTAGACTTTATACCCAGTTGAATATGTGTGTTATTCCCTCCTCTTTGAGTCAATTCTGATTAGAGTAGATTTCACTCGCTCGCCTTCACCTCCCCACTTCATCCCCTGTACTTTAAAAGCTTTTTCTTGCTTCTTTTATGTGAGATAGTTTACCTCATTCTGCCTTTCCCTTTCCCTTTCTCCCAGGAGATTGCTCTCTCACCCCTTATTTTTTTTATATATCATCTCTTGTTATTCAAATCATACCTGTGCCCTCTGTCTATATATACTCCTTCTAACTGTATTAATAAAGAGAAAATTCTTATGAGCTACAAGTATCATCTTCCTATATAGGAATGTAAACATTTAACCTTATTAAATCCCTTGTAACTTCTTTTTCCTATTTACCTTTTTATGCTTCTCTTGAGGCTTGTATTTGAAAGGCAGATTTTCTATGCAGCTCTGGTCTTTTCATCAAGAATGCTTGAAAGTCCTCTATTTCATTGAACATCTATTTTTTTCCCCTTTGAAGGATTATACTCTGTTTTTCTGGGTAGATGATTCTTGGTTAATTCTATTTCCTTTGCCCTTCAGAATACCATATTCCAAGCTCTCTGACTCTTTAAGGTAGAAAGTGCTAAAGCTTGTGTTATCCTGACTGTGGCTCCATGATCCTTGAATTGTTCATTTCTGGTTGCTTGTAATATTTTCTTCAAGGAGTGTTTTAAATCTCTTCTATGGGACTGAAGAGAAAACTCACATACTAATAATTCATAGAAACACATGATCCCAGAGTTCAGTCATCCAATACAATCTATACATGTATACTCTACATATCATATCTGAAAAGCTGCTAATTAAAGAACTACAACGATCAGTGATTCCTTTCTGATAGAGCCCATTCTGTTTTTTTGACACTAAAAGCTTTCATTTCTAATTTTTTAAGCCAAATTCTGCTTCTCTGAAATATTTTACTTTTTTTTTTTTTTAAGTTAGACCCTCTGAACAATTTCACTGACTTCTTATTCTAGGGCATAAAGCAGAAGGAATGTTAAGCAGGGCAATTTGAATCTTCCAGGTGACAGTCCTTCAACTACTTTAAAACATTTTTGTTTGCTCTAAAATTGTCTTCAATCTAAACACCCAAAATTCCTTTAACTGAGTCTTTTCATGTCATGGTGTGCAGTCTTCTCACCATCTTGCTCATGCTCTGACCACTTGAGAATGCCCTTCTTAAAACAAGCTGTCCAGAGGAGAAAAGAGACATGTAGTCCAAAGTGTATTAGGTTCCTAACCTTCCTTGTGTTTGATGCTATACTTTTATTGATGCAGTCTAAGACTGAATTAATCCTTTTGATTGTAATGTCACACTATTGACTCAATCTAAATCTACTCACCTACTAAAAACCCATGTCTTTTTGATATTTCCCTTAAGGATTTTATGTGGATCTCTATTAAATTTCATCTTATAGCTTCTTTCCATCTTCTAGCTTGTTAAGACCGAATTGGATCCTGAGTGTGTCATCCAGGGTGTGGGCTATCACTCCCAATTTCATGCTTTCCACAGTCAATCCTCTTTCTTCATTACAATACCAAAGTGCACATTTCTGAATACTGTAGTTTTTATTTCCCGTCAATTTGATGTTGTCATTTAAGGAAAGCAGTCATAGAACGTGGCTTGTGAATGGATTTTGCATGACTTGGAGTCATTACATCATAAATATATTTGCTCTTCTCTGGTCATCAAAGAGAAGTGAAATACAAATGAGAAAAGAAAAAAAAATGATCTTTAACTTCTGATTCACTTTGCCCTAACACATTCCTCTTTTCTAGATCCTTCCTAGTCTTCTTCTCTCTTCTTTCTACTCTGTTTCTCTTCATAATATTTTCTGACTTTTTTCTCACATCAGCTTCCATTTCCTTCTAGAATGAAGGGAGTACTTGAGCCAAGTATTTGAGTACTTGAGTACAGAAATTGGCAGATCAGGGCTTGATTCATTGCTTTGTACTAGACTTAAGAAAATGATGGATATACTATGTTAACAAGATAGGTCAAATCTAAAAGTGTGCCATACATACATTTCTTTGGAGAGCCAATTGTTAAATATTTACCAGCACACTTCTTCTTTTTTTTTTAGGGGGAAGGCAGTGCAATGGGGGTTAAGTGACTTGTCCAAGGTCACATGGCTAGTAAGTGTTAAGTGTCTGAGGCCATATTTGAACTCAGGTCCTCCTGACTCCAGTACCAGTGCTCTATTCACTGTACCATCTAGCCACCCCTACCAGCACACTTCTAATCATACATATTGGAAGGGAAGGATTAGGATTAAAAGAAGTGGCAACTGGCATCCCGGAGATATCTGTCATCTGTAGCTGGTAGTGCTTTCTCCCTCTTCATATTACCTTGTATTGTATTTCTCTCTCCTCCAATATCCTCCAGTAGAGTGTAAGCTTCTCAAGGACAAGGACTGTTTTGTTTCTGTATTTGTAACCCTAGTGTTTAGTGCATAATGAATGCTTTAAAAATGCATGTAAAATTGAATCAAATGGACATGAAAGATGCTAATTGATTCCTAGTAGAAATTAATTTCTAATGATATTTTTAGGGCATGGCACTATTTGCAACTAAGGTTCTCCTAAGGACATTAAGTCACAGACCTGGATGTGACCTTGAACAAATTTTAGTGAAATGTTTAACGCGAAGGTATTTGTAGAACCTATATTTGATTGCAGGCCACCATGGGGGTAGGGGGAAGGAAAAGAAGGGGGAGAAAATTTGGAACTCAAGGGATTGTGGAACTGAATGATGTAAACTGAAAATAAATAAATAAATATTTTAAAAAAGAAAAAAAATAGTGAAATTGAGTCTTTGAAACCAGTCTGTTTGATCATATTGGGGATGTGCATTTTCTTATTTCTATTTCATTTGCTTAGATTTGAGGTCTCTTCAAAACTCAATCTGCAAGCACTCTATTTTTTGAACTCTGACCTTGGGTGCATTTTAAAACATGACTGCAGCACAGTTACACCCATTACAGGCAGAAAAGAGGTTAAGAGGGAGTAAGAATGCAAGTGTAAATGCATGGGCAAAATATAAAAGAATTTTCCTACCTCCTTGAGCCACTCCATATGTTCCTACATTTTAGTGGCAGCCCTCAAATGAAGTCTCCACTAGCTCTGTGTATTAGTTCTCTCCGTAAATTAAAATGCTGGCTTGCACTCCCTTGGGGTTTAAGAAGGTGAGTGATGACCTCAGTGGGAGTGTGTTTGTGTAGAAACATGTCATAAAAGGATGATGTCTTGGCCCAAGAAACACAGGGTGCATGACTACTCATTTTTTATTTTTTATTTTTTAATTTTATTTTTTACAACTAGCCATTTGTTAGAAAAATACCAAAGTTCAACATAACTAACACATCATGGGAGCGAGGTCCTTGCCAAGGAGAATTTTCATTTGACTCTGAAACATCAGTTTATACTGTGTTTTCAAAGGCTATTTTTAGGATTTTGCTTTTAAAGTATTTTCCAGCTGATTGTATCATCTTTGGAGATATTCAAACAATAAATAGTTTATTTTTTTTTTACAGATAAAAATGAGAAATCTTATCAATGCTGATTTCTGATAGTAAAGATTCAATTAAATTAGGCGGTTTTCTTTGGGAGGGTAGTTTTCTTCTGGGAATGGAGACGTATCCATATGTACACTCATATATATGAATATATATACGTATATGCATGTATGTATGCACATGTGCACACAAAACACTTGCATTACGTCTATACATATTCAGGGCATATTTCTCAATCCCTTCTGTGAAAGGATGGGCACTATCTTGAGCTTCCTACCCTGGGTCTGATGATGGTGATGATAAGGATGATCATGACAATGGGGATAATGTTGATGATAAGAACTTTGACAATAGCTGACATATATGACTCTTTAAGGTACCCAAAGCACTTTATGTGCATTATTTTTTTCCTTCTATATTATTGGCTTAGGTGCCATAAAGTCACAGAATCTTAGAGGTGGAAGGGACCTTCAAGATGATTTTTTTTAATCATTTTAAAAATGACAAAAGGGTCACTCAAGGTCACTTAGCTGGACTGCAAGGTCTCCTAGTCTAAGACTGCCGCATCTCAACTTTAACGACTTTTGATTAATTCACCATTTTTTGTAGAATAAGAGGAAGAGAACAAAAAAGAATGTGAAGAAAAGGGGAAGATGCTACATCCTTGGAATGTTAAACTATGTACTTATATAGTTTCTCTGGAACATTGTATGTACTCATAGAGATGCCTTTTCAAGTTACAATTTGAGCATTTGGTTTTAGATTTCTAGCTTTCTAGAATGGGAACTATATATTCTTTTTGTCTTGCATTGGGCAGAGCGTCCTATTGCTCAATCTATAAATCTATACAAGAGGAATAAGAATAATACAAATGAAGCAATTTTGTGCTCTCCTGACTGTGAGCTGTGGGACTAGTTATTTGAGGGCTCTAAGGAGACAGAGAGCATGATGATTGCTGTAATGTGCATAATAAAAGTTCTATAATTAGGTAATCTCTCAACAGACCACAATATATTTAGTCTGTCAACTGCTTTCTACTCATCTGGCATGACAGATTTCTCTTCTGCCTTTTCTCTCTTTCTCAATTTAAACATCATCTAAGCTGAATGTTGGTTTTTTTTTTTTTTGTGCATGAGTGTGTATGGGTTTAAGTATCTATTATATTATACACATGTATTTATTATGTACTAGACAATCATCAACAAACATAAGTTTCCATGTAAAAATAAAAACAGATAGGGTATATATATATATATGTATATATATATATACATATATACATATATATGTATGTATATATAAAACTATGAATCTATTACATGCAGTTATTTTTTTAAGTATATATTTAATCTAACACAATAGTATCAATACTACATTGCTTATCTATATTCCCTTCCAAATTTCCTTCCTTTCTCTTCTGTATATTTTACAAATGAATCCTAGTTATCTTTTTCTCCCTTTTCTTTTTTTTCTGTTTTTGGATCACTATCACTACCATACCATTCTTCCTCTACCAATGATAACCCTTTTTTTTTTTATAATATCAAGGGTAAAATCTCTATGATCCAACAAAACAAATTTGTGTTATTTTGGTTATGATTGAAAATGCATTTCATTCTGTACCTGCAGTCCTTTGCCTCTCTGTAAAGAAATGGGAAACATGCTAGATAATCAGTTTTCTGATGTCATGATTGGTTATTGCATTGAGCAGAGTTGTATATATTGTATTAAAGGAATAGGGAGAGAGATAGGAAGTGGACTTGTGATTTCAATGGTATGGAGAACTCTCAAGTGAGAAAAATCCCTCTACCAATGCAGGTTGGCATCATATCTGAAATTTTAAAGTCTTAGTTGCCTGAAAGTTTGTGCCTTGTCTAGGGGTCATATAGTCAGTATGTTTCAGAGGCAGGATTTGAACTTAGGTCTTTCTGCCTTTGAAGCCAGTTCTTGATGGCCATGTCAGTTGGCCTTAGTCATATATTTAAGGAAAAAAAAAAATTCAAGCAACCAAGAAGCCAGGATGAATGAGATAATTCTATTTGAAAAGTGTGTTTCCTTGATGTGAATTATGTAGAGAAAATGAGACATAAACTTTAGGTTTCTAATTATTATTTAGAGAGTTTAAGTATAAAAATACTACTAATGTTGATTTATACTTCTAATGTTATTCAGAGAGTTCCAGGTATGTTGACTATAACAATAACCCACTCAAAGATTTTCTGAAAATGGGGGGATTTGTTACTACCAACAAGGCCTGGTACAAGACCCACATGGATTTGTTTCAATTTTACCAAAAACCATCACTTTCTTTCTCTCTCTCCCTCTCCCTCTTCCTCTCCATTCCTTCTTCCTTCTCTCTCTCTCCTCTCTCTTTCTCTCTTTCTGTCTCTCTCTCCCTCTCTCTTTCCTCTTTCTCTCTCTTTCTCTTTCTCTCTTCTCTCTTTATACAAAAACATGTGAGAAGAGATAAAATCATAAATTTCAAATTTCTTACTTCTCCTTTAGTATCAGGATTTCCTCTTTCATTCAAAATGAAACTCCTCAATAATGATAACAACAATAATAGCTAGCACATAAAGGTTTACAAAGCACATTTTCCTATATTATATCTCATTAGGCTCTCACAACAAACCTGTGAGGCAGGTACTTGTATCCTCCATATTTTATAGATGAAGAAACAGAGCAACAGAGCAACAACAACTTGTCCAGGTCATATGGCTGAATGTTGGAGGCAGGATTTGAACTTGGGTCTTCCCAATTTCAAGTCCAATATCTCTCCACTGTACCACCTAGCTGCCTCTAAATTCATGCTCAGGGACAGAAAGAAGGTTGGACTTTGTTATCACTTAAAGCAAGATTAAATAATGCTTTCAGTTTCTCTGAGTCTTAAGTGGAGATATAAAAATAACGATTTAAAGTCAGATGGGAGAAGTAGATTCTACGTAGTGGTTCCAGATTATTGGAAATCATTCTTGGTTTCTTTGTTCTCATAGCATATGTTAATTTGCACCAGCTTGTGCATTACTTTGTAAATACTGCCTCTTTTGGTGTTCCAGATTCTTCACTCTTCTCCTCCTTCCCTACCGCCAACCACCATCAGATTAATAGTTTCTTGAGGCCAGGCATCTGGGTCTTCCATATATTTTTTTGGTCTGCTCTCCCTCCACGTCTTGGTACCCTAGTACAGTACTTTTAGTTGACCCTTCTGTGGCAGATATTACTATTACCCAGGAACAGTTCAGTTCTTAAAGAAAAGTCTGCCATGGGAAGTGATTTACGATCCTTCTTTTTGGACGGCCGTTTGTTTTATTCCTTATATCTTTCTATTATTTATATATGGCTTCAGAACAAGTGAAGCATATAGTCTGGTTATTGTCAGGACATGGAGGAAGCCCAAACAGTGTGGAAATGTAACTTTGCAAATTCTTTCATGTGACAGTTGTAAGCATGATTTTTTTCAGAGTGTATATACAGTGGGCTTGGATATCCTGTCTCAGGGAATAGACTCTGTCACCTTCTAAGAGGAAGAAGGCATAAAGTCAATTCTGGAAATATGCCAGGATATACCAGAGTTAGCACTGGGTACTATTGGTGCATTCCATTTTGCAAGCTACATGGCTTCTCAGATTGGGTAGTTGTATGAAGGGGATCTGATTGTTGGACTTAAGGTTGGGTAAAGACCTTCAGAACTGTAACCCTTTAAAATTGCACCTGAATAAATGAAGAAAAAAAGCAGCCATTAAGCATTTTCTGTGGGCCAGGTACTGTGTTACCTGCTGAGGATACACATGCAAGCAAACAAGACAGCCCCTGCCCTCCTGGAGGTTATATTAGAACAGGGGAAGATAGCACATGAAAGAGAGATTCAGAAAGATGGGTACGCTATGGGTATGCATGTATTGGCATGAGGTGGGAATGGCCAGGAGGGGGACAGAAAATGGCGGTGTGGTGGCTTAACTGTGGTCAAAAAGGCTCAAAGTTTCCTTATCAGAGCCAACACGTGTGGGACGAAGCCTAAATTCCTCTGTGGTGGTAGTGGGTAAAAGGGAGGGGAAGAGGAGGAGGTCTAGGGTACAAAGAGACGGTTTAGTTGGAAGGGAAGCTGGGCTGTTTCAAAGTATAGTTCCCTGCAGGTGTTATTGCACCTGGAGAAAAGCCATCCATTGCCCTGAGCATCTGATGTCCTTGACCCCAGAGGACTGAAGCAAGGTAGGAACAAAACATAAACATCTGCCTTCCTGGAGAGCAGCTGCTCCCTACTTCTTAACATATCCGTGTCCCAGGGTCCCGCACAAGAATAATATTATATATTAAAATTTCTTTTGCATCATAGTAGTTATAACTTTGAAGGTCTTCAGGGCTCCTAACTGCCTTTGGCCATTGGAAGACAATGTTGCATAGTTAATAGAGAGCTGGACCTGGGTTAGGAAGAATCTACTTGAGTTTGGATCTGTCCTCAAATACATACTAGTTGTGCGTCTCTGAGCAAATCACTTAATCTCCATCAGCCTCAGTCTCCTCATCTGTGAAAGGAAGGTAATAATAACCTGATGGGTTTGTCATGAGGATCACATGTGATAATGTATACAAAATAGTTTGGAAACCTTAAAGTACTACACAAGTGTGAGCCATTATGGTTACAAAGCAAAGAAGCAAAAGGAACTTGGTAACTATCTGCTTAACACGGACAGTCCAGAGAAAGAAACGGTTGGGTATTATTTCCTCAATATACAAAAGATCTGTCAGTTCCTTGGAATTGTTACTTCCTCCACCTATGCACATCCAGTCCTATGGGACTTGGCAGATAGGTGTGACGTGTAAAAAAGTTGGAGAGAAATAATTTCTGGGTAATTAGCCGTTTTGTTGTAAGGCTAGCATTTTAATAAAAGGTCAGTGCTGCTCTTAAATGCCAAAGACGATCATGGCTTATATGCCCTTGCAAAGGTGAGTGTTCCGGAGGATAGCACTCAACTCTGATTGGTTAACAAGCAATGAGAAAATGAATATTATTACAATGAGGCGCTGGACCCATTCTATTGAACTTTGATTGTGTCATTTACTTCTCCCCACCAGCCTTGGGCAATCCATTCAAAGGATTTATCTCCATCCAAACCTGAGTAGAGAACAATGACTTCCCTACCTGGGTAGGGTCTGAACAAGACTGTTAAGAAAGTGAATCCAGTCTCATTCATTATCAGCAATGTCCTTCAGAGACTGAGCTTTTTAAATGAGGACTCTAGAAAAAGGGGGGAACTCTGGATCTTTCCAGACCATTGGCTATTCTTAATAATTTCTCTCATGGTGTTCAAGATATGTTCATCAGCCTACATCTAGCTTAGGTGACACAATGGATATAATGTTAAATTTGGAGTCAGGAAGATTGAGTTCAAATTGAACCTCAGACACTAGCTGTGTGACCCTGGGCATGTCATTTAACCTTTGGCTTGATTTCCTAATCTCTAAAATGGGAATAATAATAGTATATACCTCCCAGGGTTGTAAGGCTTAAATGAGATAATATTTATACAGTGCTTTGCAAATCTTGAAGTATTCTATAAATGCTAGCTAGTATTAGCATGTAGCCAGCGGTTCTCAACCTGTGGGTCATGACCCCTTTGGGGTCAAATGACTCTTTCACAGGGATCACAGGGGTCAACTAAGACCATGGTAAAACACATATTTCCGATGGTCTTATGAATCGAGTCACCATGCTCCTCTATCTGTCTCCAGGCAGGTCTGCCCACATGCAGATACTCCCACATACAAGTATTAAAAAGTCATGGCATTAGGAAGGTTGAGAACCACTGCTCTAGGCAGTCACTCCAGTCTTACTGAGCTCTTTCTTTGGGTCTCTGATCCTGGATAATATGCCAATTTGTATTTGTTTATATATTGCAATGCAAATACTATGTGTGTGTGTGTGTGTGTGTATGTGTATATGTGTCACACACTCACACATATTTGGATATTCTTTATTCCTTCATACCTAGAGTGTTTCTGGGTCAATAAACTCTGGAGCATGTTTCCAGAGCATATTCATCATTGTTATAATCTTAGAGACCTCAGGGTCATCTTGTCACCACCATGAGGCATTGGCAGTTAATTATTCATGTTTAGATAGCACTTTGAGGTTTGCCAAGTACTTCCTTGTTCATGATAAACCAGGGAACCAATAGTATGAGTATTATAATACCCATTTTAAAGTGACACTTGTGATCCCTTTGGCTCTTTGTCTGAGTCCTTAGATCATATGACTTCAGGGTTATTTTTCTATATTCTTCTACAGGAAGATAGCATATCATCATGCCAATTATTCAGCAAGAGAATACAATATTGGTTGTCCACCAAAATGTAATGAACCTTTGAATTTTCGACTTCCTCATACCAACATCTTCTATATTTCTTATAGTCATTAAAAATGTCTTTTTAAGAGGTACAAAAACTTGTAAATTTTCTTTAAGCAATATCTATTTTTTTAAAACCACATGATGAAAAAATACAACAAAAAGGAGCAACAAAATGTGTGTATAGATTGAAATTCAACATTTTACTGACAGAGAACTAACTGAAGGTGGAGAAACAAGCTCAGTCCAGTTTCATGTAGTTAAAGTCAGACATTCTAAGTAAGTTTGGTGTCAATGGAAGCATGTTTATGATCACTGCTGTGATTCTCCTTAAGCCACTAGTCCAGGGCTCCTATCAGAATCTCTCTAGGACATACATAAGACGGCTTTCCTTAAAGACTGGAGTATCCAATGTTTTGTGGCAGCACTCAGAAATTTGGATTACCTCGGACTGACAAAGTCTGAAATCAACCTCGGTGTAAAAATGGAATAATATTCCAGTATTTTATCTGTACTTAGGTCCTGAGTTCCTAGTTCATCTATACTCTTTTTTTGTTCCTTTCAATTTATGACTTATTTTGTTCACAGATTCAGAAACTTGGAATGTTGTGATCTGTAGTTTATTTTGTATAGCATATGGTGGAAAAAATACATTAAGTGTACCACTATGGAGGCATCTATCTCCAGTTATCTCCTAGATATCCACCTAGTTGTCTCAGTTCTTCAAATGTGGCTGGAAGGGACCATATACAACGGTGGCTTATGGCAAAGGTAGAGAAAGTAGTATCTTTAATTAATTTCAAGAATACAGCCAAGAAACAAAGGAAAATAGGGAAGATGATGAGGGAAATCAATGTCCCCTAAGCTCACCAACCCAATGGGATTCATAGCAGCAGAGAATCTCATCAGTCAACTGAAACTCCTCTCTCCAAATTTACCAATGATCTCTTAATTGCCACATCTCATGGCTTTTTCTTGACCCTTATCCTTCTTGACTTCTCTGTAGCTGTTGACACCGTCAGCCACCTTCTTCTCCTTGACACTCTTTTCTCTCTAGGACAGTGGTTCTCAACCTTCCTAATGTCACGACCCTTTAATACAGTTCCTCATGTTGTGATGACCCCCAACCATAAAATTATTTTCGTTGCCACTTCATAACTGTAATTTTGCTACTGTTATGAATCGTAATGTAAATAAATGCAGGATGTATTTTCATTGTTACAAATTGAGCATAACCCACAGGTTGACAACTGCTGCTCTAGGATTTTGTGACACTACTCTCTCTTAGTTCTCTTTCTATTTGTCTTATCACTCCTCAGTCTCAAATGTTTGTATCTGCTAACTATGAGTGAACCCAGGGCTCTGCCCAAGGTCGTCTTCTCTTTCTAGAATACTTTCACTTGGTGTCGCTTTAGCTTTCATGTGTGCCATTATCTTCTCCATGAAGATGATTCTCAGATCTATTTATCTTGTCTTACCTTTTCTCCTGGCCTTCAGCCTTACTTCTTGAACTATCTATTAGACCTCTCAAACTAGATGCTTCATACAAATCTTAAGCCCAACATGACCAAAACTGAACTCACGATCTTCCCCCCAAATCCTTCTCTCTTCCTAACTTCTCTAATTCTGTTGAGACCACACTTCTCTCTGTCACCTAGTCTTGCAACCTAGGTAGTATGCTTGACCCCTTACTCTCTATCTCCTCATATTCAAACTGTCACCAAGCCCTGTTTATTCTACCTTCTCAACATCTCTCATATACATCCCCCTCTCTCCTCTGACACTGTCACCACCCTTATCCAGGTACTTATTACCTTACCCCAGGACTATTACAATATAGCCTGTTGGTTGGTCTCCCTGTCACCAGTCTCTCCACACTCTAGTCCATCTTCTACTCACCTGTAGAAGTGACCTATCTCAAGCACAGTATAACTCATTACCCCATTCAATAAAGTTCAGTGGCTCTCTATTCCTCTTGGATCAACTATTAAACCCTCTGTTTGGCCTTTAAAGCCCATTATAATCTGACTGCTTCTTACCTTTCCAATTTCATCGCAGAGATACTCTTTATTCTGTGCATTTTCACTGGCTGTCCTACCACAACTGATTGTTGTATTGATCACCCATTGATCACAATTGATCACCCATCTCATCTCTAAACCCTGGCTTCCCTAGCTTCCTTCATATCTCAACTAAATTCCCAATTTCTGCAAAAGGCTTTTTCCAGTCCCCCAAGTACTTTTCTTTTGAGATTGCCTCCAATTTATGCTTTATATATCTTCTTTAATGGCAGCTAGGTGTTTCATGGCTGTATTCTTGAAATTAGTTACAGCCACTGCTGCATATGGTCCTTTACAGCCACATTTGAAGAACTGAGACAACAACTAGGTGGATATCTAGGAGATAATTGGAGATGAGTGCCTCCATACTGGTGCACTTAATGTATTTTTTCCACCATATGCTATACAAAAGAAGCTACAGATCACAACATTCTAAGACTCATCTTCCTGAATTGAAATCTAGCCTCAGAAACTTACTAGCTGTGTGACTCTGTTTGTCTCAGTTTCCTTATTGGTAAAATGAGTTAGAAAAGGAAATGGCAAACCACTGTAGAATCTTTGCCAAGAAAAACCCAAATGGGATCACAAAGAAGAGTTGGACATACTTGAAAACAATTGAACAACAACATCTTGTTTGTACATTGTTTTGCATGTTCTCTCCCCCTTTAGACTATGAGCTCCCTGAGGGCAGGGGCTGTTCTTGCATTTTTTTTTTTTCCGCATCCCTAATGCTTAGCACAGTGCCTGGAATCAATAAACATTTAATAGAGACTTATTGTTTTGATTTCACTCTGTAACAACTCAGAATTTTCTCTCTTTGCATCTCCTAGTTCCTCTCTCTGCTCCAAAATCTGGATATTTCCCACAATTCTGGCCTCCAGCTGTAGCATTCTTTCGGTATAAGAGTTTCATGGCCATGCTGTTTGTGGTCTCCGTGCTTCCTTCTGCTCCTAGTTAACAGCTGTCCAGCCATGTTATATTCCTGACAGCCAGGAGGTATGAATCTGAGAGCAATAGCAGGAAGAGAAGAAGCCACCCTTTGACAGCACACTGTACAACTCAAACCCTACTCCTCCATAACTTCTTAGAACACACTTTCATGGAAATAGCAGCTATCACTTTAGTAGTCTTCTCCACATTCCTTCAATTGCAAGAAGGCTAAACCACACTAAAGAGGAATCAATAAAAACTGCCCCTCTTCCCCAGCCAGTAGCTGAGCTCTTCACTTATTCTCTGAGGATTAATCAGGCTATTTTACAACCATTATTTGTCTCTTCTTGGTGGTGTTTTCACTTTTGACCATGTTTTCCTTTGTGCATTCCTATGACCCATCCTGATTCATTGTAGCTTTGAATTTGTGACACTTGACTTCTCCATCTCAACAGTCACAGAAAAGTCTTTATATAATTAAAATGGGTTCTTTAAGAAGTACAACTTTTGCGTGTTTTCTTGAAGCAATATCCATTCTTAAAAACCATAGGATAAAAAACATAACAAAAAAGAGCAATGAAACTCATGTCTACAGGATGAAATCCCCACTGAAAAAGCATTAACTAAAAATAGGGAAAACAGCTTCATCTCGTTTCAGCTGGTTGAAACCAGCCATTCTCAGTCAATCTAATGTCAGCAGAAGCACAGATACATGACTATTGCTGTCACAAATGAAACAATATCGCCATTATTGCTTGTATCACATAACTAGCCCATTGATGGAGAATCACAAATTTAGAGCTGGGAAAGACCTCAGAAGAAACTGAGACCAGTCTCCTCATTTTACCAATAAGGAAACAGATTTGACAAGGAGGTTGGGATTTAGAACTAATTCAACTAGCTAATTAATTATTTTTTACCTTTCTTCGTTTCCCTAGTGCTTAGTATAGTGCCTAGCAGATTAAAGGTGCTTAATAATGTTAGTTAATTGATTGACTGACTTGCCCAGGACCAATTAAATGTCTAAGGTGTGTTTTGAATTCCACCTAGTTTTCTGACTATAAATCCAGTTATATTCCATTGCATGTTGAACTGCATCATGCCCTCAATAATAGTTACAGTGGCAAGATTTGAACCCAGGCCCCTTTACAGTCTTTCCTTTATGGTATACTATCTTACTTTTCTAGACTTTATGGGATGTCCTGAAGTCTTTAATTACAAACGGTATGTACCAAGACCTTTGTCTTCTCTTTTCATTCAAGATACTTATTTCGAGTTGCCATCAGCCGTGTTTGGCTTCCTGCCTTAATTGGCTTTACCAAGATCAAATGTACCAGAAGGAAAGCATTCAACAACTCAGTTTTCCCAAGAGGTAGAGTGGAGGGCTAGAAATCAATGGCCTCTAAGGTCCCATGTGGCTCCAAATTTATGACCTCGTGCATCTAACAAAACATTGGACTGGGCAATCTGAAGAACTGGATTCAAATTTTGGTTCTGTCTGGATGTTCTAAACTCAAGCAATTCCTTATTCCTTTCTGGGTTTTAGTCTCTTAGTCCACAAAATGAAGGGCATCAAATTAGAGCATTTACAAAATCTTAGCCAAGGTTAACACCATTTGGGAGAGCGTCACGTCCCTGGCGGTCAGATAATCTACAAGTAGTTTCTTTGGTTCGTTTCTGGCATTTTCACAGGCGTGGTGACCGTCAGGCACTCCCTAAGATTGCAGGGACCCACCGCCCCTGTTTCCCGCCCCACATACTCCAACTTCTCTTCCCTCCCCTCCTCCAGGTCACCATTTTCCCCATTTTAATTCTAGGAAATAAGAGCAGGATGATTTTTAAGGCAGTCAGGAAAATTAACAGCCCCGCAAGTTCAAGATTCGAAAGAAAATCGGACGGATCTCAAAGGAGTAAGAACAGGAGGCTACAAAACCAGAGTAAGACCACATCCAAAAAACACTGATGCTGCATTTTTCAGCGCTACTAACTATACTGTCGCTGTAGGGAAAGGCCATCGTCAGATGTTTAGCATGAGGATTTATTTTCCTTATACAAATTATTTCCTATTCCATTCCCTGCCATAGTTGCACTGAAATTCACATTTCACTGGGAACTCTAAATATCAAAAGATAGGTAAAGCTTTGAGGTTCAGCTTGGCCTGAACCAGCATCCACATGATTAAATGCTTATCCCAAACCCTTTCATCTGGAAGTCTTACAAGAAAGCTTGTTTTTGTTTTACTGCTTTCCCTAAAGCATTTCAGCATTTCTAGTTACAGTTCTATCTCAAACCAGAAGGTGAAAAGACATTCAAATTGATCATTCTTTTCGTGAATATCAAAAGAACTTCTGGGTTTGATTTTGAATAAACATTTGGCTTTGTTTTCCATTTTTTGACCCTGATCGTTCAGCCTTTTGAGGTCTCTTTATAATAGATATCATTTTCTCACTCAGACTATATCTACACATGCACAATGAATTGGAAAATCAAGCCAATTAGTCATGTAATTCAGGCTAAAACACTACTTGTTACTTCCTAATGAATTCAGGAGAATGTGAAGAGATTTTTCTGGTCCTTGAAGTATTCAGATAACAACTTTAATGCTCCATTTCACTTTGCATATTTAGGCAGTCTGTGTTGCTTTAAAAAAAATAATCTAATGACATTTTGTTTGCAGTTTCCAGATGTGGAATAAAGATACAACACTACTTATTTATTCATTTTTTAAAAGCCTAGAGAGTCTTGGTTTTTAAAAAGTCACCCCAAAATTAAACTTCTTTCCTTTAACCAAGAAATATGAAATAGGTGTGGAATAAACACTGAATCAAAAGAATCAGAAACTGTAGTCCCCAGTATTCCACTAATGAGGTATGTGAGCTTGGGAAATTCACTTAAGCTCATTAGTCCTCAGTTTCTTTCTCTGCTGTTGTGAGGTTATAGACCACATGATCTCCAAGGTACTTTCTGGTATTAAAATTCTATGCTCCATTTTTTAAAGAGTGTCTTAGAATCACATAAATCTCTTCCTTTTCCTTGACCATTTTATGCTTCATTTGAAAAATAGTAAAAATTTGATCTTTAGAACGGAGAAGGAAATAATGGCTCACTGTAGCCCTTAGATCATCTCTTCTTCAAGATCTCAACACAAAGAGGGAGGATTGGCATGTTGAAAAGAAGGAAGGAAACAAGCATTTATTAGGGACCTACTAAGTGCTTGATACTGTGCTAGGTACTCTACAAATATTATTTCTTCACAACAACCATGTGAACTAGGTGCTGCTATGATCCCCATTTTACAGTTAAGCAGACAGATGTTAAGTGGTTTGCCTAGGGCCACCCACATAGTAAATATCTGAGGCTGCATTTGAACACAGGTCCTCCTGACTCTAGGCTCAGCTCTCTATGTATGGTACTACCAGTGGCCCCCAAAAGAAAACTGCTCTATGAATCTGAAGCCTTGGAAAGGATTTCAGAGGCCATCTAGCCCATTTACTGCTTGAAACATGAATCCTATCTTTGATTATCTAATCCAGTCCAATTCAATCTGTCATAATCTAGATTTGTAAAGTTCTTACTTTGCACAAGGTGCTGAGATAGATGCCAAGGATACAAAGACAATGTGAAAAATTTAGGCAGCTAGGGAGTATAGTGGATAGAATGCTTTACTTGGAATTAGGAAGACGTGAGTTCGAATCCTCCAGATACTTTCTAGCTGTGTAACTCTGGGCAAATCATTTACCTTCTCTGGGCCTTAGTTTCTTCATTTGTGAAAATGAAGCAGTTGGATTTATTATGTAAAGTTTTTTTGAATTGGAAATTTATTGCTGTATATTTTGATTCCTCTGATGTTCTGCTGTGCATGTGGCAATGCTTTTGTTTTCTTTTCTTATTTTGTATTTGTTTCACTATTTAAGTTTGTACTGTTTCTTTTTCTTTTCTTATAGTGTGTTTGTTTAAAATAAATTAATAAAAAATTCTCAACTTAAAAAAAAAAAAGAATGGAGGAGTTGTGCTCAATGGCCTCTAAGATACTTTCAGTTCTAAATCTGTGCTTCTAAGAACCATTCTCACATTTAAGGAGTTTTATTTTAATGGGATGTAAACCACTTACTAAGTGTAAATTCAGACTCTTCTTTTGTACACTCTCAGATTCATTATCCTCTACCTCTCTGATTGGATGATGGAGTCACGAACACTTAGATTTCCAATTAAGGAGTGCCCCAAAGACAGTCATCTCACTTCCCCCGGCTGTACTCCTTATGGACCTCTTTGATTTATCCATCGTGCCTCTATGAGGCGTACATTCTTCTTCCTCTTTCAGCTATTTTCTATTAGATTGTAAGCGCCTCGAAGACACAGACTGTTCTTCTTTCTCATGTTTCTATCTCCAGTGCTTAACACAACACCTCGCACATAGTAGGTATTTAATAAAAGTTTATTGAGCTATTGACTTCATGAAAGAAGGAAAATCCCTACATGGTAAAGCAACCTTTCCCAGTGTTGGACAGCCCATGCTACAGGTTTCTTGAGTGGGCATAGTAGCAAGATTTATGTCTGTGATTTTTGGTGAATTCAGTGAAACACATGGGAAGATACATAAGGAATAAACCAGAAGCAGTACATTAATTACATCGATTTTCAAAATGTAGCTCAGCTAATCTTAGGTATAAATAGAATAGCTGATTGACTATTTGGTGGACTCTCAGGGGGTCTCAATATGATTCTTTCAGGCATTTCTCTCTCCCTTATTCTTTAATCTGATGACCTACTCTTGCTTAAAATAGTAACACTAGTGAGCAACTTGAAATAATCACTGATTGAGGTCTGTGTTAAAATATAAATATATCCTAGAATACTTGCACATTAAAATTATCTGTTAATATGAAGTTGATAAGATCATTCCCAAATAAGATGAGACTAACTCCCCCCAAAATAAGAGTTTCAAGTAGATAAATTTTGATAGCAGGAAAGAGGGTCAAGAGATGGTCTCAAATTGTGAAATAGCCCCAGATAAGGCTAGTATGGGTTAAGGAACAACACGGCATTGGAAAGTCATGGACAACTAATGGGTACCAGGAAAGTTCTGGATGCTAGAATAACCAAAGGACATTTAGAGAAAAAAGAAATGGGAGGTAGGTCACAAAAGACAAATTTGACTGACTACAACCTCGCCTAAGGTTAATTTGACCCTGTGGCTAAAGGACCAGACATTAAATATTTCAACAGAGCAATAAAAGATTATCCAATAACCATCTTTTCAAAATGTGCCATTTAAATATCCTCATGTTGTCTTCTTCCATTTTGTTCCACACCTTCCACCTCCACCCTGCCCAACATGTATTTGGATCTTTTAATGAAATCTTTCTCCAGTGTTTCACTGTTGTGTGGAGGTGATTTTGGATCCTTAAATATTAGTCCAGAAGAGTTCAAGTTCTGGTAGATCCAACCAAACTTCAAAGAACTTGGGTATCGGTTTGCAGCATAGGTTTGCTGTTCAAGAACTCTCCTAGCTAAGATTTGGAGAGCTACAGGTTGGACTAGAGGTACCTATGAAGTACCTCTAGAGTTATGATGCTGTAATTCTGAGGTTGACCAATAGGAGATGAAGACTTCTGGCTACCGTATATTTTGGATACTTATTATTACCTCTAACTTTTCCTTTTCCTGCTCCCTTTTTTTCTACTTTCTCACTTTGAAAGATTAATTTTCCTCCTGCAATCTAATAAACATTTTGAAGCACCTACAATGTGCCAGGTACTGTGGTAAGGATACAATTAATAAAAAATAAATTCATTTTTTGTCACTTTGACCTCTAAGAGCTTATAATCTACAGACAATACACAAAAGGAAGCAGGAAAGAGAAAGAGACTATGAAACCAAGAGTATCTTGGCATCTTGTTCCAAGATGTTGAAACCAGGCAGGGCAGAAGATTCAAAGTGGAGAAAATACCTCTATGGCCCTCTGCTCTCATCAGTGCATAACAGTTTTCTCCTCTTAGACCCTCCATTTTGAGATAGTGTCCAGGTCAGTTATCCTTCAGTTTCTCCAGACATTACTCCTCGGTCCTGTTTGGGATGAAAAATAACCCTCATCCTTAATTTAATAAAAAAAAAAAACAAACCACGGAGATCTCTTAGGATAAGAACAGGAGTTTATTCTCTTCCCTGGGAGAAGAGGGTGGTCTTCCCCATGACTCATCATGGAGGAGAGGTGTGTCACAAAAGTCAGTGCAAGAATTTATACCCTAATGCAGTCAAGCCCCCTTTCCGACTGTCTCCTCTCTCATTGATTGAGAGACAGACTTTGCCAAATTCTTCCCCAAATGGGACAGCAAGAAAAGGGGGGGAAGGTCCCAAAGCAAGAGAGGAGGAGTGAGCCTGGGCTGTCCCTGACTCCCACTGGCTGGGAGTAGGGGCCCACTGAGGCAGGAAAACAGACAAAGGAAAATGAAAGTGCTGCTGATGGACAGCAGCAATGGAGGAAGAAGAGGGAAGTTAACAATTCCAAGCTGCCTGAGAAGTTTTCACTCTTCCCATACAGTCCTCCAATGGACTTGTCACCATGTCTTAATAAGGATACCCTCTCTTCCTTCCATGCTTTCTCAACTCCCTTTTATGTGTTTTCTTCCCCTACTAGAATGTAAACTCTTCAAGGCAGGGTTTCTTTCTTTCTTCTTTTCTTTTGCTTGTACTTGTATTCCCAACACTTAGTACAGAATCTGTCCTAGTAATCTAGTAGCCACTAATAAATGTTTCTTGACTTGACTTGCTAACTTCAGCCCTGCTCATTAAAGGAACATAAGACTTTCATTTTGTGTGAATGAGTTTATCCAACTCTAATATCAACCTAATCTAATTTGACAAACCTTTATTAACCATCAGCCATGTGCAAGGCACTGTGCTAAGTATGAAAGCTGCAAAAGGAAACAACAGTTCTTATGCTCAAGGAATTTACATTCTTCCTTCATATTATGAGATATTGGTATATGTATATGTGTGTATATGTGTGTATGTGCATTCACGCGTATGTGTACATGAATGTTTTGTCTTTTCTGTTCTAGGGTTATTTCTTAGGTTCTTCTCAGTACATCCTCCAGTAGTAATTTTCTCATCATAGATTTCAAAGTTACTGATCTTAATTGAGGGCATAATTGAGTGCACAAAGGTGATCAAAGGCTTTGAAACAATTTTTCATTCAATTGTCTCGGCAATTTGACACTTCAGTTCCACATCTTCCAAGACCAAAATTTTAAACATACGTAAACTTTGTTCCTATAAAATGAAGATTACAGTTACAGAAAAGATGATTGAAAGTGTGAGGAGAGACAAGAAGGTAGACCATAAATAAGGAATAGACTTCATGTTTACAAAAGTGATGTTTCTAATATCTAGGAGAAAAAAAAGATGGAAAAGAGCCAGCATTTGAATAACAATGATATAAAAGAAAATTCTTCTTTCATTTCTGAGAAGACATCATAAATTGCTCAGATACATTTTTCTCTGGGTCTTGAACCCCAGATATTTCATTCTGGTGGAAAAGAAAATCCCTCTAGTGATATGAAGCCTTGAACTTGAGGATAAACTATTAGCTATAAAACCTCTCAGGATGATTAATTAGATGGGCTTTACATTTAACAAACACTGATGCTGGTTGGTGGACTAGAACAATCAAATGTTTCCCTTTGCATTATTTGGGACTTTGGTGAATTTCCAGGAATTTTGAAGACAGACACATATAGCCATCATATCGGTCAACCTATAGAGTAAACTCCTGCCCTCTTCTGATAATTGTTACTAACAGTTCTGGGTTCTTTTAGACTTCTATTTCCACTTGATCAGGTTAGACAGGAGGATTGTACCTGAGCAGCTCATGGTAAGAGGTGCCTGCCATATTTTGGTGATCCTTCCCATGTTAGTGACAAACATATAGAGACTGTATGATCTGCCACTGAATTACTTTAATGTGAAGTTATGATTATGGAGGGCCCAAGGGACAGAAGGGAAAAGTATAGGCTGGAGTGGGAGAGAAAGTAGGAAGGGTCCATAGAAGAATTCTGTTTTTTTGTTCACATATCCTCTGGGCTAGATGGTTGAGATTTATTACACTCAGAGAGAAAAAAGTTTCTTAGATCCCCATGAAACCAGGTATCATGGAGAATCATATGGACAGGAGCAAGAATTTCCTTTTGACTTTCCTTATGGCACAGAGGGTGATAAGGTGCTGTGAGGAGACTCCAATGATTCCCTTATGGGATATTTCTTCACTTTTTTTAACATGGAATTTTTCCAGCTGCTGGGCAACCCAGCCGAGACACATATGGTTCAGTGGTGTAGTCCGTTTATAGTGCACTGGGACCCTTTCTGCAGGTAAGGAGAAGGTAGAGAAAACATCCACCAATCATGAGGCCTTTATTTTCTCCTCTAATTTGTACTTCCTTTCCCTCACCTTCACCTTATATCTATAAAATGCATTTGAACATCTCTCTCTATAATGAGCACATAATAATTCTTGCCAACATTTAGCACAAATAATTTTAATAAAAATCACATAATTTTATTTTAATAAAAATATTTTTAAATCACATTCTAATTTCATAAATAATTTTTTTCAGATATGTCAAGAAGAGTTACCTATGATATGTTTCTAAGAAGATTCAACTCGGTTAAATTCAATTTAACAATAAGTTATTTAGTGCCGATTGTATGCAAAGCACTAAATATGGTTACATATTTATAAAATCAAAAAATGTTAGAGGTGGAAAAAATCTTGGAGATTATCTAGTCCAGCTCCTTATTATATTCCTTTAATATCTTCTAAATTTCTACCATTAAGGCAAAATAATAAAGAAATTTAGATAGAAATTCTAGCTCTACCAAACTGTAAAGGGATATCCCTTTGCTTCCTGGCAGGAATTTCAATTAGATAGTTGTCTAATTCATTCTTGAAAATTTCCAGGCTGTGAATTTCTATGTATGTCACACTCCATTCAACAACCAGCACATTATGGGTATTAATTCACAATAAACCATTGAGAATCATGTAAAATGCAAAATCAATTAAACATGATATTGAAAGTGCTAGGGCCTACATTTGGGATCTCATCCGTATGGGGAACTACAAGTTCTGGGAAAACCCTCTACTAACACTGAATGGAAACTTCTCTACCATTTACAATCTTAAAAACTTGTTGAGAGCAGTGAGAGGTTATGACTTGCCCAGAGTAACAAGACCAGGATATGTTAGAAGATTTCCTGATTTTAAGGTCAGTTTTCTATCCATGACTGCACACTAACTATCTAATGTAAGTACTCAATCTACATCACAATGTAAGTACTCAATCTACAATTTCTAATTGATAACAACCCAAATTCAATTTATAATTATTCAAATTTATTTATTATTCAATTATTTATTCAAATACAACAGGTATTCTTTATATTTGGATGAAATTTGAAGCAATGATCATTGGGTAAGGTAATTTGAAATTGTTTTATAATGGATGTTTTCTCCCTCATTAGATAATGAGTCCCTTAAGGACAAGCATGTGCTATGTTATCCTTCTCTTTGTACCTTCAGCACTTAGCTCAATATTTTGCATGTGTCATTTGGTTAATAAGTGCTTTTTCATTCATCATCCATTTATTTACTCACTTGTATTCTCTTGTGCAAATTATGAGGATAAAGCCCATCCTGAAATCTAGAGCTCTAGACTAATTATTCAGCAGTTATCTCTTTATCAACTTGTACTTTAATTGGGTAATAAAATGTCTTTGTAGTCCTCCTAGGTTGACCAGGAACGCCAGTTGATAAATAGGATTTGGGTCACCCGAGTTACAAATCCAAACAAACCTCAAAGTCTTAGGCTGCTTGTCACAATTGATCTTAGGAATGGAGAAAAAGTTTATCATTTTCTGTTATGAGACAATATCATGGAACTGTAAGGCTTGATGAAGTTGTATCCTCACTAAGGTAGAGAATTAATATCCTATTTTTTGAAAGTCTGAAAGACACAATTTAATTCAACGAAACTCAACAAACATTTATTAAGTGACTATTTTGTTTGAGACACGGTATAGCTAGATTACTGAAGCTAAAGCAAAGTGTGTTTGTATGTCTGTGGTTGTTGTTGCTTGTTGAATAATTGCCTAAATTGTACACTTCATTTGGCATACGTAGATGTAGTCTCTGACCCAAGATGGAGCCCTGGATGGGGAAGCCAAATTTAAAAAAAAAGGTTGCGCCAAGTTAAGAATGTTGAGGCACATGCAACATTATGAAGTTTGTGTGCTGGCAGAGAAACCCAGCCTTAATCTGTTCTAAAACAAATAGATTGTGTACAGCTGTCTCTATAGCCCAGGCAAAATGATGATTTAATGTTGATTAAGAGAGAAAGCCTTTGAAGTGAGTGAGGCAGGAGCCCCTAGGATGTCGTTAGTGATCGTTATCACTCTTTCCCTGAAGGATAACTTGGTGCCAAAAGCTCTTTTCTCCAAGCCGGTTAAGGTGGATACAGGAGCACATGCTTTGTATGTCTGAGAAGGCCTTCTCCTTCCCAGGCCTCTGATGTCTTATTCTTTTAGGATCCTGCATGTCTGAGAATAAGCAGATGCAGCCCTTTTCACAAGAAGGGGCAAGGTCCTCCGCTCTCCTGCATCATGGCATTATTTATTCATCATGAGGGCAGCTATGGAGCTTGTACCCTGCAGGAAAATCAAATCAGCCTTCTTTCTCCCAGCAGCTGCACTAAGCAGAGAAAAAGCATTTGGCTTTGGCTCTGGTTAACCAAACACTTATGTGGATCATTAAATTAAAGGATGCAAATGAAGAGTCATATTTTCTTCCCATCTAATGTATTTGCCTCACTGGTCAGGTTTTGGCTAGGCCCTACTGGGGAGTTTAAAAAATTGCAATTTTGTGAGGTTGTCTTCGGAAAACCCAGGGAAAAAAACCCCCACTTCATTTACTGAGGTGATTTAGCAAGTATAACTAGAAAGGAAAATCTTGTGTATTAGATAACCTTAAAATATCAATCTCTTTCTTTTTTGTCTACAGTCCAGGAGGATGATTCTTTGATAATGGAGAAAGGAAAAAAAGAAGAAAGCAGAGGAAGATGTTTATGATGCCCCAAAGTCTCCAGTAAAACCGAGTTGTTTTCCTCTTCCCTGGAGGCTGCACACTCAAGGATTTCACACAAGGGTTTTGAGAATATACAACTTAGGGGGCTTTAAAAATTACACCATGATGTACACAACTGTGAGATTCCGTAAATTCATGTTTGCCTTGAGTTATAAAAGTAAATACTTATTTCCGAGATAGGTCACAGTTATCCTAGACTTTAGGACATTTTCATTGGCCAGTATGTTCTTTGACGCAACTATGTAGAATTAACTTACAATTTTCTTCCTTTAAAAAATTATTTGTTAAAATTTTATATGTATCTTTTACTTTCATATCACCTTTGTTTCCAATATATTCCTTTTTTCTTCCTTCCTGAAAGAGCTATCTTCTATAACACAGAAAAAAAAGAAAGAATAAAAAGGCAGTTCAGAAAAAAAACTAATCGACACATCAACCAAGTCTAACAGCATATTAAATGAAAGGTAGTGTGCAAACTTGTCCTGCCTAGGGATATCTCATCTCTCTCTATTCTGGAATTCTCAAACTTGGGAAACTCGGGGAAAGAGCACTGGTTCTGCAGGCAGAATGGGTTCACATTCCCCAGTTCTGCCAATTAATGCCTGTGTGACCTTGGGCAAATCACTTCCAGTCTCTGGGCCTCAGTTTCCAAATCTATAAAATAATGGGGTTGGACTAGGTGACCCCCAAGTTTTACTGCTCTAACTGGATAATGTGAAAATTCATAGTCTCCTATTTCTTCCAATAAGAGAGGGAGGTGTGTTTTCTCTTCACTTCTTCAGGATAATTCAGGGTTCATTTCTACATCATTGAGCTTGAAGCTTCTGATTATGCAGTAAATGTTCAGAACATCTTAGACCATTTGGGTATTTGTTACACTTTCTGAAGCAGTTTAGCAATAGCCATTGTGCTTTGGTGAATTTAAAATTCAAATCAATAATGTTCACTATTCCATTTATACCATTTCTTCGGTGGAAGATCCACCATAATGTTAAAGAATCAGTGAGAAGTACATGATAATAAGTTTTTAAAAAGGGTCAAATGTGTATAATGGTGAATATGCACATACCCCTGAAGTCTCAGATCTATAAAAATTCTAGAATACTAAAGGGTAATGTTAACCAAAGACTCTGGTAGAGGGGATGATGAAGTTAAAGCATTATAATTCATCCTTGCATGGCTCTGTGTTCTGGGCAAGCCAGTCTGAGCCTCAGTTTAGAGGAATTGTGGTGTGGGCTGTACTCATTTGTAGAATGGGCATCATATCACACATCAGGGTTGTTGCAATAGTCAAGTGAAATCATGAATGTCAAGCAGCATGTTATTGCAGCACACGCTACATAAATATCAGCCATTGTTTTAATTTCAGCTGAAATAATAGGAATAGTTAAGCTTGTCTTGTTAACTGGTCATTTTATGGGTAGAGAACTGGTTTGCATCATTTAAGCATCTTCAATTTTTATGCTTCCCTCTATCCCACCAGCTTGTTTTTCAGGCATAATAATTTACTGCTTTTAAGCTTATCATCTTCGGTTAATCTCCCTTTTTGCTCTCATCTTTGACTTTGTTACCACTGCATTCTCCTTTACAGAATATGGGAGTAAGTCTGTAGATAATCAGCATGTAAAATTCCTATAAAATACCCAAGGTTGTATGTTTTCTTAAGCTGCAAGATGTGCTTTAAAATGTGGAATGCAGATGACTGGGATGAAACTTTTTAAAATTATACACAAGATGCTCAAGAAAAAAAAAAGATCTCCCTAAAAAGTAGTTTAGGATATCACACACACACACACACACACACACACACACATTCATGTAGACTTTAAGATGTGCAAATCTTACCAAAATTTGCTGGTTCTGATACAGCCAAAACTCCATCATTCTTTAGATATGAATGAATGTTTTTATTCACTTATGTTTATTTATTTAATATTTATCACCCTTTGGTGAATGAACATGCTTGTGTTCTATCTTTATTTGTCAATTCCCTTTAAATAAAGTTATTTAATGCTCAATTGGCCAATCTGAAAACGAGATTCCACATTAATTTCCCAGTTTCAATTGGGCTTTGAAGATATTGAATTTTGACGTGGCTGTTTTTCAGCACTGATGACTCACCATATTTTTTCAATGTAGAAATACAAACAAAACACAGATTGTTATTAAAATGCACATACATAAATACATACATATATATATATATATACACATGTGCATACACACACAGCCCAGGAATTATTCATAGTTTGTGTGACTTGATGAATTGGGAGATAAATATAATTTGAGTATTTCAGATTTTTTGAACTTTGTTAAATATTTAGGATGAAAATGATTTTTAATTGTCCAGTGATAAAAAAACAAACCTATTCAGTAAGGGGAAAGTTCACATGTGCTTCAACTGCAGACGTATAAAACCAGTATGACAAAGAGGATCATTAAGCAATCCGATTTTCTTGTTGGTTGGGTTTAATGCTGTTGGGTATAGTATTAAAATGTAGAATTTGATAGCATGTCTTAAAATTTTAATGATGTGTTCATGAATATAAAACATGCTCCTACCAGTGACTTTATGACTTCTCCTCTGCATAATTAGTGGTATCTGTTTTATGAGCTTACTGTTGTTGCCTTGATCCCATGAAAATGTGAAACCACTGTAATAATTTACACCATTCCAAGGCTTTAAAGATACAGGCTGCTTCTCTTCTCCAACTTTAACTTAAAAATTCTAAAATAACAGTCACAATGGAATCTATGAATATTTTTTTAAACATACACTCACGAGAATCAGAAATAATGTACTATTTTTAAGATTTCATCTATACCACTTGATGCTGATTGAATATATTATGTAATATATTACCTGTGGAGGTAAGTCTCTAGTACCCCATCCTCCTAATCTTTTTTTCTTTTTCCTCTCTACAGCCGAAAGTATAGGAAAATCTCCTTGGAGAACAAGACTTTGAAAAAATTGTGTGTGTAGTAACAGCAACATTGTATGATGATCAATTATGAGAGATTTAGCTCTTCTCAGCAAGACAATGATCCAAGATAATTCCAAAAGACTCATGACAGAAAATGTTATCCAATTCAGAGAAAGAACTATGGAATCTGAGCGCAGATTGAAGCATACTATTTTCATTTCCTCCTCCCCCATTTCTCGTGGTTTTTCCCTTTTGTTCTTATTCTTCTTTCACAAAATGACTAATGTGGAAATGCATTTAAGATGATTGCACATATAACCTATATCAGATTCCTTGCCATCTTGGGGAGGGGAGAGGAGAGGAAGGTAGAGAAAAATTTGGAACTCAAAATTTTACAAAAATGAACATTGAAAACTATCTTTACATGCAATTGGAAAAAATAAAATACTATTTACAAAAAAGGGACGTGGTGTTAGGTAAATGAAGAAAAAAACATAAAATCGAGTGTTCTTTTGGGGGCTCTGAAAAGTACCAAATAAACACAACGTGAAATTTTTAAAAAGTGGCTATGTGTATATTTTGATTTTTGTATTACCTACATTTCTCTACGTATACTTCCTTCTCCCTCTCTCAGACAGCCATCTCTTTTTAATAAATAATTTAAAGTGAGGGGAAAATAGTTCAGCCAAACAAACCAATATATCCAAAGATTCGTCCCATGTTAAATTTGCAATGCTTCTGTGCTTATAATCTGTAAACCTCAGTTTACCCTGTCTTGTATCTGGTTTTCAGCACTTTAAAAACTTTGAAGGCAGAATTGAAGCATCTCTTTGTGCCTTTGCTCTCCTGAACGCATCTGGTTATTTTGAATTCTGTGTTTTCATATCATTTGGCTACACAAAGAGCTTTTGGGAGTTGTTTCAGTAGCTTGAATTTTCTTTTGTAATTAACTGTATAATGGAAATGTAACCCAAGGCTCAAAAGTATTCAATATTATAAAACCTAGATTTTTTTTTGTTGCTGGTAGCTAATAATGATGAAAAATACTAACAAATTGTTAAATTATTAAAATTGTTAATTGTTAATTACTAAAAGTCCTGAATAGAAAAAAAAATATTAATAAGGAAATTCTAAAAGAAATTTTATTTTGAATTATTAAAATATGCCTAGCAGAAACACTATTTGAATTAGTTTAATTTTTTATTGTGGATGAGGGTTAAGTTTTGGGACAGCCTGTGGCAAAGTGAAAAAAAAAAAAGCCTGTTGTGTCTAATTGTTTCTTCTACCTGAGGTCTGACTAATTTTTTTTTTTAAACCAGGCTAGTGCCTTCTCTCTATTCATTATCTCTAATTTGTGCTGTATGCAGCTTGTTTGTACATAGTTGTTTGCATACTGTCTCCCTTACTAGACTGTAAGCACCTCGAGGGCAGGGACTGATTTTTGCCTTTCTTTGTATCCCCAGGCTTAGCACAATACCTAGTACACAGCAGGCACATAATAAATGCTTGTTGACTTGATGTTTGACTGAGTTGGCTGATTATTCGTCAGTAGTAGAGCTATAACCTAATTTCAGTAAGTGGTTTGGGGCTATTTTAACAACAATAACAAAGAACGATTGGGTACCTATAAGGTACAGATCATTGTCCTAGCTGTAGGAAGGGATACAGGTAAGTCATGTTCTCTTCTCTCATCAAGAATAAGTAAATTGTTGTTTATTAAAATGATTTTTAATTATCAATCTCCTCCTGCTTCTTATTCCTTGTGGGGCATTGGACAAGTCACCTTTCCTCTATGAGATCCAGTTTTCTCATCTGTAAAATAAGAATAATCTCTAAAGCACCTTCCAGCTCTAAATTTGTGATTATATTAATTTTTTTAAAGAAAAACAGATATTATAAGATTTGATTTTATTGCATAAAACAAAGTCTTACAATTTCCTATTTTTAGAAAAAAACCCATTTAAACAATGTAGAATCAAATTATTAGAGGACCTTGGAATATCTTTCCTCCTATTTTGGTATTCCATTGAACTGTACAGAAGCAGTTGATGCATATGATCATAGTCCCAATTCAATTCAAATGTTTAGTTCAATTCAATTCATGAACTTTTATTAAGCACTTACTATTTGCAAGGAACCACGAAAGACTTCGGCCATTTGTTATGTTTTTGTTGCTCTTGATCTTTGATTTAACTGATTTGGGGAAACCCCAAACTGAACTCACATATTTCTCCCTAAACCTTCCCTCCTCTACCATCCCTATAATTGCAGAGGGCAACACCATCCTCCCAAGTTTCAAACCTAGGAGTCATCTTGGACATTATCTCTCCCTCCCCATATCCAATTGATTGCAAAGGCTTATTCATTTTACTTTTGCAGCATCTCTTGGATACATCCACTTCTCTACTTTGACACTGTTATCTCTCTGGTGCAGACCTTCATCATCTCAAGCTTGAACTATTGCAAAAGACTACTGGTGGGTCTGCCTGTCTCAATTTTCTCCTTGCTCCTCCTACATTCAGCTGTCATAATGATTTTCCTAGAGTGCAAATCTGATTACATCACTCCCCAACTCAATAGACTCCATTGACTCCCTATCAGCCTTAGGATCAAATTCACTATCTCTCTTTGGCATTCAAAGCATTTCATGAAAAAAGTTCCTCTCTTTTCCCAAATTTCCAGTCTTCCTACCCCTTCTTCCCTACCTCTCATTCTTCATTTGATCCAGTGGTGCTGGCCTCCTGGCTGTTCCACAAACAAGATTCTCCATTCCAGGAATGTTCCCTGGCTGTGTCTCTCATGCCTGGAATGTTCTCCTTCCTCATCTCTACCTTCTGACTTCCCTGACTCCCTTTAGATCCCAAATCACATTTACAAGAAACTTTTCCAAGTGCCTCTTAATTCTAGTGCCTTTCCTCTTTAAATTATTTTCTCTTTATCCTGTATATAGCTTGCTCATACATATGTGTTTGTTCCCCCATTAGACAGTGAGCTCCTTGAAGGCAGAGGTTGTCTTTTACTTCTTTTCTATGCTCAGAGTTTATTTAGCTAGTTTACTTAGCCTAGAATTCAGAAAGTGCCTAATAAATGCTTTTTGAATGACTAACTGACCACTCCCACCATTGCTATAGAAAACTTATCTGTGATTTATAATCTTAGGAAGTTATCTGAGACACTGAGAGGATAAGTGATGTAACCATGGTCACACAGCCAGTATGTGGCAGAGAAAGTATTTGAACCTAGGTATTCCTGTCTTCTAGGTGGTCCTCTATCTGTTGCAGAGCACTTCCTCTCTGCACAAGAGACATAGAAATTAAAGATGGTACTTGACTTCAAGAAAGATAAGTAAATAAAAGATAATCTGAGGAGAGAGAGAGAGAATATTAATTAATTAGGAGATTAGGAAAATCTTGATTTAAGAGGTGGTAGTTGAATTGTGCCTTTAAGGAATTTAGGGATTCTATGAGTTGGAATTTAAAAGGGAATGCATTCCTAGAACAAAAAATACAAAGGAGATGGAATGTACTAGGAATTGTGAGTGGGCTGCACTACATTGTGTGAATGGGCAGTACTATAAAATATATCAGGAAAAGGTTGGCTGGCCCAGATTGCACAGGCCTTTAAAAGCTAAATCGAGAGGAATTTATATTTTATCTAAGGGGAAATAGGGACCAACTGAAGCTTCCTGATTAAGGGAGTGACACGATTTGAGCTATACTTTAGGAAGACTATTTTGGCAACTGTGGGAAGAATTTCCTTCTGGCACTGATGTCACCCAAATTCAATTTCCTTATTCCTTGTTGCATCTACAAAGCTGAGCTCCCCCACCTCCACATCCAAAGTGGGAAGGAATTCCTATCTCTTGTTTTTCATTTTTTCTTTTCTTAGAGCATTGATCAGGGGATGCTAAGCTTCCTGGTTATGTAGATGAGCTCACAGGGTGGTGATTCTTAGTTTGGGACTGATTGTATTTTCCTTTGGAAGCTGCAGGCAAGCCCACTGACAACTTCATTTAGAAGACTGGGAGAAATCTATTGGATATTAGGCCATGTTCTGGGCCATTCTCTCATTGAATGAGGTTGATTTGACTGGCTAGAGATTGGTGAATAGAAGCCATCCATCCCTTTGTGTTTGTCTATAACAGGGATGTTTCAATTCCAGACTTAGCTTTTTCTCTTTTTTTTTTTCCCTTCGAAGGACAGAAAGGGACTCCACCAAACTAAAAGCTGAATTAGGTCCTAGGGTGGAGAGGTGTCTCCAACTGCCTCTAGGAATGGAGAATGGTGGCCTTGAGGAAGAAGCATATGGGAGCAATTTGGAAAGAGAAAGTTTGTGGTTCCCAGCTTTGGAGAGATAGTTGCCATAACTTCTCCCTTGAGAAATGGCAACTGTGGAGAAGAAAACTCTGTGCTCTAAATGGTAGGAGCTGAATAACTAAATCCTTTATTTCTGGACAAGTATTGAGAGTTCCTAAAGCCCAAAGTCCTGCAGAGAGGAGGTGGTGGTAGGAGTGTGAGACTGGAATTTAGCATTTTAGCGACAAAAGGGGAATTTCTTGGTTGGCCCTAGTCTTTGGGTCGCCTTGCTAAGGAAACCAAGTTTGAGAATTCCAGAGTTGAGGCTTATAGAGAGAAGAGTAGTGTTTGTTCCTGGGCAAAAATTAGGTTTTTAGAAAAAAAGAGGATTGGCCCCAGAGCTATAAGAATAGCAAAGGACTAAAAGTCATGACCCGGGTGAGCAAAAGATCTGGACTTTGTCTTTTGCTGTTTCCATGAATTATTGGGAGATTTTAAGACTAATTGGAAATGAGATTTCCTCTTTAGCAATCCCAAGTTTGTTTTCTTCCAGGTGAATTTCAAGCTCCTTAGAATAGTTGCCACACATGGATTCTGGAGATGAATGTGTCACTGCCTTTCTAGAAACACAAAGGTTGTTTTCTTTTAGGAGAGTACAAACCACAGGGTGATAATATAATGCTGAATGCTTGTATAGGGACAAGTGGGGCATATTGGAATGTTGGGGTATTGCCTCCCTAGGAACCCCAAATTAATTTTCATTCCAAGGGGAGTCCAAACCACAGGGTGGTGCTATAGGTCTGGAGAACTTTACTATAGAGAAAGATGGGACTCACTAGAGGGGGAGGGTGATGAGACAGATTTTTTTTTAATGGGTGATTTAAATTTATTTCAATTTGACACACATTTATTAAATACCAACTATGTGCCAGGCATTGTGCTAGGCAGGTGCTGGGGCACTGTAAAAACTTTATGTTTTCCACACATTTTGTTGGGTGGAATTAAGGCTGTCTTTTGCCTGATATATGAGTAATGGTACAGAATCTCAAATGCACAACCTAAACATTTTAATTGACTGTTACTAAACATGCTAGGAACTTGATGACCTGAGTAGAAATCTCAGCAGAGTCTATATGTAACCATACTAATATGTGTGTAAAGTGCTACTAGGAGTGATGCTACAGGCTTTACAATTCACTTGCTAATGTTTGAGTGAAAGATGCACATGTCTTCTCATTTGAACTTTGACATTTCAGAAGATAGAGCATAATAATTCAAAACTAGTACATCTTTTAAATGAGAGATTGAGAAAATTTTTACTCTTTTAGCCCTGAGTTTAGAAGAGATCTGATAGAAAGAAGTGAGAGAATGATGCTCCAATCCATTGTTGAGTTCCAGATTCTTTTCGTGAAACCATGCATGTTTGGGTAATACACAAGAGAGCCATTCTATGGAAGAGCATGTCATATCAAGTAATGAAGAGACTGGACAGCCTTTTTATTTACAAAATAATCTCAGAAAGCAGTGAGGTCCCAATAAAGATAATTAATTGCATCTTCCAGTTATTCATAGGGGAGTTAGTTATTCTCAGCAGTGATCAAGAGGAAATAATTGATAGTGAATTAAGTGAACTCTGAAGAGAGTTCACAATCAATCACAAGTTGTAGAGTGAGTAAGCTTGACAATAAATCAGAAAATACTGATCTGAATGAAGATGATATTGTATACTCTCATGGGCTACTTCTGCCTTGGATTAGGAGGGAGCTTTGGAGCAGAGGAGTAGGAGGGCTGAAGCCAGAGGTCATCCCTTTCCTGTCTACTGCTTCAACTGTGGAGACTCCTGGGGTACAGAAATAATCCTTAGGATGTGGATATCCAGCCTAGTCCCTCTCCAATTTAGTCCCTCTACTAGCTCAGGTTTAGGGAATTTAGGCCAGTAGTCAGCTAACAATCAACTTGAGCATTAACCAGATATAAGTACAGCAAGGTCAGTCTGTAACAGAAGGACTAGAATCACCCAACCTGTAATGCAACTAACTCATGATGTTGCAGATGAAGTAGGAAATACTTCTTATACATGTTATACATGTTGACAGACAATAATACTTGTACATGGAATCTAGACTTTGGCTATGTTAGCATATATTCATTCATGTGTCAACTAATATTACATGTTTTCTGTGTTATAATTTTTCTTATATATGTCATTTTCTTAAGGACTTATAGTACATATGTATTTATGGTTCACCTATTAGCTATACCTTTTTCTTGGCTATTTTATGTTTACTCTATATGCTGAGAGTATGGATGTACTGCTGTTCTATGTGCATGTGATATGTTCTGTACGTAATTTAGACATTTAGTCACTGAAGCTGCACTATCAAGTGAGGTTTTGTATTGTGCTAAATTCATTGCATGCAATTGTATGTTATGTAAATAGTACCATGGGATGATTGCATGTGATATTAGGGTAATTATAATAAATTGATTTTGATACTTTTCATTATGTATAAGTGTAGCTATTCAAATATATCTCATGTCATTTTGCAGGGACTGAAAAAAACATAATTGAGAGGAGGAATGCAACCCCTTCAGGCAAAACTTTTTCTTCATATTCCTTTGGTTTTTACCCACTCCTGTGCACTCTGAAAACAGGAAATGGAGTTTTGACAGGAACGACAACAATTCCCCTCTTCCCTCATGAATTTATAAATGATTGGGTTATTGCATGGACTGGGATCCTTTTGCATTCTCTCTCTCTCCCCCTCTCTCTCGTAATCCCTCTCTCTTCTCCTTTTCTTGAGATCCCTGGTTATAGAAGGTAGGATGGAAATTTCAAGCAAGGGCAATGCCATATCTGCTTGTATGGAAAACTGTCTGAGAAATGGCAGGTATGTCATGTTTACAGTGTATGGGAGCCTGGACTGTGGGAATTTATATTCATGAGATAATTCCTTTCCTTTCTTCCTGAGACTTTGTGGGGCATATGGAGAGCTTCCCAAACAAAAGCATTTAGGCTTGCCTGATTGCAGATGTTTAAAACTGGGATCAGGGAAGGGCATACTGTATTTCAAATCATACTAAGCTCAGAGGGTTGGTTTTTTTGGGAGCAGTGAAATTATGAACACAGCTCTTAACAATGGTGAATGCTGTCCCTGGGAGTAATGTCAGCCAATTTTTCTGTAAAGAGTATAGCCTCCTTGAATTAAAAGTTACTTTTGAACTCAAATTATATCATAGCTAAACTATGTTTTAAATTCCAAAGTATCTTTTAAAATCTATTTTTATGTAATAAATGTATCCTGAACTAAAATGAAATTTTTTTCTTTTGGAATACATAAAGTTGGGGAAAAGATAAGAACCCTAATGAGACATGGGCTATGATATATTTGGAGATTTTCCTAGAGTCACAGGTAGGAAAAATGATGAAATTTTGTATGTTCACCATTTTACATTTTAAACCCTAGAATGAGGAACCTAGGTCAGACAGGAACCAGTGCTTCTACAGTTAAGTATAATTCCTGATCTATCTTTGGCTATCATTATAATGAGAGTAAAAACCATTTTCATAATGTTGAAGATGCCTAAACTATTCCTTTCTGCCCTGGCTTAGCTTCCAATTCTCTAGACTTTTTCTCTGTCCTGTTGGCCTAGTTACCCTGGAAATGCCGCCTCTTTTAAGAAGTGAATTCCTGCCCAGATCCACTTTTTAAGGAAATGCCCAGACAATCCATGCTCGTTTCTCTGCCAGCTCATCTCCTGACTCTCTGGACATTTTTATTTTGCCTCTACAAATATGCCACTCTTTTCTTAGTTACCCTATTTTCTAGTTACCATTTGTATGTTGTTTTCCCTCATTAGAATATAAGCTCCTTGAGACTAGGGATTCTTCTTCTTTTATTCCCAGAACTCAGAACAATGCCTACTACATAGTAATCACTTAAAATGCTCTGTCTGTCTATTTATGTATCTATGTATGTATCTATGCATGTATGTATGTATGTATGTATGTATCTATGCATGCATCTATGTATCTATGAATGTATCTATGTATGTATGTATCTATCTATTGATTATCCATCTATCTATCTATCTATCTATCTATCTATCTATCTATCTATCTATCATTGGGGCCCTAGTTTTACTTTACTAATAGGGCATATTCTTATATATGCAACTTCCACATATGTGGACAGCTGGATAAAAGCTATATTCTGAGATTTCCCAAAGACTACTCTGGATGGGGATAATATGGTCTAAAGAGAAAGTGATTTGGGTTTACCTCCAAGTCTGAATCTAGTCCTTATAAATCCACAGCATGGAGTCTTGGACCATGGTTTATATAGTTTTACAAATTTCAGGGTCACTTACAAGAAACCCATAGTCCAAACCCAATACCAAAATCCATACCAGTAAAACCCATTCACAAGTAAGGGAGTTCTAGGATCAAAATGGCAAATAAAATGTCTTAAAATCTACCAAAATAATACCATGACATCTCTCAAGAATCAGTGCTATATTCACAAAGCCCAATACATAGCTAAACACAAAGAACATTGATAATTGCTAAAATTTACATAATTCTATAAGATTTGAAAAGTGCTTTACAAATCTTATCTCATTTAATCCTCACAATAATCCATGAGGGAGAGAGAATTATTATCTGCTCTTTACAGATGAGGAAGCTGAGGTTGCCTGCAAAGGTTCACAAGATCACATAATTAAATTATTTAGAAATGATGAATATGATGACTACAGAGAAGTATATAAAGATTTACATGATCTGATGCAGACTGAAGTAAGTGGAGCCAAGAAAAAAATACGCGTGATGATTACTACAATATAAGTGAGAAGAAGTGATCTCTGGAGACCTTACAAGCCTTACGATTTTCTGACTCTTAGTGTATCTTGACATAGAAGGTTGTGGAATGGATATCAGAATTAATCTTCCTTTACTGGATGAAACAACTTTGAGAAAAAGCAGCTCTCCATCTCTAGATCAAACCATTAAATATAGAAGTTTTCCCATTCTGTTTTTAAGTATTTCCAGTGGTAGAGATTAATAGAAATATAAATTTTAGGCTGGATAGCTTTTGTAAGATTGTAAAGTTGTTAAATTAATTTTCAAAAATTAACAAAAAATTCTTTTTTCCCCTCTCTTTTATCTCCTCCCATGAGAAAAAAAATCCCTTTATATGCATTCAAGCAAAACAAACATGGATGCATTGTCTATATTAAAAACTATGTGTATATATGTGTGTGTGTGTGTGTATGTGTGTGTCTTTCAAAGTTATTTGTCTTTACCATTTTAATGGTAAAGTTCTTTTAGTGACTCCAGGTTCCTCTGAGAAGTATAAGACAATCTTGTTAATACCAATATTCTTCTGGTGATATTGTATGTCCATGATTCATAGAACATGGCAGTCTCTGATCAACTGAAGTTGAGGATTATCCAAATGGCAAAAGTGAAGCATATGGTAGGCATGAGCAAGCTGCCATGCTCTACGAAAAAGAAAGTACACTGAGTAAGTAGCATAAAAATGTCATCAAGGAAGTACATGATTAAAAAAAGATAATGTGAAAAAGAAAAAAAAAGAAAAAAATTTAAAAAAAGAAATAAAGAAAAAAATTAAAAAAAAAAAAAAGAAAAACAATGATGTGGTCATGTGGGGAAGGGATGGATGGACAGCACCATGGGTAGTCTTAACGTCAAAAGAATGTAAGGTAGGCTGCAATCATGTTGAATGGGCTTCCTGCGGTGAACCTATGGATGAACCAGCATAGGAATAGGTCCAAATAAGGACAAGTAATGATTTTACATCATTACAAGAAATGCTATTGGAGTACTAGAATATAACTTAAAGGTGAAAATGATACATTTCTGCCTTTCTCCCTTTCAATATATGTGCATATATGTGTACAGTCTTGTGCCAAGGCCCATTTCATGTTTCCTTCACTTATTTTTGTAAGAAGAATCTAAAAACCTTTTTATAAGACCTTTAGCATATGTTCATACCTTTGAAGACACTAATTTATCTGAAAGGAAGGATCCCAGATGCAAAGGGTTAAAAGGGTTAAATGGTTAAAAGAAACATGGCAAAATCTTTTCTTTTATGTTTAACTATTTGTATTCTTATTAACATCGTTATGGTAATTAATACAAAAATTCAATTTCTATGATCACGTAATTACTTAATAATATTAAGCACTTACTCTGTGCAGGCATTATGTTAAGTGCTGGGGAATAAAGAAAATGCAAGACCAAAAATAATCCCTTGACTCAAGGAGTTTGCATAGTAATGTGGGAGCCAATGTTTAAAAATCAGAATAAAATGATAAATGAAGATCAGAAGGAAGTTAGCTTTAGAGGAAAGGCATTAGCAGGTAGGGGGATGTAGTGATAATGGTAATTTGAAGATCTTCCCTGCCGCCCTAATAAGCCAAATATAATCACATGGAGCCTGTTTTTTTTAATTTTGAAAATTTTTTTTTGAAATTTTTTGAAATTTTTTGAAATTTTTTTAATTTTGAAAATTAATTTAACAACTTTACAATCTTACAAAAACAGTGGGAGGATGAAGGGTAGAGCAGAGTCCACAGGAAGCTGAGAGTCAGAGCAGCTAGACGGTGGGAGAGAGAGGATGGCAGGCAAGCAGACTACTGGACTTGTGAGTGTTGGTTTGTGGGAAGGTTAAAGGATGGTGTGACTCCCTGCTGTGTTATGGTGTATTGATTTCTTTGTTGCTATGATGGATTCAGTTTCCTGGTGTTGGGATTTGGCTTTCTGGTGTCTGAATAAATGTTTTGCTTCTGTCTTCTATATGGAAAGTCTGTTATATTTTGCAGTTGAGAACTATGCCAGAATATTCATAGTTGCTGTCAGTGCTGTGAATATTGCATTGGCACTACAGGGCACTAAAAAAGGCCTCTGAGAAGAGGTGGCTCTTCAGCTATCTCAGAATTATTCATTATAACCACATTTAGTAGTGATATTGCCTTTCCCTCCTCACTGTGTGTATTTATTTTAACTGTTTCCATTTTTTTTTCCAGGCTGAGGAAACAAATGCATCTGAATGATGAAAATAAAATTAAGATTTCTCTACAAACAGGATTCTCATAGATGAACGAATATCTCCTGAATATAGAGAATTGTGTAAGGGACTGATAAAAGAGAGAAGAAAAGATAAAAAACAAAACAAAATGAAACCCTTGTCCTCAAGGAGTTCATAGCCTAGTTGGGAAGATCTAAGGTATATT
>CM053592.1:55989213-56021305 GCA_028646515.1 Pseudochirops corinnae
AATGTTTTGAATGTTTGTCTTGATTTGTAATGGAATAAACAGAGTGTTCACTATATTTTGTAATCTGAACTCTAAAGGCTGTTCACAGTAGCATTCCTTTGGGAATCTACTGGTGCATGGCATTACACTTGGGCACAGATATTCTATTTACATTATTGGCAATTAAACAAATATTTTTGCATGTGACCTCAAAACTATGTGATTCTTAGAATCTGGCCCTCTTCTCTTCCATTTGGGTAATATTTCTATGGAAGAGGAAAAAGGGCATTTTTGTATTTTTAATTTGCTTCATGAATCTTTATGAAGAAAACATCTTTATGAAGTAATGGCTAAGCACCTGAGAGACGGCATGTTTATCAGATTTTCAGTTGACCCAAAGCTAAAAGGGATAGCCCACACGTTGGAAGACCTACTCTCCATTCAAGAATATCATCACAGCTTTGAACATTGGGTCAAATAGGAGAAGATAAAATTCAATATAGATAAACTCTTACATGTAGTCAAACAGCATCTAGGATTAGTGAGGTGATAGACCCTCTGTACTCTTTCCTGGTCAGGCCAAACTTCAGCACTGGGTACAGTCTGGGAGCCACATTTTAGAAAGGGCATTGAAGAGTTGGCAAACATTCAGAGTGCTGATGGGGCCTCAAGTTTACGCCATGGGAGGATCATTTGAAGGAGCTGGGTCCTGGGCTAATCCTCCTCACCGAAGGTTTCTAAGCAAAGACTAGATGTTCACTTGAAGTAGATGTTACAGAGAATGTTTCTTGGTCAGATACAGATCTAAGTGATAGCCTCAGAGGTCCCTTCCAATTCTAAGATTCTAAGCTAGAGGAAACCCTGAAATATTTTGGGAAGATCCATGAAAAACTTATGGGAAGATATAGAAAAGAAACAGACAAGGCAAAAGGGCGTAGATGCATTGCAACATGCCTTGGTGGAAGAAGTGCTTATGCCAATGAAATGATGACTCCACTTTCAATGTCACATTGTGAGATGGATAGACGTGACTGTCCTCACTGACTGGATTAAGTGACTACGCCAAGAAGGTTTAATCCAGGGTCACACAGGAAAGCTGAGATTCAAAATAAGAACTTTCACTTTTAATAACACTCATTGAACTTGTCTGTTTAGAATCAGTGCAACAGAGGATTCAATTTGATTTGTGGAAGCAAGACCAAGAGGATCACTTTTTCTATAGTAAAAGTTGAAATGCATGGGGTTTGATCTCATAAGATCTTTTTTTCTTTGTTCCTACACGTATTTTTCTTTTTTGAGGAGTCCAGACTAACTCTTTATTGACAGGCATAGGGGACATATAAATATTTCACCTCTATAGGAAAAATATGAATCTTAATGTTAATCTTCTCTAATACCTCCTCACAGAGTACAAGTGAACCTGGGTTCTTGAATGCTATAACAATGGAGTACGAGGTCTGGAAGTTATTACCAAGGTGGGAAGACTTTGAGTTTGGAATGAATATATTGTCTGAGAGTGGAACTAGGTTGCCCACTGGTTAGTGTTTGGATGAGAAGACTTGAGTTCAAATCCTGCCTCAGATGATTCCTTGTTGTGTGACCTTGAGCAAGTCACTTAACCTTTCTCACCCTCAGTGGACTAATTTGGAAAATGGAGATAATAGGAATATCCACCTCACAGATTTATTGTGTTATCATCAAAAGAGATGACATATGTAAAGTGCATTGCAAAGCCTGAAGCACTATATAATTGTTTGCAATCATTATTTGTCTGTTCATTCATTCATTCATTCACTTATTTATATTACATTATTATCTAATGATTAATCTATACAAGCTTAGTGAAGCTCAATATAAAATTGCCTGTATGGTGAAGAGTTTTTTGGCCACAGCAATTCTTATTTTTTTTATTTTATTTTTAAAAATTTTTAATTTTCCTTTGCTTTTTGGAGGGAGAAGTAGGGCAACTGGAGTTAAGTTACTTGCCCACGGTCACATGGCTTGTTTTTGTGCATTAAGTGTCTGAGGTCAGATTTGAACTCAGGTCCTCCTGACTCCAGGGCCGGTGATCTATTCACTGGTCCACCTAGCTGCCCTAGCCATAGCAATTCTTGAAGACTAGTTCACTCCCACCTCAATTCACTTTCCATATTTCTTTCTCTTTAGTCTCCTTCCCTACTCCTTTACATTTCCCTTTTTTTTTAATTTTGCAGCCGTTGGGGTTAAGTGACTTGTCCAAGGTCACACAGTTAGTTAAGTGTTAAGTGTCTGAGGCCTCATTTGAACTCAGGTCCTCCTGACTTCAGGGCCAGTGCTGTATTCACTGTACCACCTAGCTACCCCCGGTTTCCCTTTTTTATGTTGTTTTCTGTCTTTTCTCCATTTCTCCATTAGCCCCTTAAGCGTAGGAACTATCTTTTTGGCTTGTATTCATATACCCAGGGCTTAGCCCAGTGTCTGGCACATAGTAAATGTAATAATTGTTTTATCTATTTGTCTATTAGATTTTAAGAGGGATAGTGACCTGTGTCAATTGGGAAAAGGGTCTGCAGGTGTGGATCACAGATCCTTGCACTGACTACTAAAGCAGTCATCTTCAACTCTTAATTCACATAACTTTTATTTTTCTTTCATATACAATTCGTATTCACAATCATTTATTATTTGTTTATTTGTTATACTATGTGTTTGGTATTTTATTAGAGGAATATAATGACATATAAGACACATTACCTGTCTTGAATGAATTTATTTCACTTGGTATTACAATGTAAATACACTTAAAAGGACTAATGCTATAAGACAATAGATATATGATAAGTGCCAAAAGAGTAGGATAATCACTTTAATAGGAATTATTCAGAAGGAAGGAAGACCATGAGTTGAAATGGTCTAGGAAGGCTTCCTGGAAAACAGGACTGGAGCTTAGAGGATGGGTAGGATTGAGAGAACTAGCATGGTCTAAAGCATAAAGGTAAGTCTACATGTAAGTCATGTAGAACAATCTGAATGGAGTAAAGCGTTTTCTATAAGATAGTATATTAGGAAAAGATTGGAAAGACAGCTTAAAAACAGCCAGCAGATAATCTTGAATATTACACTAACATAAGAGTTTGGATTTTATCATGTAGGCACTTGGGAGCCATTAAAGGGTTTTGTCCAGGGGAGGAAAAAGAACACGGAAAGATTTGAGCAGAGGAATGATATTACTTTAAAAAGTATATTGGTTTGGCATCAGCGTCTAGAATAGATTAGTGATAAATTTAAACCACAGACGTTATTGAAAAGAGCCAAGAGTAAAGTAATATGAGTCTTAACTAGGGTAGTGATGGTATAAAGGAAGGAATACATCCATAGAATATTAGGATTTGAAGGATTGTCAGAGGAATCTAATACAACTACCAGAAACATGAACTGCCTCTTCCCCCCGACAAGTGTTCATCTAGCCTACGCTTGAATTAATGGGGGACTAGGGAGTTCACCGCCCTGAAGAGGCAGTACATTTGATTCCAGCTAGAAATAGTATCCAATTCCATTCTTTGTCTTTGCTAAAGGCACCATAATTCACAAAAAGACAGGAGGAGAAAGACCTGATTATTGGGTTCTTTGGATTAGCTCTAGATGCTGATTATAAGACCAGAGAACATAAGAACTCTGTCTTAAATTATCTTTATGATCTCCCCAGGTTCAATAACAGTGTTCAGTGTTTTGTAGATGCTTAATATTTGTTAGTAGAATAAAATGGAATGTACCATCTCCCTTGGCCTAAACCAGAGGAACAAAACACTAGTTCCATGCCCTTTGTTAAGAATCAAATACTGGGGGCAGCTAAGTGGCACAATGGCCAGAACACTGGTTCTGGACTCAGGAGGACCCAAGTTCCAATCTGGCCTCAGACAGTCTAACTAGCTGTGTGACCCTGGGCAAATCATTTAACCTTGATTGCCTCAAAAAAAAAAAAAAAAGAATCAAATGCCAAGGTTGAGAGCACTGGGTCAAAAGGTTGAATTCAAAGGAAATATATTATATAGGAAGAATTGATAGGTTTCGGTGACTGATTAGACAGCAACATAGATACTGAAGTTCACTTATACACAACCTATTTCTAAGTTCAATGAAATAATCTTTTTCTTTCTCCAGAAGGTAGGCCAAAAGTATCAAATTTCCACAAATTTTTTATTGTCCAAGAATGGAGTGATGAATATTTTTATATTATCTCTAGGCAAAAATCTGCTTAACCATCCTTTCCAGAGAGATTTCATCCTTTTCTTCCTCTTCAGACATTTCATATTACTCCTCTTTATACCCTCTGCATTCTAGACAAAGTTGTCCACTTGTTCACTGAATTTGGCACTTAGCCTCTTGCTTCCATATTTTTGTAAAGGCTATCATGTACTCCAGGCATACCCTCCCTCATAACCTCTGTCTCTCTGAACCTTTAGTTTCCATTAAGGCTCATCAGGCATCATCTCTTACTCGAAGCTTTTCCTGATTCCCCTAGTTTTTTATTCTTTTTCCCTCTTCAGTTTATATTGATATGTTTACATGTTGAACGAATGAATGAATGACAAAGTATTGAGCAATGATGACATGCCAGGAGAGAACCTAAGAGAGGAAAAAGCATGAAGGTAATAACTGGTTTTATGAATAAAAATGTCCAACTAGTCACTTGGGTCTCCTCATTCTGAATGACGAGAGTTTGGTCATCTGTCTGAGGCATTATTACACTTGCTTTGGTTCTCTCAAAGCTTTTTAGGACTCCACCAGGATGTGAAGCCAGTTAAGTCATTGAATATCATCAGATCACAGATTTCAATCTGGGTTTTAGAAGGATCCTTAGAAGTCACCTAACTTGCCTTTACTTTATTCTTTCTTTACACAGAGGAACTTTGAGAGGTGAGGTCATTTGCCCAAGGCCATGGAACCAGTAAGTGACAGTACCAGAATTCAAACCAGTACCCTCTGAATCCAAGTTCCCCTTCTGCTTCACTCCTATTAAACTGCCAGATACTCTCAGATCTGAGTTCTATGAATGGTCACCACATGGCACATTGAGTTGATTTTGTCTTATCTTTTGACTATCTGTATGATCAAATTATCAGATAGCTCTCAGAGATGATGGTTAAGGGATGGATAGAATATCAGGGATCATCTGGAAAGTTTGGGGCCATATTGGCAAATACTTTTCCAAAGAGCCACTGAGAGATTAAGACAATATTTCTGTTGGAACTATAGAACAAGCTTAATGTTTCCCAGCCTGTAGCACTTAGCAAGTGTTTTACAAATGAGCCTGGCAAGAGACTTGCTTCCCTTTCAGGAGTCAGTCCCAGCTCAGTGGCAGAGGGAATACCTTTGAGGTATCCATGAGTACTAATGAGCTCTAAGCCTCCCCTCCTATTTTGTGACTTCTGAAACATCAACATCATGGTCAAAGGCTCTTTCCCTTTGGGCTGGATACAAGTTGCTTTTCTTTAAGACTGAGCTGTTGCTGATCCCCCTCTGAACTGACAAAAGGCCTCTAGAAGGGAAATCCAAAGCTGGCTTTGGGCTGGTTCATTCTCCTGGATAAAGCATAGATAAACAACAAAAAAAATGACGTTGGCTTCCATCTCAGCTAACTTATCAAGGCCCTCGAGAGTGGAGCCTACCTTTGATTACTGATGTGCGTCTACCCTACTGTGGCCATTGCATCTGATACAATAAACTGTTTACACAGCAGCCCTTTTTACTGGTTTTAAATCTTTGTTAGCTGCCAGTTGCCGAAGCTGGGGACTGCCAGCTGGCAGACAGAGTGGAGTTTGTGTTTGAGCTGATTGAGGTAATTAATGGCCTAAACTGTCAGAAGGTGACAGGAGGCAAAAGTTCTTGCCCTGGGGTCACAGCTGGACTCTGGCCATGAGCTCCTGATTTGCCAGTAAACCTAATAAGGGCAGTAATATTGGTATTAAATTATAAAATCAAAAGCCAGGTTGAAATTCTTGTGTTTTATTTTTTATTTTTGCACTGGCAGCTGATTACTTATAGCATTTCACAAGGACCCTGTAAGCTCTAGCCACTGCTGGAAATATTAGCATTAAGTCCATTTTGTCCTTTAATGTGAATGCTTGGGGTGACCCAGAAAGCAAAAATTGGGGATATCTACTTTGACTGGTGGTGGGAGTGGGGATGTAGAAAAAAATAAATGAGTGTTTTGACTTGTGTTACAGAAGTTGGAGTTTGACATTAACTGAATGATGCTTAAAACATTAATCAGAGTCAGGGTGGTATAGCGGGGAAAGTGCTAGACACAATATCAAGAACTGAGTTCAACTTTCTGGAGAACAATTTGGAACTGTGCCCAAAGGGCTAAAAAAACTGCACATATCCTTTAACCCAACCCTAATATTATTAGGTCTGTATCCCAAATATATACACACATATATACATATATATGTATGTATGTATATATATAATTAAAAAGGAAAATACATACAAAAATATTTATAGCAGCTCTTTTTGTGGTGGTAAAGAGTTGGAAATTGAGGGGATGCCCATCAATTGGGGAATGACTGAACAACTTACAGCATATACATACATGCATACATATACACAAATATACATATATATATATTGATAGACACAATACATATATGATTGTGATGGATAACTATTGTTCTATAAGAAATGATGAGAAGATATTTTCAGAAAAACCTGGAAAGGCTTGCATGAATTGATGCAAAATGAAGTGAACAGAACCAGCAGAACATTGTACACAGTAATAGCACTGTTACAATGGCAATTGATATGAATGAGTTAGCTATTCTTAGCAATATAATCATCTAAGGTAATTCCAAAGGACTTAGGATGAAAAATGTTACCCATCCCTAGAAAAAGAACTGATGAGTCTGAATGTAGATTAAAGCAAACTCTTTAAAAAATTTTCTTTAGTTTTTCTGAGTTTTTTTTTGTTTGTATTTTCTTTAGTCTATTATTAGACTAATATGAAAATATTTTGCATGACTGTACATATCTTAGATCAAATTGCCTGCCATCTTAGGGACAGTGGCAGTAAGAAGGGAGGAAGAGATTTAGGAACAAAATTAAAAAAAAAATGTTAAAAATTATTTTTCTGTGTAATTGGAAAAAAAATATTAAATAAAAAAAGAATTGGGTGGGGCGGCTAGGTGGTACAGTGAATAGAGCACCAGCTCTGCAGTCAGGAGGATATGAGTTCAAATCCAGTTTCAAACACTTTACAAAACTAGCCATGTGACCTTGGGCAAGTCACTTAACCCCAATTGCCCTACCTTCCCCCCTCCAAAAAAAAAAACTAGGTTTTAAGTCCAACCTTTAACACTTGCTTGGATATGTGACCATAGGTTAATTACTTAAGCCTATTTGAGCTTCAGTTTCCTCATCTGAAAAATGTATCATAGCTCTGGAGCTGGAAGAGACTTCCAAAGCCAGCCATTCCAACCTCCTCATTATACAGATTCGAAAATTGAGGCCTAAGAAAGCAAAGTCACTTGACTAAGGACACATAAGGAATAGGCATCATAGGTAGGGTTCTGGCTCTTTCCATTGCAGCACAGAACTGTAGTGGGATTCAAATGAGATAATGTATGAAAAAACATTTTGCAAATCTTAAAAGCACCAAACAGATGATAAGCCTGGAGTAACCTTGTTATTTGCTATACAGCCTACATGTAGTCAAGCCTTTTTATTCACTGTTACTTTATTAGTATTAAGTAGGTTCATTCTTAAAAACCAGGCATTCAGATAATCTGGTCTCTGTAAAAGCTTTTCTTGGATTTATCCTTATCTATCATCTTTCAGTCTAAATTAAAATGTAACAGATCATTCAAGTATTTACAGAATTATAGCACATAAGATTTGCTATATTGAATTGATCCATTAACCTACCAATGTGATTTCTCCTTTGCTTTTGTATCAAAATATTCACCCACAGAAATGTACCTAAGGGTGTGTGACCTGTTCAATTTAGCAGGACAGGTACTTAAACATGATATTTGAAATATTCAGAAACCAAGCCAGGCAAAACCATGTTGTAAGATTCTTCCCAGAAACTTTGGATTATACATCTCTGCCAAATAATAGGTTCCTTTGAACTGAGGCACTTACGTGCTTAGTCTCAGACATCTAGGAGACTGATTATAGAATCCTAGAATTAGTGAGCTGGCAAGAACCTAAAGAGGTTATCTAGCCCAATCACTTTATGTTTTGCCATCTTAATGAAATGAAGGGTTATTTCAAATCAATGAATATTTAATGAATGCCTATTATGTACTATGGACTGTCGGAGGTACAGAGAACTTTGAGACGTGATCTCTGCTTAGAAGAACTTTCCAATTTAGTTGGGGAAAGTAGGCATTAATGCAGAAAAAATAGTTTGAGAAATAGTCTCCTAACTGGTCTGTGCCTCTACTGTGTCCCTTCCAATCCATCCTTTATTACTGCTCCAGAATAATCTTCCTTTTTATCACTCTCCTATGACGACAATTCTTTACCTCCTTATTACCCACTGAATAAAGTTCTAAATCCTTAGCTTAGCATGCAAGTCCCTCCACATTCTGGCACTACCTAATATTTCCAGCCTTCATTCAACCTAAATAATACTTAATATTTCTAGCCTTCATTCACATTATACTACTCCATTCATTCTATGATCTACCTAAACTGGGATACTCTCTGCAATACCATAAACCTTTTTTCCATTGCTCCATTGGAATATTCTCTGACCTCCGCCAATTGTAGCATCCCTACCGATCCTTTGAAGGCTAACTTAAATGCTGTCTCCTTCATGAACCCTAACAGTCAGTAACAACCTCTTCTTAAGGAGTTTACATAGTATCTAAGGCAGAATTTAAACTCAGATCTGTTCTGAATTGAAGTCCAATGCTCCATTTACAGGGTCATCTAGTAATCTCCATTTCTCATTTAGATTTTGGTATTCTCTACACCAGAGGTGACAAATATGTCCCTTCCTACTTCCCAACATTCTGGAGTGCTGCCCAAGCCAGATTAAAATGTAATTTAGAAGTATTTAACAAAATAAAATTTAAAAATATGATAAATTATTTTGTACATATAAACACATAGACACAATAATGTTAATGTGTGGTTTTCTAAGTCATTGTGTGTCCTTACAGGGATCCTTATGCACAGCTGAGTAACCACTATTTCTCATCGAGTTTGACATCATTATTCTCTCACTAGCATGCACAGACTGGGCCCTATAACAAATATTTGTTGAATTGAATTGACACAGTTAGAATTTTGCTGGGCAGGAAGGAAATGGAAAGCCTTATTGGTAGGGGAAACTGCATGAACAAAAGAATAATGAGGGAAAGAAAACATAAGACATATTTATAAGAGAGACAATTTGTCTGGAATAGAATTTTTAGAAAGGTTAGTACTTAGAGATATGGGTAGAGAAGGAGTCTCTGGTCATATTGCAGAGGTTCTTGAAGGCTAGGATTTTTGAGCAGAGGATTGCAAGATCAAAGTTGTATTTTAGGAAGATTAGAACAAAGTACATTGGATTGGGGCAGGGAGGATACTAAGGATTAGTTAGTTGTTTTTTTTTTTTTAATGGGCCTGTAGTGATAAGCGCTTGAACAAGAACATGAAGCCTTTTCCAGTTCTTCCTCCCACTTCCTCAACCATCCACCACTGCAAGTCCTCCCCCCACCATATGAACACACATAATATTGTGTGTTTATACACACGTTATATTTGCACATTATTTATAATGTATGTATATACATATACAATATTGTGTGTGTGTATATATATATATATAATGTACATGGAAGAAACATATACATAATACTATGTATATATAAACACTTACACACATATATTATATAAAATATACATAGTTATTCCCATTTGTGTCCCCCACTATAATGTGAACTACTTTAAGGTAAAGAGCATATTTTTTGTCTTCCTTTGTATAGCACAGTGCTTGAAACATAGAAAGTACTCATTACATCAATAAATGCTTGTTGATTAACCTGTTGGCTAATTAGGGAGATGGCAGAGAGGATTGAAATTAAGGGATGACTGGAAGAAACATTTCAAGTAAGATAAAACAGCTCCGAGGTGAGAAAAGAATTGGAAATCGGCAGCAATGAGTGAGGAAATGAGCATTAGTATAATTGTTCTGTGAAGGTTGATAGTTTGCTACCCTTGATGTCCTGGAAGCATACCCATACCAATTTGTAGATTTCTGTAGCATATTTGGAAGGGGTCTTTACTAAGTTATTTGGGAAGAATTATTGATTTTTTTTCCCATAAAAGATTCTTACACGTTCAGAATCTGCCAAAATAATCATTATTGCTACCATTTTAGGTATGCAAAGAATCTGGACCTATCTCATCCAGTTGTAGAAAACAGGGCATATTCTTAGAATGTACAAAACCAAACTTATTTATTACCTCCTGCTCTCAGATGGAGTCCTCCTGACTTCCCTATCTCTGTCAGTGACACTACAATTTTCCCAAGGTATCCAGACTATAAACCTTTGATCCGCACCAAAATTTGGACCAAACCTTGGAAGAGATCTTTGATTTGTTCTTTTCTTTTGCTTTCCCTCACATCCAGTTTGTTCTCAAGTCTTCTAGAATCTCTTTCCACCATGTCTTTTTCATCTATCCTCTCTTTTCCAATGCCACTTCCATTTCCATTATTTCTCTCTTCATTAATTCTCTCCTGGACTATTTGAAGATCCCTGCTCTTCAGAGACTTCTCTCTCTATTTCTAGTCTGACCTCCTTCCTCCAATCCAATCTACACCAGCCTGAGGTATTATTCTAAAATGCAGCTCAAGAACCTTAAAGGGCTCCTTATGATCTATGGAAGTATATTCTAAATATGCAGATTTTCATTAAAGGGTTCTACATATGGTTCTAATTTTATTTCCTTTAGATGTAGTCATTATGACACAGTTTTGACTCTTTCAACCTTAGTTTCCTCATCTATAAAATACGGGTCACAATACCTGTGGCTTTCTACTTTACAGGACGGTTATGAGGGTCATGTGATGTCATGCATATATAGTTTCTTGCAAACTCTAAACTGTTGTGAGGGTCACGGAGTATCATGTCAATAAAGTATCTTGTAAACCCTAAAGTGCTATGTTAACATCAACTATTCTTTCCTTGAGTAGCCAACACCCATATTGCATTTAAGCTATAATTCAGGCTACTGCGGATCCATTTTCATGCTCCACCTATTACATAATGTGTATTACACCTGTATTTTCATCATATAGGCTGCAAAATAAAATAGGATGGATGGTCAGCCTTAAAAGAGCAAGAAAGCTGGGTTCAAATCGTGCCTCTGACATAATGCCTAGGTAGTTTTTGAAGACTTGTTACAAATGCCAGAACCACAACAGTGACATAAATTTCCACTCTGGTTATTTCCTATATACCAATGAAATAAGAGGTCCCAACTATAATCCTTCCAAAAAGATGGAAAAAGTTACTTCTATACTTAAATTCCATGTCTTTAGCAGTATGGATGTAGAAAGCTTAGAATTTTCCTTTGAAAATATAGCTTTTAAGAATTTCTTAGGAATGGGACTTCACAATCAGAAATGAAAAAAAAAAATCCATTTCACTTTTAATGGGTTGGGGGCCCAAGATAACAAACAAGTAAAATCTAAATGGGCCCAAGAGGAGCTTTCCGTTGCTAGTGTGTATACTAATTAAAGAGAGCCAGAGCTTTGAAAATAAAATCTCACCACCCACCAGGAAGCATATGTATCCCATATTTCTGGGGCAATGGCAGTCCTAGCAATGATGCTTTGTCCAGCTCATTATAGAATTATAGTTCTTTTGACAAGAAAAATCCTCTGAGGGGAAAAGCAAAGCAATGTCCATGTCTACACATGAAGAAAATCCCAAATCTAACTGAGTTCCATCCTATTTCTTCTCCCTTTGTTTTCACAAAATTGTATAAATGAGGAAATAGTGCCAAGAACCTATTAGTAATAGTTATTTCCTAATTGCAGTGGGAAGCATCCTGCATGTTTAAATAAATATTGTTAACTCTGACCTCTTGCTAGGCCAGGACTGATAAGGCAATTGTTTGACCTATATGAAGCCCATACAGTATGCATGGAGTGGAGCACAGCAGGAAAACAGGAAACAATAAATCAGAAATTAGAGCACTGATTGTTGTAGCTAATTACATCAGACTTCTGCTTAATTTCTCACTCTGTCATTCTAACCTGATTTTCTGGCCAACAGACTTTGCAAATTGCTGGTGTCACGTACAGGCAGCAAACAAGAATCCTTAGTTATTGTGACTGACAAATGAATGAGCAAGAGAACATAGCTTATTAGGGAAGGATGAACTGTGACATTCACCAGATACCTGCTCAGATGCTTTTTTAATTCATTTACCTTGGTGGGCTGCATGACGCATTTCTCCAGGAGCAGAGATTTTGGAATCAGGTCTGCTTAATTGGGTTTGGAACTTGGCTTGATAACAGTGAAAAAAGTAGAAATGAGAGGCTATAAGGAAAGGCAGGGAGTCAGTTGATTTGGATGGCAAGAGATAAAGTAGTAACTTGACCATTTAGGTCAAATCTGAAAATAATATGTTTAGGATAAGTGAGATTAGTCAGCACATCATTTAATCCTATTATTGCTGCCTACATGCTGGATGGGTGGGGGAGAGGGGTGTCAAAACTGATATTTTCTACCCACTGTGTTTTGATTATTACAGTTTAAAATAATCTGTATTGCATTTTTATTCAATGTATACTTTAATATTAAAGGGATAAAGGTGGCATTTCTATTCAAATTTATTTTCATGTACCAAATATCTTATGTCTTTATTCTGACAATGTATATTTGAACAGGTAGCTGGAGGCTCAGTGGAATCTCTCTGGAAGACCTGAGTTCAAATCCAGCCTCAGATACTCCCTAGACGTGTAACCCTGGGCAAGTCACTTAACCCTATTTGTCTCAGTTTCTTCATCTGTAAAATGAGCTGGAGAAGGAAATGGCAAACCACTCCATTATCTCTGCCAAGAAGACCCCAAACAGGGTCATGAAGGGTCAGACATGACTGAAATGACTGAACAGCAATGACAACATTCTCTTTGACAGGTAGTGGATAGAAGACTTCTTTAGTGTCAGGAAGATCTCACATCAGGTCCTGTCTGACCCCTCTCGCTCCCAGTGTAACCTTCCTGGGTCTCATTCTACTCACCTGTTAAGTGGGAGACTGAACTAGATGGTCTTTAAGGTTCTTCTTCCCCTGAAACTATGATCTATCAATTATCACACTACTAGCTGGGTGACCACTTAACCTCTCTCTGCCTTAGACACCTCTTAAAAATTCTAAGCCGCAGAAGGATTAGCAATTGGTGCGAGTAGAGGAAATTCTCATAATGGGAGTTCCCTGCCTGAATCACATTTCAGGTGACCAGAACCACACAAACCAACACAAAAATATGTTTTTGCTCCTATCTCTTTCATTGTGACATATCACAAGGCCAATTTTCTTCCTATTAACTCTTCCCCAAATGCCTTTTGGTGCTTTCTCTACTTCCTATAGACAAAAAGTGAAGGATTTAATATGACAGAATTCTCAGAGTCCTCTGTACACTGGTGTCTTAATATTTTAATAGATTTTATTTATTCTTCATTTGAGTATATTTTCCATCCTTGCCTGAGTTTTTACTGATTAAAGACTTAAGACTTCTTTCTCTGCAGGTACAAAGCCTAACTTACGTCTCTTCTGTCAAGGTCCAGTGCATTGCTAGTTGCCAACAACATTCATTCAATCACAAAACTATCTCCTGTGACTGAAGGTGCTAAGTATACAAGTCACTGGGCAGGAAGGATATTTCTGATTTTAAACTCAAGCTCACTTTGTGGTTTCCATTCTCAGGGGACCTACTTTTTACTCTTATTTCATGCCCCGGAGTCAGTGTCGAGGGAGAAAAAGATGTAAGGCTACACAAGGATGTGAGTTGAGACCTTTGTATAACCTGCCTTAGCACAAAGGAGTTTTGGGACCCCGTTGTCAAAATTTGCTCCACCCGGTAAGGCGAGAGTTTGGAGTTAACAATATTTACTCAGATATGCAAATGATTGCCCAACATTTCACTGAAAGAGGTAGAATGCTAGCCAGTTAGGCCTCCCAGAAACCGTGGCAGAAAGGCCAGGAGAGAAAAGAGCAAACTATTTCCAGTGTTGCTGCTGACCCAAAGGTCAGACATTATAGACTATCTCATTCCCAGTGTCTTCAAACTAATGTGTGTGCACAAAGGGCTCAAACCTCCCCAAATGCCAACCTTATTTTCCAGGTGTGCTGTTTAATGTGCTTTGTGGTCTCAGTTCAATGCAGCAAACATTTATGAAGCACATCCTGTATGTCTGTCTCTGTACTGGGCCCTGTCTATTTGTTGTTACTCTTTACTGTTGTACCATTCGCCAACCTTCTTTTCCATTCACACATATCTTTGATGAAAATCTTTTTGTGATTTCTTGTGTGTAATTCATCTTTAGTTTATATGCAATAGCTTAATCAAAACCACCATAAATCTCTCCATTAACTTTTTGAGTGACCCACAGTTTTGATTTTCTGGAGATTTTTACTGATAGAAAACCCAGTGAACTATCCATCCAACTGAACTATAGATTACAGGATCATAGGTCTAGAACAAAAAGGGCCTTAGAGGTCATCTAATCCAACCCCCTAATTTTACATATGAGGAAACCAAGTCCAGGGGTTACTTAAACTGTAACTGATCCAATGCAACATAGGCAGTAGGTGGGAGAACTGAGACTTGAACTCAAGTCCCATGCCTTCAAGTTCAGCACTTTAAATTGAATTGGTGCTTTTCTCATTGTACCACGATGGCCCACAATATGCATTTTTTATCCATCTTTTTTTTTCCTACATAGATTTCTGGATTGAACTTTGTTGAGAGAATGCAGTCTAATTGAGAGAAGGGGAACAATTTTGTTTTTGACTTTGTAGCCTTAGTTCCTAGCACAGAACTGAGTACATAGTAGGTATTTAGTAATTGCTTGGTACAGAAGTGCATGAATAAATGAATGGCTGTGAGCCTGATTTAGTTAGCTATTCAAGGTTATGAAGCTTGCTGCAATTAATGTAATGTTAGTTACATCTGAAGAACCTTGCTATTTGTATCCCCTGAAATTAATACAGTGCATGGTTAATGAATTTTTTTCATTCATTTGACCTCTGCATTAGATATAATCTATGAAATTAAAGATATCTATAAGCATATGAAAAAATGTTCTAAATCACTATTGATTAGAAATACAAATCAAAACAACTCTGAGGTACCTCATCTCACCAGTCAGATTGGGTAAGACAACAAAACAGGAAAATGACAAATGCCGGAGAGGATGTGGAAAAATTGGAACACTAATGCATTGTTGGTGGAATTGTGAACTGATTCACCCATTCTGGAGAGCAATCTGGAACTATGCCCAAAAGGCTATAAATAATTGCATACCCTTTGACCCAGTAATAGCACTTCTGGAGTTGTATCCCAAAGAGATCATAGAAGTGGGAGGAAGACCCATATGTACAAAAATATTTACTGCAGCTCTCTTTGTGGTTACAAAAAACTGGAAATATAGGGGATGCCCATGAATTGGGGAATGGCTAAACAAGTTGTGGTATATGAATGTAATGGAATACTATTGTGCTATAAGAAATGGGGAGCAGATGGACTTCATATGTACCTGGAGAAGCTTATATGAACTGATGGTAAGTGAGAAGAGCAGAACCAGGAGAAATTTGTACACAATTATAGACACAATGTATGTGTAACAACAAACTTTGATAGACTGGACTCTTCTAAGCAATGCAATGTTATAAGACAAATCCAAAAGACTCATGATGGAAAGAGATGTCTACATTCAGAGAAAAATCTAGAAAGAACAGAGTTTAAATGCAGACTGAAGCAAATTACCTCTTCTCTTTCTCATGTTTGGTTTTTTTTCTTTTTTCCCACTGTTCATTCCATCAATTATAACCCTTCTTTACAACCAGACTAATGTCTAATATGAAAGTATTTGCAGATCCTATACTTGATTGCATGCCGCCATGGTGGGGGGGAGGGGGGGGAGGTGAGAAAATTTAAAACTCAAGGAACTGAATCTTGTAAACTAAAAGTAAACAAACAAATCAATAAAAATAAAATTTTAAAAAGATATAATCTATGACAAGAGCAAACACTCTCTATTTTATGACTCTCTTGATATTAAAAATCAGAGCACTATAGGACAAAGAAATTTCTTTTGTGTATCTATCAAAACTTTGTATGATCTTGCATATTCACATGAAACATTCTTATCGAATGGAACCCTTCGTGTGTCTGTTTTGTTCGACCAAACTGAATCATTTCTTGTAATCATCAAACACTCACAGTATGATCTTGTATTATCTACAACTTTCAGTCAATTGTGTGAGTATAAAGGAGGGGGAAATGAGATCTATGAAAGAAAGAACTGAAAAAGAAATTAGCAGCTTGTTGTGGGTAGGTGGCACAGTAAATAGAGCACCAGCCTTGGAGTTAGGAAGACCTGAGTTCAAATCCAGCCTTAGGCACTTAACACTTACTAGCTATGTGACCTTGGGCAAGTCACTTAACCTCAGTTTCCCTGCCTTTCCCCCTCCAAAAAGCAAAAAAAAAAAAAAAAAAAAGAAAAGAAAAGAAATGAGCAGCTTTGCACAAGAGGTAGCAAACTGGCAAAATACTCCTTAAGAATCAGAATGGACCAAATAGACCATAAAACAATATGAAATTTTAAAACAAAGTCAAGAGACTGAAAATTATACCTTTATATATGTATGCACATATATACATATGGATGTATATTACATATATAGCTACAAAAATGAATGACATGAAAATGTTTCAGAGACAGAATTTAAAAATTGCTTGACTGCCTGAAAGTCATTCAAATATAGACATCATATTTCAAGAAATCATAAAAAAAAAAAGCACTGCCCAGATCTCTTAGAACCAGTGGATGAAGCAGAAATAGAAAGAATCCACAGTTTACCTCTTGAAAGAAATTTCAAAATTAAAACTCATAGAAAGCCCAAATCAAGAGCTTCTAGGTCAAAGAAAAAAGACTACAAGCACACATAATGGAAGAATTCAAGTACCAAGGAGCCATCAAGTACCAGGATCACATAAGATTTAGCAGTCACAATTCTGAAGGAGTGGAGAACTTGGAATATGGTATTGTAGAAGTCAAAGGAAATAGGTTTATAACTAAGAATAATTTACCCAGCAAAATGGAATATAATCCTATGAAGGAAAAATGGACCATTAATTAAATATAGAACATCCAAATATTCCTGATGAAAAGATCAGAGTTGCACTGAAAATTTGAAGTCAAGAGAAATATAAAAACATAAGCATGAACAATCATAAAAGACTAAATAAGGGTGGGGTGGAGCCATGATGCAGTGAAAGCAGGAACTTGCTTGAGCTTATCCCCTTAATCACCTCTAATACCTGCAAAGAAATGATTCTAAACAAATTTTGGAACTGCAGAACCCACAAAGTAACAGAGTGAAACACATCTCCAGCTGAAGACAGCCTGGCAAGCCAAAAATGAAGGGTATGGGAGCAGAAAGCAGTCCTGCATAGGCCACTACTACACAGACTGGTGGAACAGACTGGGGTGGAGCAGACCTCAGGAGACTGAATCACTGGCAGCTGTGGCAGTTTCCAAACATCTCAACCCACAAACATCAAAGAGAAAGTAAAAGGTCAGTGGGGAAACTCTGTGGGACTTGGGTGAGAGTGCAGTCTGGCCCCTGCCCCTGGGGAGGTGGAGGTGGTGGCAGCTGCAGAAGCAACAACAGCAGAGGCAGCAGCAGTTGCTGCTTTCAGAGCTTCAGGCCCACAGATGGTGGGGGAACTAAGACTGATCAGAAAGCAATTGCAGGAATCTCTTTGTTGGCCCTGAGGCAAGATTCTCTTGCTTTGCCCTGCTTGGATCTGGGTCACAGTCTTGGTTGGTTATCCTGGGGTGAGGAAGAGCACTGATGTGGCAGAGCTTGTTCTGGCTGTGGAGAGGGGTCCTCACAGTTCTGAGGCAGGTGCCCAGAAGTAGCTCTGACAACAGCTGTGCAAAATCCCAGAAATTGAGGACAGAGTACTCTCCACTCTGGAAGCAGAGTTCAACTGTGGCCAAGAACTCAAAAGTGAAGTAATTGGCTGGGAAAATGAACAAACAGAAGAAAAGAAATCAGACTACAGAATCTTTCTTTGGTGACAAAGAAGATAAAAACATAGAACCAGAAGAAGACAACAAAGTCAAAACTCCTGCATCAAAAGCTTCCAAGAAGGGGGCAGAGCCAAGATGGTGGAGTAAAAGCAGGAACTTAATCGAGCTTGTGCACCAATCACCTCCAATACCCATAAAAAATGACTCTAAAATTTTTTTGGAGCTACAGAATCCACAAAATGACAGAATGAAACAAATTTCCTGCTGAAGGCAGCCTGGCAGTCCAACAGCAAAGGTCTATTGCATCTGGCTAGGAGCAGAGTACAGTCCTGCATAGGTCATGCTGGCACAGACCAGCAGCCCAGACTGGCTGGAGCAGACCTCAAGAAACTGAATCACTGCCAACTGTGGTGGTTTCCAGACTTCTCAACCCATAAATGCCAAAGAGAAAGTAAAATGTTAGTTGGGAAACTCTGTTGGACCTGTGTGAGAGAAGAGCATGGTCTGGCCCCTGCCCCTGTGGCAGAGGAGGTGGTGGCAGTTGCAGCAGTAGTAGCATTGGCTGTTTCCCAGACTCCAGGCCCACAGATAGTGGGGAGACCAACCAGCTGACCAGAGGGCAATTGCAGAAATCTCTTTGCTGGCCCTGAGGCAGGATTTTCTTGCTTTGCCTTGCATGGATCTGGGTCACAGTCTTGGGTAGTGGTCCTGGGGTGAGGAAGAACACTGGTATGTTGCAGCTTATTGAGGCTGTGGAGAAGCAGTTCTCCTCACAGTTTTGAGTCAGGTGCCTAGAAGAAGACCTAACAACAGCTGTGCAAAACCTCAGAAATTTGGGACCCAGCACTTTCCATTCTGGAAGCATAGTTCTACTGTGGCAAAGAGTTCAAAAGTCAAGTTGCCAAGGCTGGCAAAATGAGCAAACAGAAGAAGAGAAATCAGACCAGAGAATTATTCTTTGTTGACAAAGAAGATAAAACAAAGGAACCAGAAGAAGACAACAAAGTCAAAACTCCTGAATCAAAAGCCTCCAAGAAAAAATGAATTGGTTGCAGGCCATGGAGGAGCTCAAAAAGGATTTTGAAAATCAAGTAAGAGAAGAAGAGGAAAAATTGGGAAGAAAAATGAGAGTGATACAAGAAAATCATGAAAAACAAGTCAACAGCTTGTTAAAGGAGACAAAAAAAAATACCAAAGAAAATAACAGCTTAAAAAATAGACTAACTCAAATGGCAAAAGAGGTCCAAAAAAACCAATGAGGAGAAGAATGCCTAAAAAACCAGAATTGGCCAGGTGGAAAAGGAAGTTCAAAAGCTCACTGAAGAAAATGATTCCTTCAAAATTAAATTGGAGCAAATGAAAGCTAATAACTATTAGGAATCAAGATATTATAAAACAAATCCAAAAGAATGAAAACATAGAAAGCAATGTGAAATATATCATTGGAAAAACTACTGACCTGGAAAATAGATCCAGGAGAGATCATCTAAAAATTATTGGACTCCCTGAATGCCATGATCAAAAAAGAGCCTAGGGATGGCTAGGTGGTGCAGTGAATAGAGCACAGGTCCTGGAGTCAGGAGGACCTGAGTTCAAATCTGGCCTCAGACACTTGACACACTTACTAGTTGTGTGAGTCACTTAACCCCAATTGCCCTCCAAAAAGCAAAAAAAAAAAAAAAAGAGCCTAGAATGTCTAGAATGTCATCTTTCAAGAAGTTATCATAGAAAACTGCCCTGATATTCTAGAACCAGAGGGTAAAATAGAAATTGAAAGAATTCACTGATTGCTTCTTGAAAAAGAGTCCCAAAAGAAAACTCCTAGGAATATTATAGCCAAATTCTAGAGTTCCCAGGTTATGGAGAAAATATTACAAACAGTCAGGAAGAAACAACTTGAGTATTGTGGAAATACAATCAGTATAACACATGATCTAGCTGTTTCTATATTAAGGGATTGAAGGGCTTGGAATATGATCCTCTGGAGGTCAAAGGAGTTGGAATTAAAACCAAGAATCACCTACCCAGCAAAACTGAGTAAAATACTTCAGGGTAAAATATGGATATTCAATGAAATAGAGGACTCTCAAGCATTTTTAATGAAAAGACCAGAGTTGAACAGAAAATTTGACTTCCAAGTATAAGAAACCAGAGAAGCATGAAAAGAGAAGCTATCACTTGCAACAAAGTCAACCTGACTCATGGGCCATCTCTGAAAATGTTCATCTTGTTTGCACGTCTAATCCATCAATCACCTCTTTGCAAAGAAATGGGGTGGCATGCTTCATCATCAGTCCGCTGAAGTTATGATTAGTCACTCATTGATCATAATTCTGTAGTTTCTCAAAGTGGCTTTCTTTACATTATTGTGGTCATTGTGCAAACTGTGTTCCCCATTGTCCTCATTTTACTCTGTAGTAGTATATACAAGTTTTTCCAAGAGTTTTTCAAATTGTAACCTTGATAATTTCTTACCAATAATATTTAATTACATTTATATGCCACCACTTGTTCAGGCATTGCCCAATTGGCCAGAACTCATTTCATTTCCAGTGTTTTACTATAATAAATATGGCTATAAATATTTTTGCTCACATATATTTATATATGTGCTGCTATAAATATTTTGTATATGTAAATCTGAAAAAAAAAGCTACCAAGAAAAATATGAATTGGTCGCAGGCCACGGAGGAGCTCAAAAAGGATTTTGAAAATCAAGTAAGAAGTAGAGGAAAAATTGGGAAGAGAAATGAGAGTGATGCAAGAAAATAATGAAAAACGACAACAGCTTTACTAAAGGAGACTCAAAAAATACTGAAGAACACAACACCTCAAAAAGTAGACTAACTCAAAAGGCAAAAGAGGTCCAAAAAGCCAATGGAGGAGAAGACTACCTTAAAAAGCAGAATTGCCCTAATGGAAAAGAAAGTTCGGAAGCTCATCGAAGAAAATAATTCCTTCAAAGTAAGAATGGAACAAATAGGAACTAACGACTCTACAAGAAATCAAACAGATCCAAGAGAATGAAAAAATAGAAGACAATGTGAAAAATGTCATTGAAGAAACAGCTGACCTGGAAAACACATCCAGGAGAGATATTTTAAAAATTACTGGACTACCTGAAAGCCATGACATCCATCTTTCTAGAAATTTTCAAGGAAAACTTCCCTGATATTCTAGAACCAAAGGGTAAAATAGAAACAGAAAGAATTGACTGATTGCCTCTTGAAAAAGAGCCCCAAAGAAAACTTCTAGGAAAATTTTAGACAAATTCCAGAGTTCCCGGGTCAAGAAGAAAATATTACAAGCAGTCAGGAAGAAACAACTTGAGTATTGTGGAAAAACAATCAGGATAACATAATGTCTAGCAGCTTCTACGTTAAGGAATTGAAGGGCTTGGAATATGATATTCCAGAGGTCAAAGGAGCTAGAATTAAAACTAGAATCACCTACCCAGCAAAACTGAGTATAATACTTCAGGGGAAAATATGGATATTCAATGAAAAAGAGGACTTTCAAACATTCTTGATGAAAAGATCAGAGCAGAACAGAAAATTTGACTTTCAAATACAAGGAGCAAGAGAAGCATAAGAAAGTAAACAGGAAAGAAATCATAAGGAACTTGTTAAAGTTGAACTGTTTACATTCCTACATGGAAAGATGATATTTGTAATTCATGAGACTTTTCTCAGTATGAGGATAATTGAAGGGAATGTGTGTTATGTATATATATATATATATATATATATATGTGTGTGTGTGTGTGTGTGTGTGTGTGTGTGTGTGTGTGTGCATGTGTATATGTATGTATATATATATGTGTGTGCATATGTATGTATGTATAGGTGTGTATAAGTATACACGGAGGGCACAGCGTGAGTTGAATATGAAGTCATGATATCTAAAAAGTAAAATTAAGAGGTGAGAGAGAAATATATTGGGAGAAGGAGAAAGGGAGAGACAGAATAGGTTAAATTATCTCACATAAAAGAGGCAAGAGAAAGCTGTTACAATGGAGAGGAAGAGCAGGGAGATGAAAGAGAATGAGTCAATGTTACTCTCATTGGACTTGGCTTAAGGCAGGAATAACATACCCACTCAATTGAGTATCTTACCCTACAGGAAAGTAGAAGGGAAGGGGATAAGCAGGAGGGGATGATAGAAGAAGGGAGGACAGGTTGGGGGAGGGGATAGTCACAAGCAAACACTTTTGAAAAGAGATAGAATCAAAGGCAAAAATAGAGTAAATGAGGGGTAAGAGAGGATGGAATGAAATATAGTTAGTCTTTCACAATATGACTACTATGGAAATGTTTGGCATAACTACACATGTATGACCTATATTGAAATGCTTGTCTTCTCAATGGGGGTGGGTAAGGAGGGAAGAAGGGAGAGAATCTGGAACTCAAAGTTTTAAAAACAAATGTTAAAAAGTTGTTTTTACATGCAACTGGGAAATAAGATATACAGGCACAGGGGTATAGAAATTCATCTTGACCTACAAGAAAGTAAGGGGGAAGGGAGTAAGAGGGGGGATAGAAAAAAGGGCAGACTGGGGGAAGGGGTAATCAGTATGCTTGTGATCTTGGGGTGGGGAGCAAGGGAGAGTTGGGGAGAAAATTTGGAACTCAAAATCTTATGGAAATGAATGTCAAAAACTAAAAATAAATAAATAAATACAATTGCAAAAGAAAGACTAAATAAGGTTAAATTGTTTATATTCTAACACTAGGAGATAATATGCATGTTCCCTCAAACCCTATCATAATTATGGAGCATAGAGGAAGTTTATGAAAGAGAAAAGAAGAAAGAAAGAGAACCCGGGAATGGTTCTGTTATGTTTTTATGATCTGAAAAGAAAAATGGAGAGAAGCATATATGGGGAATGGAAGTCGAGGAAGGATGGAGAATATTATCTCATATAACTAGGTTCACAAATAGAAGTCTATGCAAATAAGAAGGAAGGGTAAGAGGAATAGGAGACAACTGAAATTATTCTCATCTGAAGTCATCAAAACAAGGAATCATATATACACACACAGAACTGGTACAGAAATACATTTAATGCAAAAGGAAAACAGGAAGGAAAAGGGGAAATAAGAGGGAAAACAGATTAAGGAAGGGATTAGTTCTAAGCAAAACAAACTCAAATTGAGCAGTTTTATGGACATATTTATAGCAGCTCATTTCTTTGGTGTCAAAGAAATAGAAACCGAAAGACCATCAGTTACAGAATAGGTGAATAAGACTAGGTGTATGAAGAATAAGGCAGAGGGAGAGATAGGAGGAAAGGAGATTGTGAATAGAGAGAAACGGCTCAGTTGTCTTAGACTATTTTCTTCTTTGTCTATTTTTTTGCTCCTGCTGCAGTGACTGCTCCATTCTCTGAACTAAACTAACAGAATCTCTACCTGGAAAAGCTAAACCACTGGGCTCTATAATCTCTGGGGCCTACAGTCATTATTGTCATCCTGGTCACTTTTCAACTTGCTTCATTTGCTCCTGCTACTCCCTTCTCCAGTCTGGATTACCAGAGACCAAACCACTAAACTCTGCATTCCACAGGACCATGAAGTCACATTCTCCCCTGAGTCATTTTCTACTCTATTGCTACAGTACACAGTATGCAGTATAACCTTCCTGCCACACACTTTCATTTCTTACTCTGAAAACTATAATAAAATCAATCCTAATACAAATTGTGGCATATGATTGTGATAGAATACTTACTATTGTGCTTTAAGAAATGATAAGCAGGAGGCTCTCAGAAAAACCTAGAAAGACTTACACGAACTGATGCAAAGTGAAATGAGCAGAATATTTTACTAAGTAACAGCAATATCTATGATGATCAAATATAAATGGCTGAGCTATTCCCAGTAATACAGTGATCTGAGACAATTCCAAAGGACTTATGACAAAAAATGCTATTGATCTCCAGACAAAGAACTGATGGAATCTGAAAGCAGATTGAAGCATACTTTTAAAAAATTTTCTTTCGTCTTTTTTTTTCTTTTTGTCTCTGTTGTTCTCCCTCCCCCCCATGACTAATATGAAAATACGTTTTGCATGACTGCACATACATAACCTATATAAAATTGCTTGCCTTCTGAATGGGGCGGGAAGGGAGGAAGGGAAAGAATTTGGAACTCAAAATTTTAAAAAATGAATGTCATGAAATAAAATATTAAATGAAAGAAATAAAATCAATCCTACCATTGCTTCAAGAATATGTGTGTCATTTGACTTCCTCTTATTCTGCTCACTTTGTCACTTCCTAGTCTGTAGCTCCCTTCCCTGGCCATCACTCCCCTATATATGGTGTTTTCCCCCTTGAAATGTAAGCTCCTTGAGGGCAGGAATTGTTTCCCTTTTACATTTTTATCCTGAGTGCTTAGCACATAGTAAGTGTCTGATAAATGCTTTCTAATCACTTATTCAGGAGAATGAAAAGTTATGGGTAATAGTGAGATCAGGAGATGGGCCCTATCTTTTTTAGAAGCAAAATTATGGAGCTATATGCAGAAGTATTGATATATTCCTGGTTAACAACGAGAAGAACAGATAATTTTTGTTTTCCTCATTAGAATGTAAATTCATTGGGGAAGAGAAATTTTTAATTTTTTCTACTTGTATTGCTAGCACCTACCACAATGCCAGGCACATAATGGGGGTTTCATAAATACTTTTGATTAGTTGACTGGGGAGTGGGAAGAGAGACATTTTATTGCAAGATTCAGATTTTGAGAATGTTTTATTTTGTGCTTTCTATTAGAGTGTGACTACACTTACTTTTGGAAGATGTGGTGAATACAATTTTGAGATGATGAGATTTTGTGTTTTATGGTAATAGTAGCAATGGAGAGGGAGGGACAAATTTGAGGGATGCCATAAAGTAAAACTTTGACAGAACTTGGTTACGGATCAAATATCAGGTATAACAAAGAAGCAATCTATGATAACCGAGGTTTGGAGCATGGGAGAATGATAGCACCATAGACAGAATATAGAGTTTGGTGGGATGAATGTGGTTTCTATTGGACCCAGCAGGCCAGCTCACTGCCTGCTTGCCCCAGAGATTTTCAGCATTTTTTAAAAACCTAATTAGCTGGTACTCATGACCTAGCATGCCTGTAGGGCCTAACCACCTGCTCCTACTATTTTGCAACTGACTGCCTCCAGGTGTCATGCTAACAAGTTTGGATCAATAAGTAATTGAAACTGAAGCTGGATGTCACTAATTATATCATTAAATTCATGTGACCTGCACAGATGGATTTCTGATCATGGATTCCCCTGGTGTAAGAAGATGATGGGGGTCACCACTTTCCAAAGGGAGGAGCAAGGAGAGGGGACAAGAACTGTTCTCCGGTCTTGGCAGAGAACCACATGGCTCACACAACTCTGTTATTTATTGCAGGCATGTGTAACTAATGAGTCGCAGTGTTTGTCTGCAATGGACACGAAGAGTGGCCAGAGGTCTATGGGCATACTGGCTCTGTGAAACATGCCACAAAATCAGAAAGGAAAGAAGGGGAAAAGATAACAAGAGAACACCTCCTGCATTCCTTCTGAGCTGGCCAAGCTGTTCCACTGGGTAACTTTCAATTGTTTTATTGACATTTTTTAGGGGACCTAGATGGCACCAGGCCTGGAGTCAGGAAGACTCACTCATTTTCCCGAGTTCAAATCTGGCCTCAGACACTTACTGGTTGTGTGACCCTGGACAAGTCACTTAATCCTGTTTGCCTCAATTTCCTTATCTGTAAAATTAGCTGGGGAAGGAAATAGCAAACTACTCTAACATCTTTGCCAAGAAAACTCCAAGTGACCTTAAATGGGGTCCCCAAGAGTCTGAAACAACTGAACAACAATGACAAAGTATGGTAGTTTAGAGCTTTCCTTACCCTTTACTCTCTCACTTCCCTCCTCTTCACTCAGGATAAAACTATTAAGGATGCTTCAATTTTGCAAATTTGTACATTTGCATGTGTGCCCAAAATCTAAATCTGCATATTAAAAGTTTTTCTTCAGTATAAATGGCTGTGTGTGCACATATGTGCAAAACGACCCACGTTTATATGCTGGATTCCCAGACTATGATCTGGAAGAACCTTGAATTCCAGTCCTGGGACAGGGCTGCCCCCATTGGTGAGACCTTGCTATAACTTGTTGGTCCAGGCCTAACCAAATTATTTCTTTTACCCTGGCCACTGACCTTCCATAGCAGGAGTCCTGTTCCTCTCACTCCTATTTCACTTCTTTCTCTGAAAGCCATAATCGAACTAACTCTATTATAAAGGTGTGTCTTTTTGATTTTCCTATTCCATTCACCATCACTGCAACTCCCCAGACTGGAAAGCACTTTCTAGGCCATAAGTCCCTTCTATATGCTCTCTCTTCCATTAGAAAATAATCTGATTGGGGGCCAGCTCTAATTCTCTCTTCTCCTCTCTCCCTCTCCCTCTCCCTCTCCCTCTCCCTCTCCCTCTCCCTCTCCCTCTCCCTCTCCCTCTCCCTCTCCCTCTTCCTCCTTCTCTCTTTCCTTCTCTCTCTCTCTCTCTCTCTCTCTCCCCTCTTCTTTCCTTATGGTACTTGGCACATAGTAAATGTTTTCCATACATACATATATTCATTCATAGATTTACATAAAATCAAAGGTCAATTTGATCTATTTTAATTGAAGCAGACTTTAGCTCAATATAATACAAAACTTCCTAGCATAAGAGTTCTAACATGAAAGTAGTTGCCTGGAGGGAGAAGTGAGCTCCCCAACACTAGAGACTAGGTTATCACATTAGAGATGTTATCAAGAAGATTCCTGCTCAGGTTCATACTAGACTAAATAATCTCTAAGATTCTGTGAGTCTAGGAAAGTAAAATTTTGTAAAATTAAGTCCCCCTCAGCTTCCTCTATATGAATTCCTCTTTATGTTTGCCTTTGACTGCCTTGGGGAATATGGGGAGCAGATTTCAACCTGACTTTACATAATGCTTAAGAAAATTAGAAAGGAGAGAAATCAAGGTGGCCTGTAATAGTTAGTGTAGGCTTCATAGGGGTAGGTGGGATGGAAGTTGTACCTTGAAAGGACAGGTAAGATTCAGTTGGTAGTATGAGATAAGCAAAGACCAGGAGCTGAGATGAGAATGAAATATATGATCTGGGTATTTAGTAATTGAGGAACAGACCTTCTCAGGCCAAGAAAAGCCAAGAATTGAGATTATTCTTTTAACCACTTTGGCTCTTTGTCGTTAAGTACTGATGAAAAGTCTATGAGGCCAAGGCTTAATAGAACATATATAAATGGAGCAATATGTCTGGCAAAGTCTGTTTTGGATCTAGAAACAGCCTTTGCTTTAGGTAGGCCCAGACTGACAAAACAGGACACCAGTGGCTTTGTTAACATAGATTATACATTGAGTTGTAGAAACTTTCCAACAGAATTTAAAACATTCTTTGCCAATGGATTTTTCACTGCAGAAGAGTTTGCTATAAATGGATTTTACTGCAATAATCCAAAGAAGTTGTAGTCATAGTTCCCAGAATCACTGCTTTTAAAAGAGCCCACCCCACCAACTTTTTTCCAACTTAACTACACTATATGTATGTACTTCTAAGTTTCTTGGACTCTGATAATTCTTTAAATGAGAATATAACTAAAAGCATATGCTACTCATTAGTATAATTTTTAGCACACCTGTACAACTCCAATGTCTTTAAAAGCTCTGTCTTGAGGCTGTTTTGGTTCCCTAGGAAGCAGCATTTAACTGAGGTTATTGCAGGTGGAATCTCTTGGGGCTTGGGGGATAAAGCTCTTCTTTTATCAATCTGAACAGCCGCTTCCTTCACAGGAGAAGAGAAAAGTTACTCGAGTGAGAAAAACACAGGCTGAGCTATGACTCAAATAACTTTCCCTTCTCTTCAAGGAAATAAAAAGAAGACTTCTTTGCTTGTGGAATGAATCGGTATAAAAGAATCAAAACTGTTCTGCCTGATTTTAACTTTTCTGCTTCTGAAGTTTGGCAGTTATAAAACATGGCTCTTTGTAAGTCAAAATGGAGGCCATTAGGGAAATGCCTCTAAATAGCCATGTAGGTCTCAAAAGATAATTTTTCTTTTTTTTAAATTAAATTTTATATTTATTTTTAGTTTACATCATTCATTTCAACAAGATTTTGAGTTATAAATTTTCTCCCCATCGTTCCCCTACCCACCACCCTAAAATAGCAATCCCACTGTATAGCCCCTCCCCCAATCTGCTCTCTCCTATATCCTCCCCCATCTCTCCTCCCACTTTCTGGTAGAGCAAGATGGATCTCCTTACCCCAGTGCCTGTATATCTTATTTCTGAGTCGCATGCAATAATAATAATAATAATAACAATATATTTTTCAAGAAAGCTTGAAAGTCCTCTATTTATAGTCATTAGCTTCCATTTGCTCTAATCTAATTCTGAAGAAATTATTCTCTTCAGTGAGCTTTTGAGATTCTTTTTCCATCTGGCAAATTCAGCTTTTTAAGGCATTCTTCTCCTCATTGGCTTTTTAAGCCTCTTTTGCTATTTGAGTTAGTCTATTTTTAAGGTGTTATTTTCTTCTGTCAGGTTTTTGACTCTTTTCATGATTTTCTTGCATCATTCTTATTTCTCTTCCCAATTTTTCCTCCACTTCTCTTATTTGGTTTTCAAAATCCTTCTTAAGCTCCTCTATGGTCTGTAACCAGTTCTTATTTTACTTAGAAGTTTTTGGTGCAGAAGTTCTGACTTCATTGTCTTCCTGCTGTTCCATGCTTTGATCCTTTTTGTCCCCAAAAAAGGAATCTAAAGTTGGATTGCTGTAGTTGCTTTGCTTGCTCATATTGCCACTCAATTACTTGACTTTTGAGCTTTTTACCATAGTGGAACTCTGCTTCCAGAAAGGAGAGCATTATCCCAAATGGCTAGGTTTTTGCAGCTGCCCGAGCTGTTAGCTGGGTGCTCTTTGAAGCCTCCACAGGCTCTGGCACCTGGTCACACACCCCAGAACCTCCACCCAAGACAGTGATCCAGATACAAGCAAATTAAAGCAAGAGCAATTACCCCCTCAGAATGGTCACTTGGTCCTCCTATGACCTATAGGCCAGGAGCTCTGAAACAGCCATGTGAGGCAGCTGCACAGCCACAGTGTCTGAGCTGCTTCCCCCTTCCAGGGGCAGAGGCTGGACCACACTTTTTGTTCCCTTGTTCTCAAAGTCCACACTGACTTCTCACTTTTTCATTTTGGCATTTATGGGTTGATAATTCTGAAATGGCCACAGATGTTAGTGATCCACTCTCCCAAAGTCCCTCCAGCCACCACTGATCAGGGTGCACTGGTGCTAAAACCACAGGCTCATGTGGGGCTGGGGTCTGCTCCCAGTGTGCTGTGATGAACCCTTCCTGTCCACCTGCTGGGCTGCCTTCAGTGGAAGATTAATTTCTCTCTGTCACTTTGTGGGTTCTGTAGCTCTAATGTTTGTTTAGAGTCATATTTTATAGGTATTTGAGTTGGTTATGGGAGGAGCTTCAGAGTTTTCCTGCTTCTTCACCACCATCTCGGGTCTCCCCCCCAAAAAAAGATAATTTTTCTTGATGGGACTAGGAGTGATCATGAGATATTATGTGTATTTTAAATAAAAATGCCAAAGCATCCCTTCATACTGTAATCATTGATTAAAAGTTGATGCCATAATGGAATTTCCTGGACTCATTTGTTTTAGGTAGGCCTCATAAGAAGCATATCATTAATAAATGGCCTGATCTGATGGCTTGGTAAGCCACTGTCTGTCCCTGCCTTGGCCTCTCAGTGTGCCCTGATGCATCTTAGCTGGGTCCCAAAGGGCCAGAATCTTTATTCTCTACCTAGCAAGTGTCTCACCCTTCACTCCCACTGTCTTATGTATGTTTACATACATAGACCCTGTTGTTACTTATTTATGAACATGTTATATTTCCCTTTAGAGCAGCAACTATTCTATTTTTGTCTTTACACCTCCAACACACAATTCCTGGCTCAGGGAAAGCATTTAACAAATGTTTGTTGATTGATTTATTAGGTAAACAACATATCACATTTATTATTATGTTTTAATCTTCACCAGGAGATGGCAAGACCTCTTCTTTTTTAAATTTATTTTTATTTTTTAAGTTTTTTTTTTTTTTTGGTTTACATCATTGATTTCCACAAGATTTTGAGTTACAAATTTTCTCCCCATCTTTCCCCTACCCACCACCCCAAAATAATGATTTCACTGTACATCCTATCCACCAATCTGCTCTCTCCTATATCCTTGCCCCATCGCCCCTCTGACTTTCTGGTAAGGTAAGCTGTATCTCCCTATCCCAGTGCCTATATATCTTATTTCCCAGTTGCATGTAAATAATAATAATAATAATTATATATATATATATATATATATATATATATATATACATATATATACATATTTATCATTTGATTTTAGAACTTTAAATTCTGGATTCTTTCCATTCCTCCTTTGTCACCCACCCCCATTGGAAAGTCAGGTAATTCAAAACAGGCCGTACATGTATGGTTACGCAGAACATCTCCATAATGAATATATTGTGTAACACTGACTATATTTCCCTTCTTCCTATCCTCTCCCCCTGCCTTGTTCTGTTCTCTACTTTGTCCCTGTCCCTTTACTGAAATGTGTGCTTCTAATATCCCTCTCTCCCCACTCTCCCCTCCCCTCCATACTCCCCTGTCTCATCCCCTACTCTCCTGTAGGGCCAGATACCCACTTTAGAGTGTATGTCATTCCTTCCCTAAGCCAAATTCAACGAGAGTGAGGTTGATTCTTTCCCTTTTGCCTTCCTGTTCTTTCCCTCCACTGTAACAGTTATCCCTTGCCTCTTCTATATGAGATGATTAACTCTATTCTGTCTCTCCCTGTCTCCTCTCATTCTATTCCTCTCCCACCTCTTAATTACACCTTTTCAAATATCATCTCTTCCTATTCAATTGATCCTGTGCCCTCTGCCTACATAAATACTTGCATTCACATATGTATTCATATGCATATATACCCTCCTATATAGACATATATGTATGCATACATATATTCTTTCCATTCCTCCTTTGTCACCCACCCCCATTGGAAAGTCAGGTAATTCGAAACAGGCCGTACATGTATAGTTACGCAGAACATCTCCACAATGAACATGTTGTGTAACACTGACTATATTTCCCTCCTTCATATACTGAGAAAAGTTTCACAAGTTACAATTCTCATTTTTCCATGTTGGCATATAAATAGTTCAACTTTGATAAGTTCCTTATGATTTCTTTTCTATGTTTACCTTCTCAAGCTTTGTGTGTTTGAATGTCAAATTTTCTGTTCAGTTCTGTTTTTTTCTTCAAGAATGCTTGGAAGTCCTCTACCTCATTGAATGACCATATTTTCCCTTGAAACATTATACTCAGTTTTGCTGGGTAGGTGATTCTTGGTTTTAATCCTAGCTCCTTTGATCTCTGGAATATCATATTCCAGGCCCTTTGATCCCTTAATGTAGAAGCTGCTAGATCCTGGGTTATCCTGATTGTGTTTCCACAGTATTCAAATTGTTTCTTCTTGACAGCTTGTAATATTTGCTCCTTGATCTGGGACTCCAGAACCTGGCTATAAAATTCCTAGGAGTTTTCTTTTGGGGATCTTTTTCCAAGAGGTGATTGGTGAATTCTTTCAAGTTATATTTTTCCCTCTGGTTCTAAAATATCTGGGCAATTTTCCTTGAGAATTTCTTGAAGGATGATTTCTAGGTTCTTTTTTTGGTCATGACTTTCTGGTAGTCCAATAATTTTTAAATTGTTTCTCCTGGATCTAT
>CM053592.1:56021805-56048140 GCA_028646515.1 Pseudochirops corinnae
TTTCCAGATCAGTGGTTTTTCCAAGGAGATTATTTCACGTTGCCTTCTATTTTTTCATTTGTTTGGATCTGTTTCATAGTATCTTGATTTCTCATAAAGTCATTTGCTTCCATTTGCTCCACTCTAATTCTGAAGGAATTATTCTCTTCAGTGAGCTTTTGAGATTCTTTTTCCATCTGGCAAATTTTACTTTTTAAGTCATTCTTCTACTCATTGGCTTTTGGGGCCTCCTTTGCCATTTAAGTTAGTCTATTTTTTAAGGTATTATTTTCTTCAGTCAGGTTGTTGACTCTCTTATCATGATTTTCTTGCATCATTCTCATTTCTCTCCCCAATTTTTCCTCCACTTCTCTCATTTGGCTTTTAAAATCCTTTTTAAGCTCCTCTATGGCCTCTATCCACTTCACATTTTTCTTAGAAGCTTTTGCTGTGGGAGTTCTGACTGTGTTGTCTTCCTCCTGTTCCATGCTTTGGTCCTTTTTGTCCCCAAAAAGGGAATCTGAGTTTGATTCCTGGGCTTGCTTTGCTTCCTTTGCCTGCTCATGTTGCCAGTCAGTTACTTGGCTTTTGGGCTCAGTAGTAAAACTCTGCTTTCAGAGGAGAGAGCTCTGTCCCAAATTGCTGGGGTTTTTGCAGCTACGGGAGCTATTAGGAGGCTGCCATTTTTTGCAGCCCCCACCAGCTTTGGCTCACTGAAAACACACCTCAGGACCACCATCCAAGACCGTGATTGGATTCAGGCAGCTCAAGGAAAGAGCTCTGAATGATCACTTGGCCCCCCTGCAATCTGCAGGCTGGGAGCTTCTGAAGTAGCCACATGGAGGCAGCTGCAGTGCTGCTGCTTCAGACTGCTGGTAGCTCTGGAGGCAGTTTGGCTGGACCACTCCCCCAAATTTAGCTGAATTCCACTGACCTTTTCCCTTTGTCCTTGACTCTTGTGGGTTGGTGATTCTGGAAATTGCCACAGCTGCTGCTGATCTGCTTTCCTGAAGGCTACAGCCATGGCTTCTCCTGGATGCCCTGGGGCTGAAACCACATGGGGCTGGGCTCTGCTTCCAGTGGGCTGCAATGAACACCTGCCAGGCTGCCTTCAGTGGGAGCTTTGTTATTCCGTCATTTTTGTGGAGTCTGGAGCTTTAAAATTTGTTTAGAGTCATATTTTATAGGTATTTGAGGTGGTATTGGGGAGAGCTCTCAGAGTTCTCCTGTTTCTACGCTGCCATCTTGAGTCTGTCCCTCAAGACCTCTTCTTTATATGCATTTTTGATACTGTAAGGATTATTTTGCATGTATTTACATTTGTTTAAAAAGCCTCTAGCATGAATAAAAGCTAAGTTTATCAGATTTTTTTATTGTTGTTGAGTCATATCAGTTATGTCCAACTCTCCACAGCCCCATTTGGGGTTTTTGTGGCAAAGATACTGGAGTGGTTTGCCATTTCCTTCTCTAGCTCATTTTACAGATGAGGAACTGAGGCAGACAGGGTTATACATATATATATATATATATATATATAGACTTGCCCAGGGTTATACAGCTAGTAAGTTTCTGAGGTTGGATTTGAACTTGAGTCCTTCTGAATCCAGGACCAGCACCCTCTCCATTGCACCACCTAGTTGCCCATTCCAGATATATGTAGATGTAGATGTAGATATAGATGTAGATATCTATCTAAATCCATATCCATATCCATATCTAATCTATATCTATATATGTCTATGTCTATATAGCATATATATATATATACATATTATATACACCATAAAGTTAATTTTATTTGTAATTTATAATACAGTGCATGGGCTCCACTAATTTGGATAACTTGATACTTCAGTGGGTCTGTAAGTTCATTGATGACTGAATGCTCTTTTCAACTGTATTTAATTGTGCCTTCTCATCCTATTTCATTCTTGTCCATTTCCCATAAATCCTCACAAGGAGCCCATTGGTACTGCTTGGGCACCATTTGGGTATTCAGCTTGTCCATTAACTATGGCTCACTCTCATTACCTAACAAGCCCACTCTCTTTGTTCGCATCACGATCATTTTCATCACCATCATCTCAGTAGCTTTTAAGTAGACATATTATATCATTCAATCTTCATTACAGTGCCGCAAAGTACATGCTATTATTTTACAAATTATACAGATGAGGAAACTCAAACTGAGAATTTAACTGATATGTCTAGGGTCATACAGCTAGTAAGCATTCAAAAAAAATCAAGAAAGTATTTGACCTCAGATCTTGACTTCAAGTCATCTCTCTGATGATAATATTTATGATGTTTCTTCTGCTCAATTCATCAAACAGGATTCATAGATTAAAACTCGAAAGGATCCTAGAAGCCATCAAGTCCAACTCCCCCATTTTCCACATGAAGAAACTGAGGCTTAGAAAGGTCAAGTGATTTTCTCAGGGACATACAGCTAGTAAGTATCAGAGGCAGGATTCAAACCCAGAGATTCCTTACTCCATATCCAGGACTACATAAACTGGAGCTAATCCATCAAATCATACTCTTCTCCATCACCCTTTGGGTGACCTATAACTTTAATTCTTTGGAGCTTGTGATGCCTACAACTTCTCTTCACTTCCCTTGATCGGCCAACAATAAGTCCCAGCCCAGCCCCACTCTCCTCAAATCTTGGTCATTGTTTGGACCCTGGTTGCTCAAATAGCAATTGTTTCTGTTCTGTCCAGAAACCCTGTGGGTCTTCCCCTCCCAGATTGATTTTTTTAAACTAGGTAAAAGAGGTCATTCTTTGCCTCATTTCTTACCTAGCCTGAATCACTGAATGGGCATTGCCTTGCTCAGACTAAGACCTGGGAGAGACATTTGCTTAAAAAGGCCAAGGTCTCCTACTGCATCCTGGGCTGTCTCCAGTCATCCTGATTTATATCTGGCCACTGGACCCAGGTGGCTCTGGAAGAGAAAGTGAGGCTGGTGACTTTGTACAGCCCTGCCTCACTTAAATCCAATTAATTTGCAAGTCATGGCATCCCCTTCCAGATGTCATTGTCCTTTTTGAGAATGAAGGACAAACAACAACAAAAAATAAAAATGCAGCCCTACAACTCACTGACCTACGGCTTTACCAGATGAATATTGATAGAAGACAGAATTTGTGATTATTTGGACTAAGTCAATTCAACATCAGGCAGAAATATTGCTCTGATCTCAAAAGGCCTGCTTTATTTATATTTATATATTTCTATCTATATATACACATACAAATGTATAGATGTATATGTGTGTGTGTATGCATGTATGTATGTATGTATACCAAGACCTTAAAAAAACAGGCTCTGAATGCTGAGATGAAGTAAGTTAGGTCAAACACAATATACATTTATGTTCATTCAGTACTGAGGATATAGATTGTATGCATAGGAAATTTCTCTTTAGAGCAATGAAAATTATTTTTAAAAAAATTTAATGGTTTCAAGGATGGGATTTCCCAGTGGCAGGTACTAAATCACACCTTAATCCCTGCCCCTCTCCCTCTCCAACACTACACCCAATCTCCTGCCAAAGCTAGAATGCCTTGCAAAGATTTAACTTTTAATCAGGGAGTGACAGACAAGATAGAACCTAGCTCATCACATATAGTATATATTGCATATTATTACTAAATTGGTGGGCTGTTCTTTTATATTCTCACTAATATGTTGCACAGATAAAATAGATCAAAACTAGTTATGAATAACCTAGAAGTATTCAAATACTCCAATATTCTTTTTGGAATAGTTTTTTTTTAAAAACATTGCTGAAAAGTCAGAAGTTCTGTGTGTAGGTCATTAGACTAGGAACATAGATTATGTACAAAACATGGCCCTAAACAGCTGATCAATTATTGGAAAGAATGTATATAAAAATATATATCTGTGTTCAGTAGAGATAGACAGGTGATAGATGGAAGAGATTCTGGGAGGGTGATTTTAATACAGAAAGGCCCCTTTATGGATGTGGGGTGAGTTAAGATTAAAAAGAAAAGTGTCAAAGCACATGGAATGTGATGAGAGAAGCTATTATATCCCAGGGGAAAATAATGGTTGTGCTATTTGGGTTGTCAGGATGAAATGAGAAAAATGCTTTATTAATTCTAAAACACCAAGAGAATATGAGTTATTTTTCCTGTAGATAGTAAGTAACTGCCCGGGTAAATGCAGAGAAGAAATTCTGCAATATACTCAGAGACTGTCAAGCTGAAGTCAAAGTTTGCAGATGGCAGGAAAGGAGAATGGGCAAGCACCAGCAGCCACACAGATGTCAGTTATTCCCTGGACTTTTCCCCAGACCTATTCAGGATTGTCAGGAAGTTGCCTTTGGATGATGTTGTTTGTCAGAAATAGGCCTGGCTCTGGTGAGAGAAAGAAGGAATATGGCCCAAGGTTTCATAGTCAGAGTGACTGTATCAGAGCACAGAGTGAGAGAGCAGGAGTGTGAATGACTTGGTGTGTATATTGGGGCACTGATTGAGAGAACTTTGAAAGAGTGGGTTTAAATAAAAACCTCCAATGAGTGGGTTGGTCTAAAGAGAGACTGAATACTATGCCAGTGCAGAGCCAGTCAGCTCTGACTCCAAGCTGAGAGCACAGAGGTGCACCTACCGTTATAGGAGAGCTGCGACGAGAAGGTTGTTGATAAGATTTGGTCTCATTCCACTTACCTGAAGTTTTCTGAGCTTTCTCAGTCTGTTTTGGGAAAAGAGTGCACCAAGGTATATAGATATCACTGATGTCATAGGATAAAGTGGCTGCAAATATTCAGATTATGACTCCTGAGATGGAGGAAGAAGAATGAGTGAAGGGACTTTACAAAGATCATTTCCAGGAATTATAATCATCTAGGTGACAGTGCATAGTGAATTGAATCTACAATCAGCAAGACTTGAGTTCAAATCCAGCCTCAGATGCTTACTGGCTGTGTGACCCTGAGCAAGTCACTTAAAAATCCCCCTCCCCCCCCCCAAAATCTCTATTTGCCTCATTTTCCTCATCTATAAAATAGGAATAATAATAGTATCTCACTCCCAGAGTTTTTCTGAGAATGAATGAGATTATATTTGTAAGCATTTTGTAAACCTTAAAGCACTATCTAAGTGCTAACTATTGCTAGTTTGCATTTGGGAAAATGTGAAGTTCTTTCAAAGATCCCAAATTGCTGCCTTTCATTTGAAAACAAAAAAAGGAACAGAAAAAAAATGTTTTTAATTCCATTGTTCTTGCAGTGATGCTATGTGGCTGTGAATCATTGAATTATAGACCACAAATAGTTCAAATTGTAGGTGATCCAAAGGTCAACAGAGAGTCCTATGGTGGACTCAAATAGGTTGTTGCATTTTACTAATGGTGGTTTGCATTTAAAGAATGGAATATCACTTGGGAAATGTAAAACCATAAAACAGAGGCAGGCCGGTAATGGAATAAGAATGAGAGAGAACAGAGAGCCTGTGTGCTATCTTGTTACCATTTTGATACCAAGAAAATCGGTCATCTAGCGTTTATTAAGAGCCTATCATGTGCCAGGCACTGTACAAGCACAAAGAAAGGCAAAAGATAATTCATAGGCTAAGGGGAGGGACCACATACAAAAATGTGCAAAAAGAGAATACTGAACATGTCAGAGAAAGGTCTCCAGGGCATTGGGTAGAAGCTTTTATGGAGGAAATATTCAAGGGCATGGGCAAGAATTGCATAAGATGAGCGAGCATTTGCTTATGTAGTCATGATAGACTCCTTGGCAATACGATTATGTGAAGCTTAGTGAGACTATGGATTTATTGAAGAACTGAAATATAAGGTCATCAAAAATCAGAGTTTTCTAAAAAAAATTTATTTTTTCCCAATTACATGTCAAGACAATTTTTAGCATTCATTTTTACCAGATTTTGAATTCCAAGTTTTTCTCTCTCTCCTCCCCTCTTCCAAGCATGGTGGGCAATTTGATATAGGTTATACACGTTCTATCTTGTAAAACATAAAAAATAAATGGTTTTAAAGATAACACTGTCATTCTCACTTCTACAATGTTTCTTGAATTAGAAATCTTTTTTTTCTATTCCCAGTCACTGCATTAGTTCAGGCTCCTATCACTTCTCACCTAGGCTATTGCAAAGGTTTCCTAATTCAGAGATGTCAAACACATCCAGCCTGCAACACTCCCAAGTGCAGCTGAAACCAGATTACAATATAATAGGGAAATATTTAGCAAAATAAATAAAAATACAATAAACCAGATAACATCACATTTTAAAACTAAATATTAATATTAATAATTATTTAAGTCCCCATAGGGATCTTTCTGTATGGATTAGTGGCCCCTGTTTCTAAGACACAAGCATATTCCTTCTTCAAGTCCCTCCATATTCCAGTCAGTCCTTCATATAGTTGTTAAAGTGATTTTACTTAACTGCAAATATGACCAGTCACTCCTCTACTCAACAATATTCAGGGACTGACTATTGCTTCTAAAATAAAATATAGGCTCCTCTGTTTGGCTTTAAAAATTTTTTACAACCTGGTTCCTATTTATCTTTATAGTCTCATTATTCCCTGCTCCATATTCTTCAGTTCAGTGAAACTGTCCTCTCTTCACAGACATGATGCTATCTCCCATCTCTGCCCCTTCGTTATAACTGTCCCCCAAACTAAGGATGTACTCCCTTCTGACTTCTACCACAGAACCTCTTTTTTTCTTCAGAAGACTTTTGTGATTCACCCAACTACTAGCACCCTCCTTCCCTAACCAGTTTGTGTTTCACTATGTCATTTTTATTTAGTATTTATTTTGTCCATCATTATTCTTCATCTGTAAAATAGGGATGATAATATTACTTAATATGCTACCATGTATATATATATATATATGTACATATACTAATATCTTTACACATTAATATACTATAAAATATCATTAAATGTAGAAGAAAAATCTGCTACGAACAGTACCTAAGATTCTGGGATTGAGAGAGCTGGTCCTGAAAGAAAAAAGGAATAGTATAGGAAAGAGATAAGGGGAGGTAACCAGAGAAGAGGAACTAGAAAAGAATTTCCACATAGCAGAGTCAAAAGAGAGAGGCAAGAGATAGGTTGTCAGGATAGGCAACTTTGGTTTACAGGGAAAATCAGAGGACATGAAGTCAGAAAACAGATTCTTCCTTACTAGTTGTGTCACTATTATATTTTCTTTGTTAGTAAATTCATACTGCCCTAGTACTTTGGGGGAAGGTATTTCTCTAAAGCCAAAAAAAAATCATTTAATAAGAATCCACATCAGGATGTTAGGAACAATAGTATTCCATTCCATTCATATACCACAACTTGTTCAGTCATTCCCCAGTTGATGGGCATTCCCTCAACTTCTAATTTCAGAAAAGAGCTGCTATAAATATTTTTGTACATACAGTTTCTTTTCCTTTTTTTAAAATCTCTTTTGGGATACAGATCTAGTAGTGGTTACTAGGTCTAAGGCTATGGATGGTTGCATAGCCCTTTGGGCATAGTTCCAAATTGCTCTACAGAATGAATGAATCAGTTCACGACTCCACTAACAATGCATCAAAGTCTCATTTTTCCAATGTTCTCTCCAGCATTTGTCATTTTCCTTTTCTGTACTATCAGCAAATCTAATAGGTATGAGGTAGTACCTCAGAATTGTTTTAATTTGCATTTCTCCAGTCAATAGTGAGTTAGAGTATTTTTTATACAGCTATAGATAGTTTTCATTACTTCCTCAGAAAACTGTTCATAGATCATTTATCAATTGGGGAATGGCTCTTATTTTTCATAAATTTGACTCAGTTCTCATATGATTGAGAAGTGAGTCCTTTATCAGAGAAATTGACTTCAAATTTTTTTTCACAATTACTATTGCTAACTGCATTTCCCTCCATCCTATTCCCCTCTCATTTATCCTATTCTCTCTCTCCTTTCACCCTGACCCTCCTCAAAAGTGTTTTGATTCTGACTACACTTTCCCCAATTTACCCTCCATTCTATCATTCTCCCAGGTCCCACACCCACCCTTCCCTTATCCCCTTCCCCTCCTACTTTCCTGTAGGGTAAGATGGATTTCTACACCCAATTGGGTATGTATATTATTCCTTCCTTGAGTCAATTCTGATGAGACTAAGTTTCATTTACTCCTCCTCACCTCCTCCCTTTTCCCCTCCACTGAAAAAGCTTTTTCTTGTCTCTTTTATGTGAGATTATTTACTCCATTTTACCTCTCTCTTTCTCTTTCTCCCAGTACATTCCTCTCTCACTCCTTAATTTTATTTTTTAGATATCATCCCTTCATATTCAACTAACACCTGTACATTACTATATGTGTGTGTGTGTGTGTGCATGTGTGTGTGTGTATTCCTTCCAAGTACCCTAATAATGAGAAAGGTCTTATGAGTTACAAATATCATCTTCCCATATAGGAATATAAACAGTTGAAACTTATTAAGTCCCTTATGATTTCCTATTCACTTTTTTATGCTTCTCTTGAGTCTTGTATTTGAAAGTCAAATTTTCTATTCAGCTCTAGTCTTTTCATGAACAATGTACACAAGTCCTCTATCACATTGATTGCCTATTTTCCTACTGAAAGATTATATTCAGTTTTGCTGAGTAGGTGATTCTTGGCCATAATCCTAGCTCCTTTGCCCTCTGGAATATCATATTCCAAGCCCTCTAATCCTTTCATGTAGAAATTGCTAAATCTTGTGTTATCTTGACTGTGACTCTACAATACTTGAATTGTTTCTTTCTGGCTGCTTGTAATATTTTCACCTTGACCTGGGAACTTTAGAATTGGGCTATGCTATTCCTGGCAGTTTTCTTTTTGGGAATCTCTTTCAGAAGATGATCAGTGGATTTTTTTCAATTTCTAGTTTACCTGCTGGTTCTAGAATATCAGGCCAGTTTTCCTTGATAATTTTTTTTTTTTTTTGCTTTTTTTGGAGGGGGGAAAGCAGGGCAATTGGGGTTAAGTGACTTGCCCAAGGTCACACAGCTAGTAAGTGTTAAGTGTCTGAGACCACATTTGAACTCCGGTCCTCCTGATTCTAGGACTGGTGCTCTATTCACTGCACCACCTAGCCTCCCCTGATAATATCTTGAAAGATGATATCTAGGCTCTTTTTTTGATCATAGCTTTCAGGCAGTCTAATAATGATTTTTAAGTTATCTCTCCTGGACCTATTTTCTAGGTCAGTTGTTTTTCCAATGAGATATTTCACATTGTCTTCTATATTTTTTTCATTCTTTTGGTTTTGTTTTATTGCTTCTTGATTTCTCATAAAGTCATTAGTTTCCATTTGCTCCATTCTAATTTTCAAAGAATTTTCTTCAGTGAACTTTTGGACATCTTTTCTCCACTTGATCAATTTTGCTTTTAAAGGCATTCTTCTCCTCATTGGCTTTTTAGAACTCTTTTGCCGTTTGGCCTAGTCTGTTTTTTAAGGTGTTATTTTCTTCAGTATTTTTTTGCATCTCCTTTACCAAGCTGTTGACTTATTTTTTATGATTTTCTTGCATCATCATTTCTCTTCCCAATTTTTTTCTTTACCTCTCTTGATTTTCAAAATCCTTTTTGAGCTCTTCCATGGCCTGAGATCAATTCATATTTTTCTTGGAAGCTTTGAATGTCAGAATTTTGACTTTGTTGTCTTCTTCTGAATGTGTTTTGAACTTCTTTGTCACTGCAATAACTTGTAATAGTCAGGGTTCTTTTTTTCCATTGTCTGCTCATTTTCCCAGCTTATTAGTTGTCTTTAAGACTTTGTTAAAGTAAGACTCTGCTTCCAGGGTAGAAGGCACACTGTTCCAAGTTTCAGGAGTTTTGTGCAGTTGTTTTCAGAGATACTTCTAGGGACCTGTAAGTTTTCAGTTTTTCCAAGGTGGTATGATCTAATGAGAGGCGTTTACCCCTCTCCTAGCCTCTGTGTTGGTCTGTGAGTGACCACAAACACCCTGCAAATGGGAGGAGGGTCCCCACCTCCACTGTGGCTGCAATTTCTGCTGTGCTAGTGCTCCTCCTCACCCTGAAATTGCCACCCAGGATGCAGATCCAAGTATGGGCAAGCAGAAGAATCCTGTCTCAGTGCTAGCAAAAAGACCCCAATCACCTTCTGACCAGTTGTTTGAAACTGTTACCATTTGTGGGCTGAGTACTCCAGAAGCAGCCCCTGCTACTGCTGCTGCTGCTGATTCAGTCAATCCCAAGGCCTGCTCCTGCTTTATTGGAACTGGGACTGTGCTTGTGTAGCCTTCACTGGACTGTACTTCAGTCTCACCCAGGTGAGAAGGACCTTTCTTAAACCAACCCTCTAAGTTATCTTTGCTGTCTATGGGCTGAAATATCTGGAAATTGCTAGTACTGTGAATTATTCAGTTGCCCAGAGGCCTGTTCTGCCTTTGCTGGAGACAATTCTGTGCTGGTGCGGCCTGTACTGGACTGCACTTCTCTCTCATCCTGGTGCAATAGAACTTTCCTGCCAACCTTCCAAGTTGTCTTGGGCTGGAAATTTGTTTCACTCTATGTTTTTGTGGGTTCTGCTGCTCTAGAATTTGTTTAGAATCAATTTGGAGGGTTTTAGGGAAGAGCTTAGGCTAGTGCCGGCCTTTACTCTGCCATCTGGGCTCCGCCTAGGGTAAACTTTTTGACCTTGCCTCCATTTTCTCTATAATAAAGTAACAGTGATATCTGTGTTAACACAATAACAGTGTGTATTAATAAACTAGTGATGGTAAAGTTCCTGGAAAAGTCAAAATGCCTTAGAAGCTAAGGCCCTGTAAGGATACAAGAACAAAGAAGAAAACAAATCTTAAATAATGCCTCCAAAAGATCTCCTTCGAGTCCCTGATCTCTGCATTTTTCAAAGTTCTACACAGTTCAGCCCAAGGATCACCCCTCAGCAGGTAAGGAAGAGTATGAAACTCTATATGTTTTTGCAATGGATGAGAATAAATTAGCTTGTCACAGGTGTTGCAGTTGCCCACTGAAGGGCAGCATTCACAGTGTCCGGGAGCCTTCACACTTCTGTGGTGGTCTCTTCTGAGGAAACTCTGGCCTCTAATAGAAATCATGTCAGAATACCAGCTGGCACATAATTTGCTAGAGGGTTACACTACACTCTGGGGACTACTGGAGTTTGTTTTGGTGCATCTCTGGATCCTGTGTGCACAGGGAAGATCTGTAAAACACTGGGAAGGAAGCTCAAAAGAAATCCTAATAAAGAATAAGGCTTAGAGAGATTGGTACTGAATTTAGACTAGGACTATACACTGCTGCAGCTGAACCATAAGATGTGAACTATAAAACACCCAGGGAAAATCTGATTACCCTAGGATGATCTAAATTGAGACTCAATGACCACAATTAATTTGAGAAAAACACATCATTTTGATGTTTCTTAAAGACTCACATTAGATACAGGAGTTCTTAAGTCAGAGTCCATGAACTTCTCTTAAAAATATTTTTACAACTCTATTTCTTTAAAACTGGTTATAAAACCAAAACAAAACAAAAATTGGTTTGCTTTGTCATCCTAGGTATTTTATTTTATTCATTTAAAAAGATTATCTTGAGAAGGGATCTGTAGGTTTCACTAAACTGCTAATGGGGCCCATCTTAACACACACACACACACACACACACACATCCAGACACACAAATTTAAGAAAGTATTGTAAGAAGTTAGCACTTATATGTGAGATTATTTAGGTTGTACTTATTATTTGTGGCTTTGAAATCACTGAAGCAATGGAAAATATATTGAAGATGAGAAGAACTTCTACAGTAAGGTAGAAATTAGAAGTTGCTGATCTTAAGTTGCCTCTGAAATCTTGAGACAGTGTCACCTGACAGATGTGAATTAAAAAGACCGGTTCTTTTTAAAATTTTATTTACTTTTAGTTTACAACATTCAGTTCCACAAGGTTTTGAGTTCCAAATTTTCTCTCCCTCCCTCTTCTCTCCCACCAGCCCCTGCTCCCCCCATGGTGGCATGCAATCCGATTATATTGGTTCTACACCTACCTTCATATTAAACATTAGTCAAGTTGTAAAGAGAAATTATAACCAATGGAATGAACAAAGAAGAAGAAACAAAATAAAACAAACCAAAAAAGAGAGTAAGTAGTTTGCTTCAATCTGCATTCAGATTCCATAATTCAGTCTCTGGATGTGGATAGCTTTTTCCATCATGAGTTGTTTGGAGTTGTCTTATAACCTTGTATTGCTGAGAAGAGCCCAGTCTATTAAAATTAGTGATCACAGATACAATGTGTCTGTACTTGTGTACAAAGTTCTCCTGGTTCTGCTCCCCTCACTCAGCATCAGTTTATATGAGACTCTCCAGGTTATTATGGAGTTCGTCTGTTCCTCATTTCTCATAGCACAATAGTATTCCATTATATTCATATACCGCAACTTGTTTAGCCATTCACCTGTTGAAGGGCATCCCCTTGATTTCCAGTTCTTTGCCACAACCAAAAGAGTTGCTATAAATATTTTTGTACATATGGTCCTTTTCCAATTTGTATGATCTCTTTGGAATACAGCATTAGAAGTGGTATTGCTGGGCCAAAGGGTATGCACATTTTTATAGCCCTTTGGGCATAGTTCCAAATTGCTCTCCAGAATGGTTGGATCAGTTTACAGCTCCACTAACAATGCACCAGTATTCAAATTTTCCCACATCTTCTCCAGCATTTCTCATTTTCCTGTTTTGTCATGTTAGCCAATGTGACTGGTGAGATGTGGTACCTCATAGTTGTTTTAATTTGCATTTCTCTAATCAATAGTGATTTAGAGCATTTTTTCATGTGATTATAGATATCTTTAGTTTCTTTCTCTGAAAACTGTTTGTTTATATCCTTTGACCATTTATCAATTATCAGCTTGTATTCTTATACATTTGACTCGATTCTCTGCAAATGTTAGAAATGAGGTTTTTATCAGAGACACTGGTTGTAAAATGTCAAAAAGATTAGTTCTTAAGGCCAGGCTGATTGTGTCCATAGCAGAGACAAAGATATATACATTCATGGGCAAATTATTGGTGTAAGAGTATTTATTTTGCTAACCAAATATTTACTCAAAAAAATAATCCCCCCCCCCAACCTCTCGAAAAGAAATAAATCTATTTTCATTAATCATTGGGGGGAGGTTGTATTTTATATGCTTTTGGAATGACGAAAGCCACAGTTTAACATAATGATGTTTTTTTTAATATTGGAAACATTTAAATAAGCTATACTATTTTAATTATATGAAGTACAGTGCTATATGCTCCTAGAAGTATAAGGAAAGGAGTTAATTGAGGTGAAGAGCACCCTTCGGTGATGGGAAAACGCATTCATACACATGTATGGGTGTATCTGTATGGGTGATAATCTAGATTTAGGCATACACATGATAATCACCCATTGATTCATAAAAATGTATTCAGATCAAAACCTATGAGACTTGATACTGAAGCCAGGACCATTCAAAAAGCATTCAGCAAATTGTTATTATTTAAGATCTGAGCCTTCAAGATTCAGTTCATAGTCAATGTAAAACCATATTTTAGTCCATGATTTATAACCCTGAGACATAACTAGGGTACATTTCAAAAGCGCTCAGTCTGGTGCAATGTAACACTCTCAACAGGAGAATTTCTCTAGAGGATTCAGTGTCTAAAGTATTCATTTGCCTTCTTAAAGTGAGGACTCCATAAAACCTGTTAACTGAGTTGAGTGTATGCTATTGATTGCATTCACATGAATGCAGAATATGGCTATGGGGATAAAACCTCAGAAACTAATTTTGCTCTGGAGAATTTTTATCAATATCTTCTAGTTGGTGGAAAAGATATAAGCAAAGAGATAGAATTTTCCATCCTTGATTGATTCAGAAAATATTCATTAGGATATATATATATATATATGTATATATATATATACACACACACACACACACACACACACATATACATGTATATATACATATACACATGCATATATGATATATATGTACACATACACAAATATATACATATATATGTCTCCCAGTGAGGTGCTATCATTATGCCCATTTGATAGTTGAGGAAACTGAGGCAAACAAAGGTTAATGGATTTGCCCAGGGTCACACAGTTAGTCAGTGTCTAAAGCTAGACTTGAACTCAAATCTTCCTGACCATGGTCCAGAGTTCTATCCACTGCACCACCTAGCTAGGGAAGACTTCATAGAGCTAGTGACACTTAATCTGTGTCTTAAAGGAAGGGAAAGATTTCAAATGGTAGAGACATGGAAGGCATCAATTCTAGGCTTGGTGGATAGCTTGAACAAATGTACAGAGGGGAGAACAAAATTAGGCAATAATAAAAAGTTACTATGGCAAGTAGAGTGCATGAAGGAAAATCGTGTGCAATAAAACCTGAAGGATGGGTCAGAGTCTGTTTGTAGAGAGCCCTGGATGGTAAGAAGTTTCTTTTTGATCAAATAGGCAGTGGCCACTAAAATGGGGCAGGTTATGACCAGATGTATATATTGGAAAGATTATTTTAGCCACTGATTTCTCTTATTTAAATGATTGCTTCCATTTTATATATGATAACCAGACAATTTATCCTCAAATTTATACACACAAAGGACCTCTGTTCAAATTGCAATTCTTTTTTGAGATGTTCTGGTTTTCTTTATATATATCAGATTTCTATTTTATGAGCATTAAGAGAAATGATACCAAATCTCTTAGATACTAAAATTGTTTGAGAACATTTTAAAATGACTTTGGCATTATGAAGATATGTGTTGATATGATATGATATGTATACATATTAATATATCATATATTTCTCATATATATTTCTCAGAGAATGAATTGTTTAACATTTTTGGAGTGTCTGTATCTATGCATATATGTATATAGGCATTTATATATGCTTGAGGAATTAAAGAATACATACTAATAAATATATGATGTACATACATGTATGTATGCATGTGTATATGCATATGTACATACATATATATTTCTCTATAGATACACTTTTTTCATTAGATTCATTTTCTTCAATTACAAGGCAAATTTATCAATTGGATGATTGTTTTTTGCCATGCATGGTCTTTCAGCTATATATAGCTTACATAACGAGTCAGAGTACAAATACACTATCAATCAATTAATCAATAAGTATTTATTAAGGACCCCACGATTTGACAGGTTTTCTAGGTGATAGAGATATAACGACAAAAAGGAAACCTCAGGGAATGAATATTCTATTGGGGAGATAAAACATACATATAAGCTTATAATACCAAACAGATACAAAGTAAATACAATGGAGTTGGTGAAGCAGGGCATTACTTGCTGGAGACTGGTTGTCAGGAATTCATGAATGCGATGGGATTTAAGCAGAACTTTGAAAGACGCTAGTGACTCTGAGCAGTGGGAGTAAAGAGGGAGTGCATTCCAGGCATGGGAACTAGCCTGGGCAAAAACTTGGAGGCAAGGAATAGCAAAAAGGTCAGTTAGGCTGGATTGTAGGGTGTGGAGAAAGAAAGCAATGTGGAATTAAGCTTGAATGGTAGTCTGGGTCTAGGTGGCAAAGGGCTATGCATGTAGGATTATAGGATCAGAGATGCGGAACTCAAAGAGACCTTAGAGGCCACCTAACCAACCCTCAACACCCACCCCCTTAAATTACAGATGAGGAAACTGAGTCCTAGAGAGGTTGATGACTTTTTCCAGGCCACACCATTGGCAGTCAGGGTGTCTGACTCCAAATCTGATGACCTGTGAAGTGGTACCACACTTCACACACAATCAAAGGACTTCTGTTCAAATTCCAGTTCTGGATCTATGACTCTATGATCTTATTTTTCTAGATTAATATCTCACCCTACCACCAATTGAGAGATAATACCTTTAACTTAACAACTTTGTCTGAAATGCCCAGAAAGCAGAAGTCAGACTGAAGTATATGAGTTATTGAAGTAAGAGCTTCAGTTCTTCAGCTTATAAAACATACATGGACATAGTCTACCAGGGACTATTACGTTCTTTTTAAGATTTTTGCCTTATAATCTTACATATAGACATGTTTATTTTCTTAAGTTTGACAGATAAACAAAATGACATATGTCTTTGCCCTTCTGTAAACCCTAGGTGAAGTTTGTGCTCACAATTTATGACATCTCTTAATCCAGGGGCAGTAATCTTCATTTACCTCATTATGGAGTCAAGATAAGATTCTCCACATTTCTCAAATAGTTGGATGTAATTTATTGTCACCATAGAAAAATCAGATTTAAACCCCTCTGGACTCTGATGGCCCAGAGCTAGTCTCCAGAGTTCAAAGGGGCAGCCTTCTCATGCGATTAAGTTATCACTCACGGGGCTTTGCTAACCCTTGCTGTACTCTGGTAGTTTTGGGGGCCTGAAGGCTTATGGGACACTTCAAATCCCTCATATACTGGTTATGCATATTTTGTTGTATAAATCACAAGTGTCATAGTAAAACACTCTAAATGAATTGTTTCCTGCCACTAGAAGCAAAAAAAAAGAAAATGAAATTGAAAATCTTGTTTCCTCATGAAGTCAAACTCCTCTGGACAAACCTCCAGTGCCAAATGTGGTTTCCATTTACTGTTTTTGGATTTATTTGTCTGTGCCAAAGTTCAGGTGTGCCAGCTCTTTGTAATAAGCCCTTTGGATGAAAGCTTGGCCAGCTCAAAGGATCCTGATGGATTTTATTGCTCCCTTTTAAGATTATTGTTCAGAAATACCAAGTCTAATTTTGAAATCAATTAGCTATTCAGCCTGATGAGGTGTTGGCCCAGCTCAGGTTCACACCCGCTGTCCTCAGATTATTGCTAACTTGAGTCGGGTCCTCCTGAGGTACTGCTTCCCAGCATCTGGTGTGCATATGTGTGGTGTCCTCAGTGAATGCTGCTGATGGTTTAAATAGCAAAAAAAAAAAAAAAAGGCAGCCCTCTAACGAAGAAAGCTTTATATATTTGCTGCTGTTGGCTAGGAAGACAAACCTTTTTATAATACGATGTAAAGGTGGGGGGGGGGGGGGGAAGAAACCTGACAAACTTCATTGTTTTCAATTGTGATTTTTTTTAAAGTTCTGGGTCCAGAGAATGTAAGTTTTCAAAATGAAAGGGAGATTAAATAGAAGGAATGAGACAGGAATCAGATTATCTGCTACCTACCAGTACCAAACAAATGTCTTTTCTTCCTTGTGTCTCCCCCATTACCAGGCTAGAAGTGTTATAACTTTCCCAGAAGGCCAACTTACAAAAGGGAATGACATCTCATTGGGCAGGCAAGCCACACTTCTGAAGGTGCAGATTCAACTTTTTAAGGGCAAAGAGTTCTGGGAACACGGCCAGAGTCTCTTAGGTACCACCCATATGGTTCAAAAGGAGTGGTAGACAGTTTATAAAAAAAAAAAGAAAATGAAAAAAAAACCCACCCTTTTCCTACTCATTGGCCTCCTTTCCCACTCACTGGCCTCTCAGCCTTTGGGGAAAGTAGGGTGTGTTGAATTGTTCTCTCACTTGACACCACTGAAATCCTGAAATGGGGCCATTATAAGACTGTCTCATGTGAAGCCAAACAATAAAGACATAAATACAAGGCATTTTCCATGACTATTTTTATAGAAAAGAACATTTCATTTTTCTCTTCTTTTTTTTTTTTGAACTTTATAATGAGGGACACAAGTATCAGAGCCATTTACAAATGAGGAATAAAATTAATTCAAAACATTATTTTTATTGAAGAGAGTATAGCTATCTGCTAGACGACTTTCATGGATAAGACCTCATGACTGGCCATGTTCTCTCTAAAGTTATGCTCAGGAGAGGCACTTTAGCATAGTGAATAAAATATTGGACTAGAAGGCAGAAAGACCTGAGTTCAAAACCTTCCTTAAGATGCTTACTAGCTTCATGATTCTTGGCAGCTCATTTATACTCGTCTATAAAATGAGGAATCTGGACACAATGGCTTTGATAACTCAAAATCATGACTGTAAGCTCCAGCAGGTCCCAAGAAACTTGTAGATTTGAGTAAGTGCCTGATGCTGTTTGAATTCCAACCTAGTAAAGTTCGGAGTGGTTCATTTTCAAAAGATTGGCCACTGGTAATGAGCTTTGTGTTGATCGTAATTCACAAAATTCATCTACTAAGGTGTTGAAGGGTTGCAATCACCACCAGAGGAGGGCCTACCCCCAGAACTGAAATCACAGCTCCGAGGAAGTATTGAAAGGATGAGAATGATGATGATGATGATGATGTTTCACATTTAAGGTATGTAACAGTTTAGTAAGTAACAATATTTTGAATATAACTAGTGATTTTTTCCCCTATAAGTAGATAGTTTTGCCATATATTAGCTCATATAGTTTAAAAATATTTTTAAAATCTGCCTAGCAAATGGATAGAGAACTGGTCCCAGAGCCAGGAAGACATGGGCTCAAGCCCTATCTCTGACATAACTGACTGTGTGACCCTGAGCAAGTCACTGAGTCAGTGTTCTAGCCATGTCCACAACAACAACTAATATTTGTATGGGACTTGTTATGTATTAGGTTATGGGCTAAATCTTTTACAATTATTATCTCATTTGACCAAGATTGTAAGTTGCAGGGGCAGTTAGGTAGGTGGTGCAGTGAATAAAGCACTGACCCTGGAGTCAGGAGGACCTGAGTTCAAATCTGGTCTCAGATACTTTACATACTTATTAGCTGTGTGAACTTGGGCAAGTCACTTATTAAGTGCCTTGTCTTCTGCCCTCCAAAAAAAGAAAAAAAGAAGAAAAAACAGATTGTAAGTTGCAGAAAAGGTGCCAAATTGCATTGGTAGATGAAGTTTTCTGGTCTAGAAGTTCCCTGCATCATTGTAATGCCAAGTTTACATCGATTTTTCTATATCATTTATGTCCTTATCCTTACTTCTATCATCCATATATACAGCTATGAGGCGTTCCAAAAGTCTTAGTGCAGCTTTAATTACTCAAAACTGCATGAAGACTTTTGGGACATGCTACATTTACGCATGCAGACAAACATATATCCGGGGGGAAATATTAGATGGTAGATAGAAATAGGAAAACAATCTGCACAGTGAGTAAACCATTGTAAATGACACTATAAAACAAACAAACAAACAAAAACCTCCCGAAAGATTATTCTGTGGAATTATAATGGTCACTCATGGCCTCTGACCCAGAGATATCTCTGCTAGGTCTATACACCAGAGAAATTAATGACAAAGGCAAAGGACCTATATGTACAAAAATTTATTTATAGCAACATTTTTTGTCTTAATGTAGAAATAAAAAATAACTGATAATTGGAAAATAAATTCATGGGTGTCCAACAATTGGGGCTGAACAAATTATGGGATATTATTGCTTCAGAAGGAATGATAAAAGGGAGAAACTCAGGGAAACACCAGAAGACTTACATGAAGTGGTGTAGAATCATTTGAACAGAACTAGGATAACAATTATATAGTGACTACAATATTGTAAAGAGAATTGATCAGAACTCTGATGAAGCTGGAAATAATTATGTTTTCATAGAGGTCCTGAGATGAAGCATGTTCTTCACATCCTGAACAAGAGGGGATAAATAAGAGTTGCAGAATAAGATCTACATTTTTAGATATGGTCAATGTCTCATTTTATTTGGCTTCATTGTACTTATGTCATAAGGGAGAAGTTTTCTGTTTGTTAGTTTTGTTTTTAGTTGAAGAGGGAACAATTGGGGGGGAGGGAACAATTGATGTTGACGTCAGAAAAAAAAAAAGAAGAAAAGAGAAAATGGGGTCATTGGAGCATTTAACAAAAACCCAGAAAAGAACAGAAGGAGATTTGGAGGAAGATACAAACAAGCAGGTCAGCTTTAAAACTAATATTAAATTTATTATATGCTATTTTTAAAAATGGAAGCTGCTTACAGTAGAAATTCATGGTTTTCTATGTAACACACTTTTTATTCCTAACATATGGAAATGTTTATATTAATTGGTGTTTTCAAATACAGAATAAAAAATTAAAAGTATTAAAATAATTACAATCAAATGACCCTGAAGAAGAGAAGAAAAAAATGAAACTTAATCCCTTATTTGCTGAGGTGAGTGACTGTAGGTGTGGAAAATTGTATATATTCTTTCCACTCAGGTCAGATGAGATAATGGATGTAAATTACTTCACAAACCTTAAAGCTCCAATTAAATCCTAGTTATGATGATTGTTGTTGTTGTTAGCCTATAGTTACCACTTACCAATCTGTTGGTGACTTAATTACCTGAGCCCTCTACTGTACACCTTCTTTGCTCAAATGTTTGTAAAGCAATACAGGAGTGTGCTGATAAATGTTTAACAACCAGTTCTCTGGGGGAGGGGGGAGGGAGAGTATGTGTGAATTTTAAAGTTTAATCGGCATTATTAATATTTTCTTAAGTGTAGAAAATATCAAGACCAGGTTTGTAGCATGTATGATTTCTGAGTTGTAAATGTAGTATAAATGCTCACGTTGAGAATTTAACAACCAGCTTTCATAAGTCTTATTAGAGCTGATTCAAACATAGCCCTGGTTCAGTTAAGAAGTCTATCAGGAAATGAGTATGGTATAAAAATATAAAAATACATAAAGAAAAGATTAAAGAAAAAGAAAACACACAAACGGAAGTGACATGGTACTTACTTGGTATATTGCGAGCTTAAGGGTTTTTTAAGGATAAAATCATTTGCTTAAATTTGCATGCTTGGGAAAGCTTGATATGAATGACACTGCCCAGTTTTCTCTACTAATGACAAGGACTTTTAGGGAATCATGACTGTTAGTCTTCCACCAAAAAATTGCTGCAGGATGGGAAGAGGAGGAGACATTATTCACTGAATTCTATGTCTAAATCCTGTTAATGAGACTCCAATATCCTGCATATGTTAAGGGCTAGTGCTTTTTACAGTGAGGTACCTCCTCAGCAATGACCAACTGAGAACCCAAAAGGTTGAATTCCACAGAAGAGCCAGGCAATTTATCTAGAGTGAGAAGGAGATTTAACAGAGGTTTCTCAAGCAAACAGACTAGCCAGGGAAAGGAGGGCGATGACGGTGATGATGACGACTGACATTTCTTTAGAGGTTTGAAGAGTACCTTACAGACATTATTTCCTTTGGTACTCATAACAATCTCATGAGATAAATACTATTATTAGCCCCATTTCACAATGAAGAAACTGAGGCTCAGAGAATTTAAATGATTTGAGGTGGCATTAGAACTCATACTTCCTCCTTATACAAAGAAAAGAGAATCCTCAGCAATAGTCTTAAAGCTATGAGACAATTATTTTTTATTGAAGGATCTTAATGCATTACTAATCCTAAGCCTCTTTAAGTCTATGTTAACATAAATTCATGTGTACTCACTTGCTAGGGAGTGGGTGGGGAGTGGGGAGAGAGATAGAGAGAGAGACAGAGACAGAGACAGAGACAGAGAGACAGAGACAGACAGAGAGAGACAGAGACAGAGAGAGAGAGAGAGAGAGAGAGAGATGGAAAGGGGGGGCTAATTACCCTTTTCCCCATCAGAATAGTCATCAGATTATAGAATCATAAGATCATAGATTTAGAAAGAGAAGGGCCGTTAGAGGCAATTTAATGGAGCTCTCTGAATTTACAAATGGAGAATTGAGGGTCTTGCTCAAGGTCATACTAAAGGAAGGTAGAAGAGCTAGTATGCAAACTCAGGTTCTCTTCCTTCAAACCCAGCATGCTTTCTCCCCTGTGCTGCGCCCCCGTTGAAGCATAGCTTGCTATCCACCGCTTCCTAAAGAAATGGTGAAAAGCCAAGCTGCTCCTCACTGTTCCATTTCCTCAGAAAGAAGGGAAACTGAAAGCAGAGCTAAGAAGCCCCTTCTCCCTTGTCTTGGCAGACAGCTTGGCAGAGCCAAGTAAGGGTGAAGGTATATTTCCTTAGAATACCTGGGTCTTCAAATCTGGCCATTACTTCTGTCCAAGCAAGGTCCCATGCTAGGATTTAGGTCTACTCTCTTTAAATTTAAGACAATTCCAAGATCTGCTCAATATTAAGGTAAGTGGAGATGGTCTTCCTTTTCCAAGAAAGGAGACAGTTTTGAATCAAAGTGATCCCCCCAATAGTTTGGTTCCCATTTTCCTGAGGTCTCTTGTTCTGGTTGAAAATGAAGGAGATGAGGAAAACAATAATTAGGGTGAAACAAGAAAAGCTTTTCTCTAGGATACCAGAATTTTAGGTACAAAACCACCATGGATTGTTCTTTCTCTTCCCCACAAAGCCACACACCAATTGAAAGCCTCCCTGTCCAAAACCATTCTCAGGGACAACAGCTTATTCTGGAGTATACTTTCTCCAGAAGTCACAGCCCTGCTCAATCCTGCCCCCTGCATTCCTAGCACTGGTCAGTCTTAGAGCAATCTAGATTCTTACCATTGTCCCATGATGCATTTCCATTCCTGGTTTGGCATAACCAAGATCCATATCCTGACTCTTTATTGCCCCAAGGATAGCTTTGAGGGAGGGGTAAATTGTCTAAAAAGGTTAAGTTGGAAACAGGAATCAATGGATAACCTGCAATATTGTCAAAGATGGCTAAGCAGTCTCGTTCCTAACTGCATATCAATGCAGTTGCATGTTAAATAAACACAGATGAAATCAGAGATCTTTGGAAGGACTGATTAGTCACTTAATCAACAAGCATCTACAATATGCCAGGCACTGTACTAGGTATTGGGAAGATAACAAACGTGAAATAGTCTTACTGTCAAACTTCCATTCTGCTGGGTAGACAATGCATGCACAAATAATTTATATTATGTATAGGTTATTGTTGTTGTTGGGTCATTTCAGTCATGCCCAACTCTTCTACCCCTTTTGAGTTTTCCTTGGAAAAGTTAGTTGAGTGGTTTGCCATTTACTTCTCCAGCCCATTTTACAGATGAGGAAATGGAGGCAAACAGGGTGAGTAACTTGCCTAGGGTCACACAGCTAGTAAGTGCTTGAAGCCAGATTTGAATTTGTATTTTCCTGACTCTAGGCTCAGTGCTCTATCCATTGTGCCACCTAGCCGCCTCCATACTTAGAATAATACAAGGCAATTTTCAGAGAGGAAACACTAATGGCTGGAGGCACCAGGAAAACCCTGAGGTTTGTAGTAAATTAATTTGTAGGGATTTGAAGAGGTAGGGGTGAAGAAAGAGTGAAACAACCCAGAAACAGGAGATAGAAGGTTGTATGTGAGGAATATAACAAGAAGGATAGTTTGGCTAGCCCAAAGAGCACCTGTATGGTGCTTAAAGAAGACCAGACCTTCACAATTCTGACTGATTCTATTCCTTCCTCTTTAGAAGTGGATGTTCCTCTAGCATCCCAGCATCAGGCAGGCTGAACCTTCACTCCTCCAGACTTCCATTACGGGTGCTCACTTCCGTTTGTCAGTGATAAGCAAAACATCCAATATGAGGAGCAAGGTAAAATTTCTTTCTGATATTCTGAGTACACAAGATCCTTTTGAGCCCTGAATGCTATTAAAGACAAGGTTGGTGAGTTTAAAGCATGGCAAACAAATTAATTCAATGATTACTGAACATTTTTTAGCATGCTGTAGGGAAAATCATAAGAGTCTTGCAGTCAGAAATTGTTGTTTAGTCATTTTCTGTTGCGTCTGACTTTTCCTATACATGTCATTTAGCCTCCCTGCATTTTTCCCCTACATCTGTAAAATGGGTTGCATACGAGCTTCACAGGGCTTTTGTGAAGCAAGCACATTATAAATCTTGAAGCAAAGTGAAAGTTTAAGTTACTATTTTAGTGTCATTCTCAATAGCCATCGTAATAGAGTACTCTTTTCATCATCATTATCAATAACAAAATAATTATCAATCCCTCTCATATCAGTCCTTGGTCCTAGTTTAACAACTGTCTGCTCACACTAGACACGAGTTGGACATTTTCAGGGGCAGCACTTTTGCCAACTTTAGGTATTAAAAGACTTGAAGAGATAGCTGAAAAGGTAGACAGGGGAGGAGAGCTAGAGTTTTACATGGAGACTGGAGAAATGGAGTAATTTAAGGTGGAAAAGTCCTGCCAACCATCATGCTCAACCCTTTTTTGTATAACCAAAATATGGCTTTGTTTTTCTCTGGTAAGGAAATATATTGATGAAGGTAGGCAATTCATTTCCCCCTTCTCTTGGGCCTCGTCTTCCCCATTTATAAAAGTGAGGTGAACCAGATGATCTCTAGGGTCTTTTCTATCCCTAAGTCCTTTAATTCTATAAAGAAGTAGAGAAATAGCATCCTTTTTCTTCATCTTTCTGAGGACAAAGAAGACCGAGCCGTATAATGTCAATAACTCACTTTTACGTGTCTTTAAGGTTTAAGAAATGCATTCCCCATAACAACTCTGTGAGACAGGCAGTGCAGTTGTTATCATTATCTTAATTTCAAGAGTTTGATTGACTTAACCAGTATCACATAGGAATCAGTAAGGTGCAGATCTATGGGGGCAGCTAGGTGGCACATAGAGTTCTGAGCCTGGAGTCAGGAAGACTCATCTTAGTGAGTTCAAATCTGGCCTCAGACACTTACTTAGCTGTGTGATCCGGGGCAAGTCACTTAACCCTGTTTGCCTCAGTTTCCTCATCTGTAAAATGAACTGGAGAAGAAAATGGCAAACCACTTCCAATGGGCTCACAAAGTATCAGACATGACTGAACAAGAAGGACAACAAAGGGGCAGAACTAGGACTGTAGGGCAGGTCCTCTCCTTTAAAATCCAGGGTTCATCCCCCTGGCTAGTTGCTGTAGTTGCCTTTTTGCTGTCATGGCCCAAATATAGGCTCTCAGGAGGGCTGCTACAGTGAAAGGAATTATTCTCTTCCTCCATGTCTTCAGATATCTGAGATGCAGCAATTTTATTTGAGAGATACAATAGAAACTTCTCTCCATTCCTACCTAAATTTTAACATTTTTCCCCAACTCACAGGAGCTATACTGGCTGTGACAATTCATGAACACTAACAACTGGTAAATGGGCTACAACTTGCATTAGTAGAGAGGGCACCCACATCAATGAAATCACAGATCTTTGGAAGAATTGGAATTAGCAATATAAGGATTAAATATGCCTCTTTGGCTTTAAGAAATTTATATCGAGCATCTGTGTGGCAAAATAGAAAGAGCTCAGGATTTGGAGTCAAAGTGCATGGATTTGAAATGCAAGATCTTGCTATATTGCAGAAGGCATTGAAAGTCCTCATTGTAAAACAGACTAGGTATTCTCAGAGGTCCTTCCCAGGTTAAGGTCCTGTGATAATTTAGATCTGCAATATTTTTGAAAAAGTTTTTTCTGGTACCCCAACAGATAGGGCATTAAAGCACAGAAGGGGGGAAAGTGTCTTATAAGTTCATATAATTGGTGAAGCCCAAATTAGGATAATTTAGCAAACATGTTAAAAATCTTTAATTTTTTTTTTTTATTCTGAACTTAACAACAAAAAGACAAGCATATCCCTATGCAAAGTACGGCAGAAAAGGTGGGCTGCAAATGCAATTGAAATCTACCCCACAGATAGCCTGCTCCTCTACGTATTCAATAAATTCAACATTTCTCCCCAATGCACTCTGCCGTTTGTTTCCTACTGACCTCTTCCTTCTGCTCTCTTCTGTTCAAACAAAACAAAACAAAACAAAAACAACTTTAATTATTCTATTTTCCTACTCCTTTTTTTTTTCATTTTGGTAACTTTTTTCTTCAACCCCATCCCAAGGCTTTCCTCAAATTAAAAGGAAGAAAAATAGCAACAACACCCAAACCCTTCTATCAAATATGAATAGACAAGGAAAACAAATCACAATGGCCAAATCTCATACTGTGTCCTGAGTTAGTGGTCACATTGTGTGAGGGTGGGTAACACATTTCCTCACCGGTCCTCTAAAATAATGGTTCAGAGAACCTTTATTAAGCATAGATTCATCTTCCTGAATTCAAATCTGGCCTCAGACACTAGCTGGGTGATTCTGTTTTCCTCAGTTTCATCTGTAAAAATGAGCTGGAGAAGGAAATGGCGAGCCGCTTCAGTCTTTTTGCCAAGAAAACTCCAGATGGGGTAACGGAGGGTCAGACCCAGCTAAAACAGCTCAATGACAATAACAAACAAAGCTCAAAGATAGTCAACACAGGTCCTGTTCAAAAGGTATGCCTGTAGATCGTCTCTAATTTATCATATATATGTATATATTTTTATTATAAATCTATCTATCTATCTATCTATCTATCTATCTATCTATCTATC
>CM053592.1:56048640-56087266 GCA_028646515.1 Pseudochirops corinnae
ACATAGGAGAGAATGGATTGGGGGAGGGGGGACGCACTGGGATGGCTGTTTGGGGGCGGTGGGTGGGGTGAAGAGGGGGAGAAAATATGTAACTCAAAATTTTGTGGAAATGAATGATGCAAACTATAATAAAATTAAAAAAAAATTGTCCCAGGAAGATCCCCGTTATGCCCCTGTTCTTATTTGTCTCCACCCACACTTTATTTGCCCTAAGGTGTTATTTCAATTCTTTTGGTGGGGGAAAATCTTGAGAGCTTGAAATTTTCTGATCTACTCATTCATCTTCCCAGAATCCTCTTGAAGGAGAGACTTTTAAGAAAACATTTTGTTCAACTGAATTTAGTACCTTTCTTGTAGTCGATGAATAATATGAACAAGTGGGACTTTATACTCTCTGTAAGCTTCAGGAAGACAAAAAAAAAAAAACTTCTAGAGATACATGTGTGGTAAAAAGATAACTGGTCCTGGAGTTAGAAGATCTACGTTTGAAGGCCAGCTCTGCTGCTTATTACTTGTGTACTTTTGGGAAAGTTACTTAATCTTGGTAAATCTGTTTTCTCATCTGTAAAATGAGGCCATTGTAATAGACAGACTCTTAGGGACCTTCTAGTCCTAAATTCTATGATTCTGTACAGTTGAGTCTTTTCCTAGCTTTTTATCTGCTAGTCACTTAAACTAATTCTTAAGTAATAATAATAATCTTAGGCATAGCATAGGGCCTAAATTGTTGAGGATAAAGAAAACAAGATCCCTCCCTTCGAGGAGCTTGCCTCTAATGGTGTGAATACCCATTCCATATTGTATGCTTGCCTATGCTCATTTTGTTCTTTATGTTCTTTACTGCACTAGGAATTTTGGGACACCCAACACTATTACAAGTTGAACTCATGTCGTTTGAATGTCAAATGCATGCTTATTTTATGGAGAGCACACATGGTAAGGGCTTACCTGGTGGTTAGAAGAAGGAATATAAGCACATTTTTAACATATCTCTAAAGAACTTCAGTACTGACTGTGAGACGTGGGAAACACTAGCACAGGACCATCATGGACTGCCTGCATCAAAGATGGCACTATGTTCCATGAGCAAAGTAGAATTGCAGAAGCACAAAGGAAGTGTGAGCAGCATAAATCCAGAGCCACTTCCATGTTAAATGTTCCAACAAACTACTTGTGCCCAACATGTGGCAGTGCCTTCCAAACTTGTATTGGTCTGATAAGTCACAACCAAACACAACTTACCCTGACTCCAATGTCGTGATGTCATTGGTCTTCAAAAATGAAGGACAAACAATAGCAACTGTATATTGCAGATATAATTCATCCTAGCTTGAACAAATTAGAGAAAAACATTTTTTAAGGGTCTTCCAGAAGAGGGCCAAGATGAGAAAACTGTCTACCACATAAATACTGCACCAATTTTTCTCCTTATCTCCAGGGTGTCCCTAAATTCTGGACACATAGGACATTATTCATATTTTCAAGAAATGAAATGAATGAAATTTTCAGAAACATTTTATTTAATTAGCATAAATTTTAGCCATGAAAATTTCATATGAAATAAAAGCTTTCATTGGCTATTGGGGACTATTTTCCATATTAATGAGATTAATTTAATTAATTAATGATATTTCCTATATGTATCCTATGTCTTCCTATGAAATCTCATTTATGCTAATTAAATAAAATGTTGTTGAAAATTTCATCCATTTCAATTCTTGAAAATATGCATAGTTAATGAGATTTCCTATGTGTCCAGACTTTAGGGACACTCTGTATGACAAAGTATATATTTATTTATCCAGTAGAGGAGAACAACTCTCAGGGCTCTTACATATTCATATGTTTTTATTCTTTTTGAAAACCTGCCAAGAATATACCCGAAAATCATAGTGGGTTTTGAACACTCTTTTTTTCTCGCTCTGGTCAATGTTCTGTGACTGATAGCCTTCGGTGCACATAGTGATTGAGAGCAGACGGCTGTATGCAAGGTGTTTATGAATTTCTTTTCTTTGAGGTGTCAGAAGCTTTTCTTATCTTCTACCCATTGGATAAATCCCTGCATTCAGTAAAGGAATCCATTGCTTCTTTCTCATACCTAACATAGTATATGTTTGGGTAGATATGTATGTGTATAAACCTGCATATCCTATGCAGGCCTATATTTTACATATGGAAAATACGCTCAAATATTCACACTATTTGCAGAAGTGTGTAGTTTTGATGGGGCTTTTGTAACATGATAGGCTTCCCTTTTGCTCTTTGTCTTGATTCGGGGTTTGGTATGAGTCCTCACTCTATTGCTCCAAAGACCTATAATTCTTCGTAGAGAAATCTGTTTTGCCTTAGAGTTATTGAAACAGGCAGTCTCTCTTCCCTTATCAAGAATGAAGCCTTTGATTCTCTAATTCACGTGGCTGCTTCAGAAATTAGGGCCACTGATTATAAGACAAGACCAGGACAGAGAGTATGAGGATGATTCAGTATAATTGAAGACTGTTGCTTGAAAAAAAAAATACTCCCCCCCCAACTCAAAGTATAGAATTTATTGTAACAAAATGTTGTTGTAGTTTCTATAGGCCATAATAACAGGATTATAGGATTTCAGAACTGTAAGAAACCTCAGAAGTCATCTAACCCAATCTACACCTGAACAGGAATCCTCTCTCTCACTTCTGTTAATAGAAGTAACAGAAGTTTTTATTTTAAGGCCTTCAGTGATGGGAAAAATCACCACTTCACAACAGCTTTTTCTACTTTTGCTCAACTAAATGTTTGGGATAGGGAGGGCGAGGGTTTTATGTAACTTACACTTGGTTTTGCCCTTTGTGAACAGGGAGAGTTTTCAGAGATTGGAGTGATAAATGTGGGAGAACAACTCTAAAGTAGGTCAAACTTGAGGTTTGCTTTTCCCATGCCTTTGATATATACATTTATTTTTTTTCCCCTCCAAACTTCTTTCCCAAAAAAGTGCATTAAACTTTTTTCTGAGATGAAATAATCACTGCAAAATGTACTTTAGTGTTGTGAAAACCGTTAAAAATAATTTCAGTTGAAGCGGAAGGAGCACAGGTGGGGAATGTATGTTTCTACTCTTGGATTTGCTTTAAATGTCTCTAAGTAGATTGGTTTTCTATGACTGATATTGGTGCAACCACAACCTTGCTGAACAGAGTAATGGCTCTTCTGTAATGGAATACCATTCATAGTAGCAGGGAAAGGAAATGGACCTAGAATTTAATTGATATCGGTGAGGCAGGTCAACATCTTTTGTGCAAATTCATAATCTCAAAAGAGATATCTAGAGCACTGGTGTAAAACTCAAATAGAAATAGGGCCACTCAATCTTTTATAAGGATTCCTGCTGCCAAAATATCAGCTTAGAAAACCACCTGTTAACATTGTCTATGTTGTATTGTATTCTTACTTATTTTTGCTAAACATTTCCCAATGACATTTAAACCTGGCAATGAGTTTGATACTTCCAATATAATCCTAGAGGAAAGAAAAATTGAGTTTGGTAACTGGCCTGGGCAAATATAGATCATACGTATCAGAAATGAGTATCTTCCTTTTTTCATGGGTATCCCAGACTTTGAGGGAAGCTTTACTTTACTGCCCCATATTACTTCTTATTCCATTCATATTAGAAAACATTTTTAAAAGCAAATAAAAACTGGCACTGTTGACAAAGTAAGCCAGAGGTCATGTCCATTGTTGTGATGACCATAGTGCCAGTGACTGATTTATCTCTCACTAACACTTAAGTCAGTTTTGCCTGTCTCTATCTCTTGCCTTTCTTCATTTATCCCAGGCCCTCTCCTTATTTTCTTCTTCCCTAATGAGCCATAATATGAAACTAAAAAATAATAGTTTCTCTATATTGAATAAAAGTTGTCTTCTGTTATTAGAAATTGTGCTTGAAATAAGCTATTCTTTAGTTTTGTTTTCTTTGAGGGTAAAGATGATAACCTTCTTCTCTCTAAGAAGTGATGAGAAAGCTGAGACAAACAGAGCCATCATTTGGTTTAGGGAGTGCCCTGGTAGTAGGAGACCCACCAACCAAAGCAGAAAGGGTTAAGGATGTGCTTTAAGGCAATGATCCCTACATTTGACAATGTGGTTAGCAGATAAATAGCATGAGTAGAAGCCCTACATCTTGATTACAGTGATATGCATTTTTTTCTAGTTAAGTTAATTTAAATTGATTTGCACAGAAGTAACCAAATGAAGTGACAGCTATCTAGAGAGGACCATAAATAATGGCTAACAATGAGCACTTTTTTTATTTTACCTCCTCTTGACTTAGTTCTTTTTCTCAGGTCTCTCCCTCAATTTAGAAAATATCAGTTAAGGCAATATATGCCACACTTCAGTTATCCTTGAACAGATCTCTCAGAAATCCCATCTGTTCCATAAAGCACCAATTAAGGTGCCAAAAACAGCTCTCCATTATGCAGGGCTTACTCTTTTAGTCTGTATCTTGGACGCATGATCCTCCTGGTTCTGCTTAGTGTCTGTTCTTTTGCCTAATGGGAACTGGCATTAACAAAAGAGAGGTGAGTGGAAATACCCCGGCTCTTATACTCAGGAAGGCCTTGCTTTGAACCACATGGGGTGTCTGGTTAGAAGAGATGATGGTCTCGGAGTCCCATAGGGGCTGTGTGGCTTTGGGATAAAGCCAAGCCACAGTTTGGTGTTGTGGATTTCTGCTTTTGTTTGCCTTTCCTTCTTGAAGAGGACCATGACATCAAGGAGGTGATGCCATGACATGCAAGTGAATTGGATTTAAGTAAGGGAGGGTTGTAGAGCGTAACCAGCCTCATTTTTTCCCCTGGTACAGGGGATAGAGCACTGGACTTAGAGTCAGGAACTCTGGATTTGAATCATGCCTCATAAAACTACCAATCACCAACTGTGACCTTGGGCAAGTCACTTAACCTGGGCCTCAGTTTCTTCATTTGTATAATGAGGGGGTTGGTCCCTTTCAATGTCAAAGTATGATCATGTGACCTTGATCAGGAGCAGTTTTTAGAGCCATGTGGGGATTTGGCCCCAGAAAAACTTCATCACAACACAGAAATTTTTCCTCTTGTGATTTCATTGCTCTACCCCAGGAAAGAAGTGTTTTATACTGAATAGGAATGAGGTGATGTCTCAGTTCTTCTGTCTGTATGAGATACTAATAGCTACTAGCAAGTCACTTACCTGGCCCCAGCAGTGGTGAAGAAAATGCATATTTTGTCTCTCTGGTATAACTATCTTTTCTTTTATACCCCTGTAGCTGCATAATAGAAGTGGCTTCCCTTGGATGAGAAAGTCTAATGAGATATATCGTTAAAAATCAAAAGACTTGGAAAATTTTAGGTCATGTGACCAATAAGATGGAAAATGAGACATTTTTTCTAATCCTCATGACTTCTCAAACCTTTCCAAAATAAGAATTATGTGAAAGAAGCAAAGTGATTGCATGTCTCTACACCAGGGTTTAAGACACTAAGAACCCTAATAAGGTAACAAACTGATGAACTAAGAGTACAGAAGGCTAATTCAGATAACATAAAATGACTCTATTCCAACCATTACCTGCAGAAGGGAATGGAATGTTATATTCCAAAAAAGCAAAGGAATATGGGATACAACCAAAGTAATAAATCCTACAAACCTGAGCTTGTCCAACAATGAAAAAGATGGATATTGAATATAAGAGAAGCATCTTAAGAATTCCTAGAAAAATAACCAGAAGTGAGCAAATTATCTGTTTTACACAACACCAGACAATAGAAATGCAATTAAAGGTAAACAAATTCAGCAATCAAGGAAAGTTAATGAAATGAATTACCCTAGAAATAATAAACTAAAAAGAAAACTACACCTACAAGCAACTATAGCAACAAACAGCAAAATAGCAACAGAAGAACCATTAAGAGATTTTTTTTTTCTAAAAGTACAAATAAAGTCCTATGAAATAGACTACAGTAATTCATTTACGAAATCATTTTTTATTATCAAGTTGGATTTACATCAGGGATACTCAGGTAGTTTGACATTGACAAAACAATCAACACAATCATATTAAAAACAAAAACATCTAAAACCACATGATTACTGTGAAATATATGGGAGAAGTCTTTGACAAAACGCAAACTTATTTTTGCTTAAAAAAAAAAAACAACTAAAAAAATAGAGGCAAAAAAGGACTATTTTAATATCATAAAATGATCTATTTAAAACCAAAAGCAAGCATTACTTGCAATATGGCTATATTAGAAACTTTTCAAATAAGTAGAGGAATAAAGCAAGGATGCCCACTCATCCCATTTTTATTTGATATAGTTCTAGAAATGCTAGCAAGAGTAAATAGAAAAGAAAAAGAAATTAAAGGCAAAAAGATAGGCAAAACATAACTCTGCTTATAACAATTATTTAGAAAATCTTAGGGAATCAGCAAAAATACTAATTAATACAATTAGTAGCTTCAGCAAAGTTGTAGGCTACAAAATACCTCCACTCCAACGAACACCATTTTGTTATAGTAACAAAAAACCCAAGAGTCAAGATAGAAAGGAAAATGCCACTCAAATACCTACAAAATGTATAAAATACTTGGCCATCGGTATACACATACAGTTATATAAATAAACACTTATATAAAAGCACACAAAACACTTACATAAATTCAATTACAGTTTGCTCCTTCAAGAAATAAAAGAAAAAACTTATATAGCTGAAGGAGCATGTACCCACGTTAGTACATTCCAATATAATTAAAATGATAATACTAGCAAAACAAAATCTAGCAAAAGTTTTACGGTTTTAATATTGTAAGAAACTATCAGATCAATACTTTGCATAAATAATAAAATAAGAAGAAAACACGTTTGGAGAAACAAAACATTAACATGAAAAGAAATAATAAGAAGAGGTAGGGATGAAGGGGGAATAGAATTTCTTGATCATAAACTATATTACAAAAGAACAGTCATCAAGATCATTTGATTTTGATTTAAAAAACAGATAAATAGATCAATTGAGTAATCTAACTAACATTTGTACAGTACCTACTAAATGCCAGCAGACATTATGCTTAGCACTTTACAAAAATATTTCATTTTATCTTCACAGCAACCCTGGAAGGTAGTTGCTATCATCATCCCCATTTTAAGATGAGAAAACTGAGGCAAATGGTGGACACGTGAATCACAATCAGAAACAATGGAATCAATAACTCAGTGTTCAGTGAAGCAGAAAACATAAATTTCTTTGGAAATTTTTAAATTTTTAAATTTTAAATTTTAAATCAACTCTAGTTGATTAAAAAAAAAAAGAGAAAGAAGTCCTGGGAAAACTTGAAAACAGTTTGGCAAAAATTAGGCTCAGACCAATACTTTACAACATATTCTACAATACATTGTAAATAGCATGAATTCATGCTATAAAAATTATAAGAAAAACAGATCATGTATCTTTCATAACCATGGGTAGGATGCGTAATATTAACTACACAAGAAAGAGAACTTCAATTTTATGAAAATGAAAAGCTTCTGCATAAACATAATTAATGACTCAAGGTTAAGAAGAGAAATGATTATATAACAAAATATCTTTTAATCAAATTTATCAGATGAACATCTGGCATCCAAGATGTGTAGACAACTAACATAGGTACACCCACACATATATTATGTAACCAAAAACCATTCTCCTATAGATAAGTTGTCAAAGGGTATGAACAAACAGGTCTCAAAAGAAGAATTGCAAACTATTAATAACCATATTAATGTACCAAATTGCCAATAAGAGGAAAATTGCAAATTAAAATTTAAAAAATCTAAGGTTTCACTTTATGCTGTGCAAATTGGCAAAGATAACAACACACAGAAATAGTCAGCTTTGAAGAGGTTAAAGTCTATCTACTGCATTGTTGGTAAAGCTGTGAATGATCCGAAACACTTTTGGAAAACAATTTCAATTATGTATTTTTTTTAAGCTTCTGATTACACAGTATAGCAAACACTCTATTTATTCCATAACAAATCAAAGCAAAGCATTCACAGAAAATCAAGATACAGCATTCACAATGTTGTAACTTATCAGAGAGAATCAAAACACAGCATTCACAATGACTTATCACTAAAAATTATGTATTTTTTTAAATGTAGAAAATGTGCATACTCTTTGACCCAGAAATTTAACCTTTGTAGATATCATATCTAGGTATGACTTGTACCTTACTGGCACTGCCTTTGAGAAGCAAAGGTCACCTCAGTACTGTGAGGAAGGACTAGAAAAAGGTCTTCTCTTCAATCTCTATGGGATGGTTAATGGCTTTAGAGAAAATTGGGGTCAGAAAACTAAATTATAATTCAAATAAAGACTGCCTAGTTTATGGATGCTTACCTATCTTCATCTGTTTAAAGACAGACTGCTAACACAGCAAAGCTGTGGATGGATACAACATGTAGTAAGCAATACTAATAGGTCAAAGAATTCAATCTTTGCCACTCTCACTTCCCAAGCTTGTTTCCCAATATCAATATTACGATGCATCTCAGTCATCTTTAATGTGCTGAGAGGCAACATGGTAGAACGTAACATGTCTTAGATTAGGAATCTTAAATTAGGAATTGGGGTTTAGTCCTGGCTCTGCTGTGAGGTCAGGGGCAACTCACATTCTCTCTTCAGGTCTCAGTTTCTCCTATGTAAAATCAAATGTTTGGATAAGATGGTCATCTTATCCAAAAGAACCTCTAAGTTTCCTTCTAGTTGTAAATATAGGATGCTATAAATATTGAGCCTAACTGTAAACATAACCAAGAAGGAGTGTTCTACAGTCCCATTCTATAACTTATTCCAGCCTTGGCATCTTGGGGACAATTACTGAAACATATTAATAATCATCACTAATTTGTGCTGGAGTGAGTTATAGAGAAAATTTTAGTGGTTCTGGTTCATAGTTTTACGTTCTGAAAGCTGTGTTTTAATATTTCAATTTATTCAGATCTAGGAGTCACTTGAAGAGAAATAAGCAACAGCTGGCCAACTTGAAAGGGTGTGCCAGGCTTTACAATGGAACTCCATGTGACAAAACTGGAACTAGGCCATAAACCTCACTAGAGTCAAAAGATTCTAGGCCCCCATATTTAGTTGGCACATTTCCCATTATGTTGACCTGCCATATGGTCATTTTTTTCTTAATATGTAGGAGCTAGACTCTTACCCAATCCATGAAATAAGCAACACAAACGTATTTAAGCCCATATTCTGTCAGTTGTTAATCTTCTCAGATGTAGGTCATAAAGCCAATTATTGTAGATACTTAATTGAAGGAAACCAAATTTGAAAAATTGTTATTTACTCTTCATCAGAAGGCAGTTTTCATTTTCTTGCCAAAGACTAATTTTCTTGGTCACTCCAGGTTTGAACATATGAAGTCATTTAGTCATTTGAGAGTGGAACTTGATTATATAGGAAAGAAGGAAGTATTGAGAGGGTCAGAAAAGTGAGCAAAAGATCACTTATTTGTTTGAAAATAATTTAGGCCCTTTTGGCTAAGAAATTGGAATCTTACAGAAAAGACTCAAACCAGGTTTCCAAGTTTTCTCAGCTTTGGTCATATTAGGAATAAGGAGAAAAGTATTCTTTGCATTTAACTTTCTTCACTGTAGCATACTTTCAATAGAACAGAGGCTAAATGGACTGAAGAAAAAGGCCAGATAGTTAAGAAACATTTTTAAAATGTTAAGTCTTACAAAGGACCTATGAGTACAAAAATATTTATAGTATTCATTTTTGTGGTGGCAAAGAATTGGAAATTGAGGGGATGCCCATCAATTTGGGAACGGCTAAACAAGTTGTGGTATATGGTTGTGATGGAATATTATTGTGCTGTAAGAAATGACAAGCAGGATGGTTTCAGAAAAACCTGGAAAGACTTACTTACATAAACGGATACAAAGTGAAGTGAGCAGAACAAGGACAATGTTGTATATGGTAACAGCAATATTATATGATGAAAATTGTGGATGACTTAGCTGTTCTCAGTAATACAATGATCCAAGACAATCCCAAAGGACTCATGATGAAGCATTCTATCCACCTATGGAGAAAGAACTGATACTGTCTGAATATACACTGAAGCATACTATTTTTCACCTTCTTTTTTTTATTCAATTCTTCTTATACAAAATGACTAATATGGAAATGTTTTACATGACTGCACATGTGTAAACTGTATCAGATTGCTTACCATCTCAGGGAGGGGGAAGGAATAGAAATTTTTTAGCTATTAAAAATTGTTTTAAACATGTAATTAGGGAAAATAAAATATTATCAAATATGGTAAGTCATAAGACTTACCACTAACCATCTTCATATGTCTAGGTTAGTATCATACTTCTTAATTTATCAAAGCTAGTTCATCTTTCTCTCCCTAAAAGTAAGTGAAACCCACTCCACCCCTCCCAAGTTGGCAGCAATTTTGACTTATGAAAATCTAATTACACTAGCTAGGTCTTCCAAACATCAATTATGAATTGTCTTATTCAGATTCAGATTTTTGAAAAATTGTTATTGTCCTCTCCAGTAGTGTGCTGGTAAATATTTAACAACTGGATCTTTGGGAGAAAAAAATGTACTTTTCACAAACTTTTAAGTTTAATCTGCATTTTTAACATTTTCTTCATCATTTTCTTAAGTCTAGACAATCAGGAAAACATCAAATTAAGATTTGATTTGTAGCATACGTCAATTTCTAAGATATAAATCCTGAATATTTAACAATTGGCAGTAGATTTGTTCCTCCAGCATACCCCTAGTCCTATACTAGTATTTTTCTCTTAGAGTTGGTGTTTACTTCCTGTTCTAATGAATGGGTTAACTATACTGAATAGTTAGGTAGCATTTTCCAGTAAGCATACCCAGCCCTGTCAAGGAGCTATAGTCAGTGATATTCACAGTTACAATAACAAGAACATACACTCACCAGCACACATACACACACACACACACACACACGCACGCACGTGAACATACGTGCAAAGACTGAAATATTGCTACTGTTGTTCCTTTGTAATCTGACATCTATACAGCCTTTGAAGACTTGCCAGTTAAGATCTACCCCTTTCATGCACTCTTTAGACTTCTGCTCTTCTCAGACATGAGGGGGATCTGTGAAAACTCATTCCTGGGCACATATCCTGTCTCCTAACAGTGCCAAGGTCCAGAGTCCGCAGATTTGGTAGTTTAGGAATGTGTGGGATAAATGCAGTAAGCTCTTTTGGATTTCTTTGGCTTTTCCTATGAAAGAAAGTGGAACGCAGAGTCAAAAGCAGAAGAAAACTAAAGATGTTTAATACAGTCTTCCCTAACTCATTAAGCACAATTGCCAGCAGTTGCTCAGAATTGAATTGATAAGCTGAACATAAGAACTCATAATTGGCTTTCTATGAGAGTACCTTTCTCCAAGTTACTCTGTTGACTAATAACTCTTTTGAGGCAAGATTATGATTCATTAAGAGTAGGGGAATAGCCTGAATTTTCAAGTATTTCATTGAAACCCATGTCAAATGATCAAGATGGAGACTTCACAAACCACAGAACTGAAGGTTCTAATGAAAAGTCAAGCTATGTAAAAAAAACCCATCTGATTTCTGCAGTTAGGAGGTGGTGAACCTCATAAATAAAAGTTGTCCACTATGGTAGAAAACAGGGACTATTGACAATTCTAATATTCCAAACATATGCCTTTGCAGTTACGTGTTAAATGATTGCTTCATTCATTTGGAAGAGGAAGGATGTGAAATAATTATCTGAAATTAACAAATTTCATCAGGGGATAAAACCCACAGAACTATATCAGGATTAGTATAGCTACATATCATAAAAATGAAAGTTGAAAAATAGATATAAAAATCAGTCACTTTAATATTAGCCACATTATCATTTAAATATGTAAATAATAGGAAAAATTTTATAGGTGATTTAGTAGGTTCAGTAGAGAATTATCTCTTTGAAGCCTTTGTCTTCTGTCATAATCATGCAGATAAAATAATTTTTATACATAGTTTAATTTGGAGTAGATTCCTTGCTGAAGGTTAGGTAAAATTATAAAATTTTGTCACTTTTACATTTGTTCAGTTTTCAAGCATTCATTCACTCAACAAAAATTAATTGACTTTCTTTTATATAGAAGATCTTGTGCTGGTCTCATAGGAATAAAATAAATTTTAAAGAATAATAAAATTTTAAAGAATAAATTTTGTTAATTTTAAAGAAATTTTAAAGAAATATAAAAAACGAGTTTGTTAACAAAGGCATCAAATAAAAAGCTATTTGAAGATTTTTTAATAACAGCACTATTGAATATAAAAACTTGGAAATAACTAAAATATCTAATTATAGGGAAATGGAAGAATAAATCATGGTATTTTAATGCAGGAGAGGCTACATAGTATAGTGTATAGAGCAATTTGGTCTTGTCTCTAAAAATTATGTGTGACCATGGGCAAATCATTTAATCTCTATGATTAAGTATTGTGCAACTCTCTAAGACTATAAATTGTAGACCATTGTGACTGACATGTCAAGGGGATGTTGACATGACTGACAAAATCACAAATCCTTGATGTATTGAAAATTAATATAATATAATACTAAAAGGCATTTAAAATAGTATAAGATGACTACAAAGAAATGTGGCTAGATCTATTGAAATAAGACAAAGCAAACAAAGTAGAACAAGAAGAACTGAGCACATATTCTCTCTGAGCATATAAAAGGGAAAGAGAATGAGAATGAAGGTGAAAAAGCCTGATGGAGTCTTACAGGGTCTTCATTCTTCTTCAGGCTGCACTCTTGACTCTCTGCTTTGATCTTATCTACAATGCAATTGTATTGAATTGAATCTACAGTTCCAGAGACCTCTCCACTCTGGACATTCACTTCAGTTCTGGGTTTCATACAGTGAACATACATCCCTTTCCACAGCCACTCACTCTGGTGAGATCTGGTGGTTTTGAATTGGCTAGTTCCTCCTAGAAGTTGCATTTTAAGGAGGATGCCCAGGTCAGCAATGTCTTTCTTTCCAGGCCGTACTCCTGATTTATCTCCAAGACTTTCTTTACAATGGCCCCTTGCCAGGTACCTTCATCTTCCCCCAACCCCTTTCTTCCTACCATTTATGTATTGTCTTTCCCCATTAGAATGTAAGGTTCTTGAGTTCAGGCAATGTCTTTCTTTCTGCTTTTATATGTATTTCCAGAGCTTCGCACAGAGCCCAGGACAAAGTTAGCTCTTAATAAATAAATGCTTGTTGACAGAATTTGTTAAGAGGCTCCAATGAGCTAATGTATGCAAAATGCTTTGCAAAGTTTAAAGCCCTATAGAAGTGTAATTATTGCTGCTGTTAACAGCTGTAATAGTAGCATTGCTTGCCCTTCACTCTCGGAGAAGACAACAACATCACAGAGGGGATGCCATGACTTGCACATAAATAAGATTGAAGTGAGGGAAGGCACCAGCCTCACTTTCTCCTCTGGAGACATCTTGGTCCAGTGACAAGATATAGATCAAGATGACTGGAGATGCCCCCCTCTAGCCATAGTCATAAAAAAAGCTAAGGGATTACTGTTAATAATGACAGTAATCAGAGTCATGTTGCATAATGGAAGGAGAATAGTCTTCAGAGACTAGAAGATCTGGGTTCAAGTTCTATTTCTGCTACATACTGGTTATGTGACCCTATGCAAGACATAAACTCTCAGTCCCCTATCCAACTCTCTGAAACTACAAATTGCAAAGAAAGTGATGATCTGTATTGGGAGAGAGAGTTCCTCCTCATTGATAAAATCACAGATCTGTTTTTTTAAAAATCAAATAATAATAATAACTTAGATTTGTATGATGCTTTATGGCTCACAAAATACTTTACATCCATTCTCTTATTTCATATTCATAGAAACTTTAAGAGGCAGCTAAGTAATTGAAATAAAAAGTAGATTGTGAAAATGCGCAAGAGGAACTAGGGCCTGGAGTCAGAAACACTCTGCTTCCTGAGTTCAAATCTGGCCTCAGACACTTACTAACTCTGTGACTCTGGGCAAATTCTTATCTTTGTTTGCCTCAGTTGCCTCATCTGTAAAATGGGCTGGAAAAGGAAATGGCAAACTACTCCAGTATCTTTGCCAAGAAAACATCAAATGGGGTCACAAAGAATCGGACGTGACTGAAAAATGACTGAATGTGACTAAACATATGACAGTGCAGTGAGAGGTATGAAATGGTGTGTGAGCTCAGAGGAGGGAGAATGCACACTCAGCTATGAGCATCACAAAAGGCTTCATGGAGGAGACAGTATTTGAAGTGAGCCCTAAGGAAGGGCAGAATTTTTAAAGAGAGATGGGGTGGGTGTTTTGGGCAGAATGAATGTTGTGAGCCTTTCCTTAGGGGTAGAAATTGTCTTGTTCTTTTATTTGGAACATTAATGATGGCACTTATGGAACAATGGGACCCCTAAAAAAGGACTCTTGACCTTTCCGACAAATTTCAGCAGCCCAGGTCCCTGGCACTCACTTGAATCATCCAGACCATCCCAGTACGATCCTTTCAACTATCCTTTCGTTGTGGCCCCTGACCCAGCCCAGCCCCTCACTCTGCTACCTCCAGACCACTCAAGATTATTTGCCACTCCTAGATCCCATCCAGATCTTCTCACAATCTTTTTCCCTATAAAAGTATCCATCTTGTCCTTATCAAATGTGCAGACTCACTAGGAGTCTCACCCACTCAACAGGTGTCATAATAAGCTCACTACTTGTACTGAAAGTAAGTTTGAGGGGTAGAACCCTTTTGAGTTAGACCCTGCCACGTATCCTTGCATTTCAGGGTTCCTAGCACCCCTAGACCATGGGGCTAGGGACCCCAAAATGCAAGGGTACAAGGCGGGGGGTCTGTCTCAAAAGAATTCAACCACTCAAGACTTCTTTTAGTCCAAGCATTGAGGTTTATTGTGTTGTCAATAAGTGACTCAGATTCTAAGTGAATCTGAGGTATTTGTGACACCAATACAAGCGAGCCAGATTTTAAGAATTTGTGCCTTTGATAAGGATGGGATTGATATTTTTATAAAAGAAAAGAATGTGGGAAGTTATGAATGGGATTGAGGAATGGGGTGGTCCAGAAGTAACAAAGAATGAAGGGACTGAGTTGGATAGGGATCATAATGAAAGAACAGTTGAAAGGATTATACTGGGATAAACCAGATGGCTCAGGGAAACACCAAGGATCTGGGTTGCTGAAATTTGTAGGAAAGCTTAAGAATGCTTTTTTAGGGGTCACATTGCTCCATCAGCCCCATCAATTAACACTTAACAAAATGTCAGGCACACAGTAGGTGCTAAATAAATGATTGTTGATTGATTGGGAAACAGTGAATAGCCATGTTTACTGTACCACAGGGTACATGAAAGGGATTTAAGTGATGTTTACCTAAAAAATTGTACTTTTAGAGTTGAGTCATTTGGGGTGAAGGTGCATACCTACTTATGATCACATCCTGGGCTACTTATCTAGAAATATGTGTCAATCATGGCATGCCTTTGGTTCCACACTTTCCAATAGCCACATTTATTCCTTTCAAGGTCAGAGGTTCTTAACCTGGTGAAGTCAAATACCTCTCCTTAGAATAATGTTTTATTGTCTACATTCATATTGAAAGCAAATACTACATTCCAGTTAGAAGTTAGTGAAAACAGAGTTGCATTTTTTTTTCCTATCCAAGTCCACGAATTCCTTGAAATATATCCATGGACCAGTCCAAGATTAAGAACTCATATTCTAGGTCCAATTGTTTCTAAATACATACTTCAAGGTCATGGTTAAGTGGTAGTTCAATGACCTCAGTAAAAACATGGTGAAATCAAGAAAATGTAGTTTTCTAGCGTTATTAGCTACTATTTGATAAAATTTTATATTCCAACTACTCCCCACCTCCAGTGCCATGTGGCCCAACAGTACTTCCAAGCTGGAGCCCATTTTCCATTCCTTTCAGTCTCTTGATACGTGAGAGAGAGATAGAAAGACAGCCAGGAAGACTATTTCCTTGATGAAACTTCCTACTCTACACATGGGAAGCAGAGGAATCTAACAGTCAACTACAAACAGGTATGACAGTCCCCTTTCACTCTCACAGGATGAGGTAGTAAGTTGGTCAAAAAAAGTCACATTTCCTTCTTCAGATCTCATTTCCCGCTTGTGGTCAACTCCTGCTCTCTGATGCCATAGCCCCTGCCAGCAGTCCGGTTCTCATCTGTGGCTGTCTAAAATCTCTCAGAGTCTGGGGACTACAAAGCCCGGTGCTCAAGGCTGATGGGAGAGGAGGTTCTTCCCCCATTGCCACCACGTCCTTGAGTTTCTGTCTCTATCCTTCACCATCCAGTTCCATGCCTGCACAATTCAACCAGAAATTGCACTTGTTCTGACATTTGTATGAAAATATTTCCCCTTTTCCTTGTGGATACAGGTGCCAGGCACTGTGCTAAGTACCTAGAATATAAAGGCCAAAAACAGTTCCTCCCCTAAAGGAGCTTACAGTTGAACGGGAAAAGACAATATACAAAAGGAAAAGGAAAATCAGGGGAGGGAGCATGATGGGGAAGTCCAAAGGAGTGCAGTCTAGTGGGAAATGGAGATAGCTGACCTAGGTACCCTTCTTAAATAGACATTCTGGGGGTGAGTTGGGTGAGCTCATGATGGAGGCATCACAGAGGTAGAGGTGATTGAAGTGTAAATTCCAGGATTGAAAAGATCTTGGATGAAAAAGTCCAGAAGAGTGCTATATCAATTCTGAGGAGGTGAATTCATTACTGATTGGGGAATCAGGAAAAGTTTCATAAAATGGCATTTAAGTTTGATTTCTGGAAATTGTAGGAATTCAACAGGTAGAAAGGGAATGAAGATAGGGAATTTTAAGGGAGGGAAGGAAGGAAGAAAAGAAGAAAAAAGAAGGAAAAAGAGGAATAAGGGAGGAAGAAAGGAAGGAAAGAATGGAGGAAGGGAGGAAGGAAGGAAACAAAAATGTATTAAGTACCTACTTATGTGCGGCAACTAGGTAATGCAGTAGATAATGTTCTGGACCTAGAGTTAGGAAGAGCTGAGTTCAAATTTGGCCTCAGACACTTGTTAGTTGTATGACTCTGGGCAAGTCACCTAACCCTGTTTGTCTCAGTTCCCTCATCTGTAAAATGAACTGGAGAAGGAAAAGGCCAACTACTCCGGTATCTTTTTCAAGAAAACTCCCGATGGGGTCCTGAAGAGTTGGACACAGTTGAAATGACTGAACGACAACTATGTGCTAAGTATTTTACAAGCATTACTTGATATTGTATATGTGTATTATTTTATTCTCATGATATCCTTTAGAATCAAATATTATTATCACTTTTTACACTTGAGGAAGCTGAGGCAGATGGCTTAAGTGATTTGTCCAGGGAAAAGTCACATAGCCCGTAAGTGTCTGAGGCTGGATTTAATACTTACTAGCACTGTGGCCCTGGGCAAATCACTTAATCTTTCCTAAGTGAAAGTTCTGTTTAAGAAAAGAAAACCAAGAACAGGCCTGACATAAACTTTTATCTACTTTGAAATTTTTCTGAGGGCTGGTACTGTTTGATATCATAATATCCTAACTAAATTGTTATTTCTTTGTTTTTACCAATTGACTTATAATGAATATTTTGGAGCTTCAATGGAGCTGTGGTATCCTCAATGTGAAAATGAGATGCCAATAAATTAAATGTAGCCCCTCATCAAGAGTAGGAGCTTCTGGGAAGTGGGATGAAAAGAAAAACACAAGTATCATGAAAAGTGGGAGCTGTGAAGAAGAGCCCAGGAATGTCTACACTCCAAAGAGAGGTGCACAGAGCTTGGTTGCACCTCAGTAATGGTAAAGACACTGCTACACTTGATTAAGTATAATTGTAAGCAGTTGGAGTCTTGCTGGGTCACTAATTTACTTAAGGGGTGATTTGCCCGGTTGGAACTTGCTGTTTACCTGAACTGCTTGCCTTGTGTTTCTTCTGAGACCTGGTGAATTTATCTTCTCTCTACTAACCCACTCCTACCCTCTCCCCCTCCCCCATCCCCCGTTCATTTCTGCCTGATGAATGGCCATGGCTTACCCATTCAGAATTTCCTGCTCTTTTAAGACCTTGTTTATTTGCTGTTAGTACTTTTATAATGGGTTTTGTCTCCAGTTAAAGAGACAAGCTAAATTTTATTGTGTTCGGAGTATTTGCGATAGAGGAGTGAAGGGTGAAACAGTAGTTAGCAGAGTTTTTTCAGAGATCTATAGAGAGGCCATTCTCTGCTTAGGGGCGAAGCCTCTAAGGAAAGGGATAGAATTCTTGCCTAGTCTGGAGGCTCTAAGCTTACTGAATTCCATGAATATTCAGCATAACAAGCACCGTGAAAAAGCCCTGCAAAGGTATAAAAAAGAGCACATGAGAACACCTGCCTTGGACTTCAAATGGAAAAAACCAACAACAAACAGCTCTAACCCTCTCTCATTAACCCCTCTAGTGACACAAAATGGTGGAGGGGGGCATTCATAAATAACAACCTTTGTTTAAGGTATAGAAATCACACATAGAAAGAGCACAGAGTAAATTGGCTAGTCCTAAACAAAGATTCAACTACTCATCTCATGTTGTTTTACTCAAGCCTCTCTGGATCAAAAGTTTAAAGGAAAGTAATCTCCTTGTTAAACCAAGTAATAAAAGTAGAAGCTGATCTAGCACTCTATGAAGTTTGCAAAGCCCGTTATATATTATCTCCTTTGAACCTGGCAACCACCCTGTTAGGTAGGTGCTCTTATTAGTTCCACTTTCTTGGTGAGGAAATTGAGTCTCTCGAGGACTGTGATTTGTCCAGGGTCATTAAGGCATTAAGTATCAGAATTCGAATTCAGTTCTCTCAGTCTAGTAATATCTCAGCTCCAGTGAGGTAATACTTTTGACTCCATGGGTCTCAAGGAGTTAATGAGTTTCCTCACAGACAACTCTAATTATATAAAAGTTTTTCTTACATAAAATTGAAATCTGCCTCATTGCAACTTCTGTCCATTATTCCTAGTTCTGAAGTTTGAGGTCAAACAGAATGAACTACATCTTTCTGATGCAGTGCTATAACCTGTTTTCTTCTTCCCACCATTATAATAGTCTAGAATCTTAAAATATCTAAGCTGGATGGAACAATACAGGGAATTTTAATGCAAGTCACAAACAAAATATGTTTTTATTGAGATGCAGAAAATATATTTTCTCTAGAGAAACATTCAACTTAATGTCACACTCCAGAAGAACTGTTGATCATCACTGCTATTTTAATAATACATATTGATATCTTGTTTTTATCACTTTCATTTCCTAAGAAATCCTCCCTTCCCTCTAGATAGAAAATCATCCATCACAACAAAGAACTTTTTAAAAAGAAGAAAAAAAACAGTGCATCAAGACTAATCAATACATCAACTGAGTCTGAGAGCTTATGAGTTGTTACACTCATAGTCTCCATTCTCTGTGAAGAAAGGAGGTGCATTATCTCCTTTTTTTTCTTTTGGGGTAAGACTAGTCATTATAATTATACAGTGTTCCTTTTCAGTTTGTTTTTTTAAATTCTTGCCATGTACATTAATGCAGTTTCTGGTTCTTTCTGATTCACTTTGTACCTGTTTACATAAATCTTCCTATGCTTTTCTGAGTTCCTTTTTTTTTTTTGGAGGGGGGAAGGCTGGGAAAATGGGGTTAAGTGACTTGCCCCAGGTCACACGGCTTGACCTCAGGTCCTTCTGACTCCAAGGTCAGTGCTCTGTTAACTGTGCCACCTAACTGCCCCAGCTTTTCTGTGTTCTTAACATTCATTATGTCACAATAATATTCTATTAATTTAATAATGCAATATCTTGAGCTATTTTCCAGTTGTCATATATCTGCTTTCCTCCCTCTCCCAATGCCCCTCATTCCATTCCTTGCTGAAAAAAGAGCTATTTCAAATATTTTACTGTATATTGGACCTTTCTGTTTTTTAATTCACTGGAGGCATATTCAATTCAATAAACATTTATTAAGCACCTGTTATGTGTCAGGCACTGTGTTAAGTGCTGGGAATGCAAATAGGAAAAAGATAAACCTTGCCCTTAAGGAGCTTACAGTCAAATGGGGAAACACACCACGAGGGCCACCAGGTGATATTCCACTTAAGCCTTTGGAGGAAAATGCAGAGTTACCTAAAAAGTTTTGAATCCTTTATAAAGGAAGTCTTTGGGATGAGTTTATTGCTCCACTCTCCAGTCCTTTAATCAAAGCAGAGAGGCAACTGCGGGAGGTGGGAAGGTGCTGAGTATTAAAAACTGAGTCAATTTGCATGGTAAAGAGATTTCAGGTGATTACTCCATCCTGGGGCAAGCAAGATATTCCTAGAATCCAAACCAAGCAAACCGAAGAGAACAGGGAGGAGATTTATGTCTGCCAGTGGAATATCTGGGTCAAAGGATATGGTCATTTTAGCCATATTTTTTATTTTTAGCGTAATTTCAGTTGCTTTCCCGAGTAAAAGTCTACTGCAGTGTATTAGTGTATTTGTCTTTCCACTGCCTCTGACACTTAACTATTCCCATCTTTTTTTTCACCTATGACAGTAAAAAGTAAAACCACACTGTTGTTTTGATTTATACTTCTCCCACTATTCGTGATCTTTCATATGGTTGGTAATAGTTTGCAATTCTTTTTTGGAGAACTGTTTCTTTGGATCCTTTGATCCTTTTGGAGGAATACTTATTCATCATCATTATTATTGTTAACAACCAATTTCTCTTATGCTCTTTAGATCACTGCTGTAGAAAAATGGAATTCACTGTTTCTCAGCCTCTTGCCCCATCCCCACACCCACGTCATAGTATCTATGAAGGGCATGATTTCCAAAAACAATTTTCATAATAGTTATAATCAATTAATACTTTTTGTGCATCTCAAAGGTTTTTGGAGTGTAACAACTCAGCTTTATAAGTATTCTACTCCTAAATACCAATGAGATTTTAAAATAGAAGCTAAGTCATGCTTTTGTTCAAGCATAACCAAAATGATAATCAGTCTTTCCCAGAACACAAGGCCTTTCCACAGGAAAGAATGACATTTGAATATTGTATGATTTTATTTTAGAGTACCAGACATTGTAGATTACCGGATGGATAGTTTTCTTCCGAGAAGTCCTGTTAGCAGAACTTTAAATGTAAATCACATTATTAGATAAAGCCTACTTTGATGACTCTTAAGCAAACAGGCAATACAAGTAAGCGTGAAAATGATTCTTATACAGTTCTTGCCATTCATGAAACCTAAAAAATAAATATCAGCTTACAATAGAATCTACTTTGGGACACTAACTCTAAAGCCAGAAGAGATTTCAGAGGCCACATACATAGTGCAACCATCCCAGTTCCCATGTAGACAGAGGAAGAAACCAAATTTCAGGAAAATTAAGTGACTTGCCCAAGTCCTCTAACTCTAAATAGGATATGTTAAAGAAAAAATATCTATAAGAAATCAAAATTCCTTTACCTTACCTTATGGCTGCGTGTTTAGTGTTGGTTAAAACCATAAATAAAGATTTTTTAAAATGAGTTAAGTTTATATGAAAATCACAAGCTATAGGCAGCCCTAGTATGAGCTGGAGTGTGTAATTATGATAAGGTGTTTCCATCTCCAGAAGCCTGCATGTAGCTGCGTCTGTATCCTGCTGGTATCTATATACACACAGAGAGAAAGCAGTCAGTTAGTGGGATATTTCCCGACATCCAGAAGTTTTGCATGATGTCATCAAACTATCAAGACATTTGAATGAGATCTTTGATTTTCTTTTTTTTTTTGGTGATATTTAAATATAGCTTGTTAGAATTTAAGGAGCTTTGGCAAAAGTTCACCTAGACCAGGGCTTTTAACCTGGAATTCAAGAACTGATTATAAACTGCGCTCCATGAATTTGGCTAGGAAAAATTACATCTTTATTTTCACTAATATCTAAGTGAAATTTAAAATTTCCTTCAAGTTTGAATTAAAAGTTATTATTCTGAGGAGTTCATAGATTTTACCAGATTACCAAAGGGTTACATGAAACAGAAACGTTTAAGAATCCTTGACCAAGAGCTGAAATTTCTCTTAGGCTCAGTCGAGGGTGGGTTGGGCTTTCCATAGTGGTAACGTTTTAAAATTGAACATTGGGTTTCCAGTGTACTAAAGAAAAAAAAAATTTTCTTCCCTCTGGGAAGAAAAGTATTTGCCTGGTAGAATCAGTCTTGGGCTGTCATAATCCTCTGCTACCATGGCTAAATGTTGTTTGGAATACTCTGGCCTTAATGCCCCTATCTCCTGTGGAATTGCTCAGACTGGTAGTAGATTAGAGCAGAAAGAGGTGCCAGTATTATCTGTGTGAGTGTTCCAGGGGTCACACTACACTAACAAGCCCGCCCCAGTCAGGGATGACAGAATCCAGCTGCTGGCTTTCAGGACCTTCGATAGAGTCAGAAGGTTCCACTTAATGGAGGGGATATGTCTCCAGAGATTAGGTATTCTAACTAGTTTCTTTCCACCTCTGGAAAAGTGGCTAGCTCATCATTATTGTCCTCATTTTTAGGAAGGACCTACATGTGAAAGCATTTACCTGTTTAACCTCATGAACCTAAAGGCAACTTGTAATACCATTTAAAATACCAAAAATCGGGCTTTGACTTCACTGACTCTTGAGTAGTAGTGCACTAATGAGCCATTTAACAATAAGATAAACATTTAATTTTTTAAATGTCCATTCATTCTCCAAAATTAAAAAAGCATTGATTTAAATTTTTACAAGTTAATTATTATTATATTTTTCATCCTGAGTGTGGTCATAATTGAAATATTAAAAAAGCTAGTCCAGTTTTATAGATTTTATGCAGCATCCTGAATCAAGATTACCCTTATTTTCTTCTATAATAAAAAGAAACTTTTATTTTGTGAAAGTAATTTGTTACTTAGATGAAAATAAAATTCTTGCCCTCAATGTTTTGGTCCAGTCTATCTGAAATAGCTTGATTCAGATGAAATTAACCTCAAGGTATTAAGCAACATGACTCTCTTTGGTTTACCTTTGAATTTTTAGAATCATTAAGTCCAAAGCCAAGGAAATAGCAATCATTATTTAGCCAGCAGAGGGAGATAGAGCTATCTGATGACTCTGTAGGACATCACACAAGAACATAGCATCCTTTGTAAATGAAGAGATGTTAATACTCAACATCAGGAGTATGAATATTTTCCCTCAATATGGTGGATAGAATGCATAAAATCATTCCCCCAATATGATGGATAGAATGCACGAATCATTCAAACTCTTTCAAAGAATGAGGCACAATAAAGTTATTGATCTTTTAAAACAGCCACAGATTAAAGATTGTTTCTTAAAAAGTTCGAATAGTGTGCTTGTTCATTCAGGCACTATATTTTGACCATCACCATGACTTTATATTACATAGTATTTTAATTTCTGAAGCACGTTTGCCTCTATCATCTAATTTAAAATTAGCCTCACTATGCCCCCCTGCTAGGAAGTGACTCTTTAAACCTAAGGATTTCTTGTACATAGCAAATGGAATTTCATTGAATACATTTGTCTTGGTAATCACTGTAAAACTTAATGAACCTAAGGTTGACCTTTAAACCTTTTTGAACCAAATAAAAATAATTCTGAAAGAAGATTTAAATAAGAAACCAAACAAACTTCTAAGAAATCAAAAGCATTTTTGTTTCTGCTTGGGTTATTACATGCCAAATTAGTATGAGCAATGATTATAAGGACTACCATTATTCTCAAGACTGCCTAGGATTTTGCAGATAAACAGGCAAACTTGTGAATGCCTGGGCTTATCCATAAAACCAGCGGGGGAGACAAGATTTTATTTTAGCTGCTTCTTTACAATGGCACATGCAATTTGAGCTCCTTGAGGGCTTAGGACCATGTGTGCTATTTCTTTTAAAGCATCTAGTCATACTTCACAGTGAATATTTAGAGAGTATTTCCCATTGTCTTAATGGTGATTGTTGACCTAAGAAATTGCTAATCCAACATGGTCCTTGTCTGTTTTCTTGCCTAAGAAGAATGTTTTATAAACTGCCACCAATGATGCTGATTTGATTCTGTATGATGATCCATATACACATGATTCTATTATGTATTGAGTGGAAAAGAATAGGGAAACAGAAAGTTGGGCAGAAGCTTGAGCCCAAATTTCTTGGGCAACTAATTTGTATTTTATTTTTAAAGTCAAAATAGTGCTGTTTTCCTAACTTGGCTCAATAGTATGAGCCAAGTTAGGAAAAAGGGCTATTGTCGTTTGCTGAATCTAGCAGAGTGGGGAAGCTGGGCTGTTGCCCTGATCACTCCCAACACAGGCATTTTTTTCTTTGAGGCTTGGTTTTTGTCCTGAGTTGATCACTCTTATAAATTACATACAAAAAGCCTATTTATGGGGCCATCTATCATTAACATGTAGAGAAATTCTTGTTCTTTTTTTTTTTCTAATTTAAGAAGGAAAGCTGGGATAATTAGACTTGACTATGTGGAATTTCCCATGCATTTTATCAAAACTTAAATAAAGAAGCCATTTTTTACTTAATTTCTACAGGCTTTTATAATCAAGTTTCCTTGTATTTTATTCTTTTATTGGGAAACAAACCCAACAGAAATATTAAACTGGACAAAAGTCATATTCAATTAATGATGATGATAATCTGCCTATCACAATTTTTCTTAAGCAAAATATTAAGATTTTTAGTAGTGAAATTAAAGTCCTTAAATTTCAAAATAAATTCCATCCAAAGCCTAATGCCATTATTAAGCATTCTGTAGTTCCTTGTGTTCCTTTTCTCCATATCCCATATGGCTATTTTCTCCTTGTTCCATCCTGGGACATCATTTTCATTCCCTTCTCTTATCCTCTACTTTGTAATTTCCTTCTATATCATCACCTCCATTTGTCAAGTAAGTTATCTCAGTCCTCACCCTTATTAAATCATCTTCCATATCTCCTCTTCTACATTGGCCTGCCAGCTGTAGAGGGTGCATGAAGTCCTTACAGAGCTCTGCCACCTACAGTTACAGGCCAGCTCCTCTTTCTATCATTCTGAGGCTAAAAATGACTTAGCTAAAGTCAATTTTTACTCTTGAAGCTCAAAATTTATGCTAGACCTCAAGAAGCTCAGAATCTATGCCAGATGTTGACTCAAGGTTGTCTGTGTGGCCATTTTGCTATACATACTTAGTTTGGACTCTCACCACAATTCTAGGACTTTAAACTATACTATGGAAAGGAAAAGGACCATTCAAAATAAATGATACTGAGGGATTGTGATGAACTATTTCCTAAGTGGAATTTATAAATACATCTTTGAAAAGAAGGACTTATTTTCAATGGTTTTTCAAACTTTTTGAAATGCCAAAAATCATTGTCACTTAACATTTATTGGGTTCTCAGGGAAAAGACCTGCTATGTCAAGTCAACAAGCATTTATTAAGTGCTTAATATGTCCTAGGCATTGTGCTAAGTATAGAAAAGTGTAAAAAGACAGTCCTTGCCCTAATACAACTTATGTTATCATGGAGGAAGGGAACACATAAAAGGGAGCCAAAAATGGGGCAAGTAGGGTGGGAAAGTGATGGGAGGCAGGGTTCAGGGCATGAGAAAGAATCCTGTAGAGATGCCTCAGTGATGCATCCTGAAGAGGAATGAAGATGTAGTTGACCTGGGACTCCATCTTAAAATGGAGGTTCTGTGAAGAACCAGTCAATTAAGAGGGAGAAGCCATGGTGCAGAGGATACTTCCAACGTGAGAAGTAGTTCAGGGGTGGAGTAAACTTTGAAGGGTATAGCAAAAAGGTGTCCACAATCTTCCCCCTCCTCATACCCATAACACTCCACAAAGTATAGCCCTAACCAGATTAAAATGTAGGTCCTATCTGATTTTAAAGTACTGGATTTAATATATATGTATACATATATATATATGTATACATATATATATATACACACACACACACACATATATGCACATGCATACACACACAAACATGTAGTTTTCTAAGTCATTGTGTGGCCTACAGGGATCCTTATTATATGGTACAGTGGCCCTTATTTCTACTCTGAGGTTCCTATGGTATAGTAGAGAAAAATCTGAAGAGATGAGTCAGGAATACAGCCTAGAGAAGAATGTCATGTCCTTCATATCTAGTAAATTGCTATTTTGGCAATCTAATTCAATTTCCAATAAATGTGAGTATGCACATACATACGTGCATGCATATAGCATGTATATATACACATTATCAAATGTGTATATACACACACATATATAATATCTATCTATATGTATAGCTATTATTTACCTGTATTTTTACATCAGGCATTTCTTGTTAATTGTACCACTCCATCTATATCACTGAACATTTCCTTGCTAAAAAGGACATTTAAGTGTAGCCAATAGACACAGCAACTATGTCTAATAGGGTATGCCTCATTACGCATTCATTACTCTCACCTCTTCACTGAGGAGAGCAAAGTATATTTCTTGTTATTCACGATGGATCTTGTACATGACAATTCTTCAGAACTCAATTGCCTTTAAGTGCTATCGACATCACTGGAGTCCTTGGATACATTTGCTAGTCATTTTGCTTTCTTTACATCGCTTTATGTGTCTCTCCATGTCTTTGAATCTCACCTATTTGTTGTTTTCTAGTGGCACTATCTTCCACTACATTTGCATCCCATATTTATTTCAGCCATTAACCAATATATGGATGATCATTTGTTTTTAGTTCTTTTGCTACAGCAGTGAGTGCCACTATGGACATTTTGGCTAACACATTTGAAAATTATAACCCAATTTGAAAATATTTTGCCCACTAGCTAGAAAAAAATGGGTAATGTAAAAGAAAATTATTATTCAGCTCTACTGTCCTTTGCCTTTTTCTCACTTCATTGAAGATGAATGCTAACCTGAAAGATAGAATAAACACAATGCCCCTAAGGTGTGACATCTGCTTTAAACATCTCATTTAGATTCCTACATCACTGTAAAGTTTAGAGAAGTGGGTTCCTTATACTTTACAGATGGACGAAACTGAAGAACAAAGGAATCAAGTAATTTTTTTGAAGTTTACTAATGACTTAGTACTAGAAATAAAACTTTGGCTCTGCATGCACTGAAATATTTTTTAAATATCGTTTTTTTCTATTATAGTAACCCTTTTTTCTAACCATTTTTCATTCAAATTCTCTCTTTCTCTATATTTGATAATGCTGAATGCGTCAATCAATCTATGACCTCATCCACATGGTCATTGCCAACTCAGATTTTGGACTGCAATCCTTTCCTTGCCATTGTGCAAAGCCCATAATTCTTCCACATAGAAGCTACCCAGTATGCTGGAAGTCTTCTGCTAGGTTTTTAAATATTACAAACGTAAATTATGATACCTGGGCTATTTCTTCCATTCTGACATTCTGACTACCTGGTTATTCCTCTACTCAATAAACACTAGCACCTCCCTATTGCTCCTTAAAAAAAAAAATTAAACTGCATTATTTAGCTTTTAACGTCCTATAAAAAAATCTGATTGCACCATAATCTTTTCAATCTCATTTACATTACTTCCTTTTCCTCACTCTATAATCCAGACAAACTGGCATTTTCTCTGTCTCACACACAGCATTACATTCATGTCCTGTCTCTGTGTCTTTGCAAGGGCTGTCTTCCATTCATAGAAAACACTTCCTTCTTATAACAGTGTCGCAGACTAGTTTCCTTCAAAATGTAGCTCAATTGCTAGCTTTTATATGAAGCCCTTCCTCATTCTTCCAACTGCTATTGAACTTTCTCCCCCAGTTACCTTGTGTTTATTTGTGTTTTTTCCTCTTTATCATTAATCTGATATGTGATTCCAGAAGCAGTATGATATGGTGGATAGAGAACTGACTTTGAAGCTAGGTTGAGCCCTGCTTCAAGTTCTGACTCAGACATTTTCTGGGAACCTGACACTGCTTGAGGTGACTCTCTAGAGTCATAAGTTTCAGAGGACCTTCTTTGACAGAGGTAGTACTTGTGATCCATCTCTTTGTATTACAGAACTCACAATTCCATTCTTATCCTCATCCCTGTGTAGTTGGAATCTCTAGTGGAACAATGTAAGTTCTTCAAGGGTAGGGGCTGTTTCATTCCTTGTACTTGTATCCCCAGTGCCTAGCACAATTCCGGGCCCATAAGAGGTACTGAATAAATACTTACAGACTATTCACCTGGTAAATGAATAGTCTACCTCCTTTTCTGATTACACATTTCCTGAAGGATATCTTCCATCACATGTCTAGTTTGTCATTGTTAGTAATGCACTACAACCTACTGACATTCATCCCTTATCTATTGCTCTTTGGTCAGTGTGGATTCCTCGGAGATTATGGTATTTCATGATGTACAGACAAATAGCACCACCAGAATAATATTGCTGCTAAAACATGGAGGTTTATGTCAGAGAACAGTTTGGGATCTTAAAAAGGGTAGCACAATTTCCCAAATGGAGTTTACCTACTCTTCTTGCTCCTGTTCAATTCTGAGCTCAAGTCATCATCCTTCTGTAGTGTCTGTCCAAGATGCAAGTTGATGTGATATCATCATGGGAAGAGCACGGAGGCTGGAGTCAGGATGAGTTCAGTATGAATTCTGCCTCAGGTATCTACTAGCTGAAGGTCCCTGGGTAGCTCATTTAACATCTCTGGTTAATTTCTAGCCAATAATCATAATACTTTTATTATATTTTACTAAGCTCCAAAAGTGTGTTAAAGTAAGACAGGTATAATATCCAACAAATCTGTTCTATAATTGGAATTTCTACAGAAAGTTGCCTGAAGTTATAATGTCTAGGATTACCATATTACACTAGACATTTCATGGATATTTGATAATTGATTGAAGTTCCGTATCCTCAGGGATAAATATGGGACAGTAGAAATAGCACTGGATTTGGAGTCAAAGGATGTGGGTTTGACATTGAGCAAGTCACTTGTCCTCTCTGGGTTTTTCACAGTTTTGCCACCTGTAAAAAAATGAGGGTGTTGAATTATATGGCCCCTGGTGCCCCTTCCAGCTCTAAATTTAAAAATAATCTGGTTATCTCATAAAGAACAGGCCAATGGAGTCATTTTTGTTGCCTATTGCCAAAGAGTGACTCACACCGTCAGTATTTCAAGATTAAGCAGGAAGCAAAGGAGGAAACCCAAACCAGAAAGGTGACAGCCCATTTTTACTACAAGCATACCCTGATGGTTCAGAATTGTTTAATAGCTCTCTGTCTTGACTCCCTACTTAAGGATAAACTCCTTAGGGCGGAGACTACTTTTATCCATCTTACTGACCCAACCGGTGTTGCATAAATACAAGCTGAATGATTATAGAAGTCATGAGTGGTGTGTGTGTGTGTGTGTGTGTGTGTGTGTGTGTGTTGTACAGACTTTTATTGAAACTTTTCACTTTACTGTTGCAGATGTTAGAGGATATTCTTGGTCAAACATGGATTAGAACAGGTGACCTCTGAGATCCTCTCAATTATGTTGTCTTAGGGAAAGGACTGTGTTATTAATTGAACAAATATTCAGGAACACGGACAATATGAAGCATGCCGGGAGCTGGAGAAATGTGAAAACAGACGATATGATTCCTGCCTTCAAGAAGCTTATTATCAAACCATCCCGACATCTTCAGGGAGACCTGAAACCTTCCTAAACTGATTTCCTGGCACTTAAACCATGCACTTCACAGAACCATAGCTTTAGAGCTGGAAGGGAACGCAGAGGTCACCCAGTCTACCCCCTCATTTTATAAATAAGGACCCTGAGGAGAAGAAGTGAAGTCACTACTTTGTTCAAAGTCATACAAATAAAAGAGTAATAGACTGAATTTGTATTTGGGCCAAATTCCAATCTGGTGTTTTTCTAACTGTACATCTGCCTTTTGCCATCACATTTTATTTTATTTTTTTTTGCTTTTTGGAGGGGGGGAGGCAGGGCAGCTGGGGTTAAGTGACTTGCCCAAAGTCACACAGTTAGTAAGTGTTAAGTGTCTGAAGCCAAATTTGAACTCAGGTACTCCTGACTCCAGGGCCAGTGCTCTATTCACTGCACTACCTAGCCACCCCTATGCCATCACATTATTATCTACTAATTTGTATTACATTTATTTGTGTATAAAAGTAAACGCCTCTCCTGAAGGAGGTGGCATTTGAGTGGAACTTGGCGAAATGGTTATGGTGTCAAGAGGCCTAGATGTGGGGAGGAAGGTATTCTAAGGATAAGGAGCAGGCTAAACAAAGGTAATGGAATGAGAGAGTCCAGGATGTTTAAGGGGATAAAATGAACAGTCCAATTTGGCTGGGACATAGAGTCCAAGGACAAAGTAGTTTGAGATAAGATTAGAATGGCAGATTGGAACCAAATTGTAGAAGGCCTTGAATGGCTGATTGAGGAAGAATATAAGTTTTATTCAATAGAAATTGAATAATAAGCAATTGAATCAAATAGCCACAATAGGTCTATAGTCGGGAGAATAGCATAATCAAATCTTTGAATTAGGACCAATTAATATTCTTCTGTTACTACTACCACCACCACCACCACCACCACCACCACCACCACTACCACCATTTTATCCTCATATCCCTGGAAGGGAGGTATTATTATTCTTTCTATTTTACAGATAAGGAAACTTAGATTTGCCCTGAGTGACATAGCTATTAAGTGTCTAAGGCTGGATCCGAACTCAGGACTTCCTGACTAGGTCTAGTCCTCTATCTGCTGTACTACTTAGCTATCTCACAAAAGATAGAATTGCTACATCTCAAGTTCCATTTATGATAAAGTCAGTTCTGCTACATTCTTTGTCAATTTGTTGCTACATTTTACAGAAGCAGTTATTAGAAACTATATCCTCCTTATGACAGCCTTGCGACACCCAATACATTTTGTGTGCTATTCTTAATGTCCAGTTTTCCACGGGTACCTCTTGTTGCATGATCTTTTCCAGGATGTAATCCCTATTGTGTCTTTAGTATTTTTTTCCATGCCTTGTTCCAGGGGGATTTTTAATTGTGCAGAAGGACTGGAATCAAATTTTTTCAGAATCATAGGTCATGCACATTAGAAATATGGTATGACTTAAACCTGAATTCTTTTAGTATAGACCACAGTCCGAAAGTTTTCTTCAGCAAGAACTTAATAGTTTCTGCATTTTACAGCAGTGCCAAGATTTCCTTCTGTTCCTGGCCCCTTCATCTGCTACCTATCAGGAGTCAGGGTGGAGAGAAAGGAGTGGATAAATATACATAAAGGAAACAAATCTATTATTTTTCATAAGGATTTGTAGTCCAAAGTCTCCTTTTCCATACTCCAGTCCAGATAGTTTAACTTGGAGACATTATCAAATGCATTTCATAACTGTCTAATGCCATTAAAACTGTGAAATATCACTATTTTTCCTATAATCTGCTAAATGTGCAAGATATGTATCCAACATATGTTTTCATAGAGAGCTTCCTGCCTAACTTTATTAGAAACTGTACAATTAGATGTTATTTTAGTTGAAGTAAAATATTCTAAACAATTATAAAGACTTACACTTGGAAGGAAAAGATCATTGTTTGGGATGAAGTTTGAGTGCAATCTGACTTAGAGACAAATGGAATTTTGGAAATGATATGAATAAGATGTAAAAGCTGGGATTCTAAAATAAAGCCAGGGCTACAGACAGGGATAGACACTTAGAAGGAGGGAGAAAAAGGGGCTACATTATTACTCATCACATCCAGTCATTTGTTCTCTCTATATATTTATTCTTTTTACCTGTCACATAAAAAGCACTTAAAAGTGCTTTTCATTCCTTAATTCATTTTTACTTTTCTTTCCTTTTCCCTTCCTTTCCTCGTTGTTGTACCTACTCTGTCCATTCTATACCCAGTTGTCCTTGTGCCCTCAAGATCCTTTTGTCCTAAAGTCATTTCTGGGAATAAATTTGAAAGAGATCTGAGGTCTGATATGTCCAGTGAAGGTTTCCTTTGTAATCCAGTCTCTGTAACATAGTAGGTACTTAATTAATGCTTGTTAATGAATTTCTTATTATTAGAATCAGAGAAAATGCTAAATGTCCAGTTAGCATGTGGTGAAGAGTGCCTTGGTAATGTTTCCATAAGAGTTTGTCAGTCACTTGTTCACTCAAAAATTCCAGGGACCAAGCCTTGGAATTGGCTGATATGGAGAAATATCAAAGAAAAAGGAGATACAAAGTCCTCAACCTCAGAGCCTAATGGCAACAAGGTAAACACATGAAAAAGGCATGAAGAAAACATACCAAAGCACCCCTATAAACACATTGCAAAAAGAAAAGCCACATCTGTATAGAATTACACAGTAAGTTCTCAAATGTTGGAATGAATGAAGTGACTGCGTCTGGTTAGGACTAGTCAGGGAAGAAGGCTTTGAATTTTGCTGGTGAAGGGAGCCCTTGAAGAGTGATCTCCAAAAGGATGTGACCATATGTATAAAGTAGTTAAGATGGTACACAAGTGTGATCAGAATGAATAATAATTCATTCTTATATAGATTTATAATTTCCGAAGTGTTTTCTTCACAAACCTCTATGAACTAAATAGCATAAGTATTGTTGTTCCTATTTTACAGATAAGGAAACTGAGATTCTGAGGGAAGTTAAATGACTTGCTCAAGGCCACACAGCTAGTAACTGGCAAAACTGGGACTTGAACCCAAGTCCTTTGACTCTCAGTCATCTTCATTTCACTACTCTATGTTACCCCTCAAAGTTAATTATCTCAAACTTGGCTTATAATTTACATGTGCTAAAATAGGCATAATGGTCTATGCTTGGGCAATTTTCAAAGTAAAATTTCATTCTTTTTGCCCTTTCCATTGGCATGTCTGGATTCCCCCCACTCCCCCTCTCCCATTTCTTTATTCCTTCCCTTCTATAATTTGGCCCAGATTGCCTACATCAGATGTGTGTAGCAGATGTGGAGAGGAGACACAAAGCCCAGATAAGGCAGAAGGTAATAAGAATTGTTTACCAGGCTACCCTTTGGAGGAGCTGCTCTAGGAGGACCACCAAGTCGTAAATCCTCTGGACAATACTCCAGAGCACACATAGGCAACACCATCAGCTATCATGAAAAGGTCTCAAAAGACAGTTAGCAGGATTTGTGGAGATCCTTGAAGTAAAAATCAGTGAAAATAACCCTTCTCAATACTAATTTTTGGCCAAGGAATTAAAACATCTCAGTCTTTATAGCTAACAGAAAAATAGAAGGCTTTTGGACTCAGAAGTAATCTGATAGATTTTTGTGGTTCTTGATATAGTCTTTATGAATGCCGCTTCTCTAAAAACCAGGAGGAACGCTACTAGACTTCCTCAGGTCTTCCTTTATGAAGTATTTACATTTCAAAGTTGCAGAAGGAGAGGGAAGAGAAAAAAAAAAGCATTTATATACCCAGGCACTCTACTTTTATCCTCACAACAACCCTAAGAGGTAGGTGCTATTATTGTCATCATTTTACAGTTAAGGAAACTGAGGAAAACAGAGATTAAATGACTTGTCTAAGGTCATACAGTTTGTAAGTACCTGCACCTGAATTTGAATTCAGGTCTTCTTGACTCTATGCCTGGTGCTCTATCCATCGTACCACCTAGCTGCCTCAATAAGATGAAATATCATTATTTCTCAGAATTTCTTGTAGAGAAGAAAAAAAGAGAAAAAGTATTATTGTTTTAATGCTAATTTTAATTATTGGTACTAAACTTATGGCAAATGGAATGAGGCTCCCTTAAATTGCAGCAACATGGGAACTCTGGGACCCTGGTTATGGTTACAAAGTCAGTATTAATGAGTCCATATTCTCTTAACTTCCCTGTGAAAAAAGTTAATTCATTTATTAGAATTCAAGGATCTTTCACATGTACTAAAAGAAGAGCCTTCTTTCAAGAGGGAAGAGAATTGAGAGCACAAGGAGGACAGTTGGGCATAAAATGGACAGAGTGGGCATAACAGTAGAGGAAGGGAAAGACAAAAGGAAAAACAGAATGAATAAATGAATGAATGGGGAAAGGGAATATAGGCAGACAGACAGACAGATGGATATATGCATAGGGCCTGACACATAGTAGGTGTTATGTGTAACATAGCACCTACTATATTGTCAAACACTGTTTTAAGCAGTTTACAAATATTCTCTCATTTGATGAATGATGAATGAATGAATGAAGCTAAAAAGTTCTTTGCTGTTTAGAAAGAAGTGCTCCAGTTTTGCTGAAATATTGATCTATTATACTCCCCAAGTGAGTGTTAAATAATATCACATCAGGGTTTCATTATATTATTGTTTATAACAATAGTGTAGATTGTAAGCTCCTTGAGGGTAGGGACTGATTGCTATTTATCTTTGTCTCTTTGTGTTCTCAGTTTCCAGCACAGTGCTTGCCATATGACAGTTGCTTAACAAATGCTTGTTGAATTGAATATAAGCAGAGCAGACTGATTTAATCAGGGAGACCATGCAAAGACACAGGGCTGATTTATTTCTCTTTTTAAGACTTAAAACATAGTACACAAGATGGGGAGGGCAAGAGGGGCCAGGAGGAGTCAGCTCACCCAAACTCATCAAGCCTAGGTTTAGAAAATGTAGCATTTCTTTGATTTTTAATTGTTCCTGCTTTACTTGTGAGACATGGCCACATGAGCAGAGTTTATGCTATTATGTTGTCAGGCTTCTGATAGTGGGGAGGACTGTTTGTTTAGACTGTGCAGCTCTTCACTTTAATTCACCCTGGCTCCAGTGTGACATGTTAAAACTGCTATCAATGGAAAATCCAAATTTCCCAGCAAGACTTAAAACAACAGCAACCCCTGTGAACTGAAATTATCTCCTGTTGAGGCTAATTACCTTAGTACACTTAAGAAAGCAATGTTATAGGAAATCGGCTTCCTTACAGTCCCTCCAGTTCTGTGAAAAGGCTGAGGTTGATATGAACGTGGGTGATGGCTGTTTGCTTTTATTACATCTTTTTTTCATTATTAGTGTAAGTGTGAGGAGAAAGACATGAAGAGGAAATGACATGTTATGGTGGTTTTAATAAACTAACAAATTAGGGGGAAAATCTATGATAGTAATAATGATCATAAGCATGTAGAATAATGGCCATGTTTCTATAGTGCTTTAATTGAACCATTTCATGTTTTATAAAAAAAAAAAAACACTGGAAGGATTAGCATGCAAATAAAAGAAATAAAACCAGTGCATCATTCAATTATTTTGTGAACAAATGTGGATTAATTCAAAAATAGAGATAAATAATTTCCCTCTGCTTATCTTTTTTTTTTTCCTGCTGGGCCACTACCAAAAAGCTATTTTCTTGTTAGCTAGAGAAATTCTGCTGTTCTTTGCTCATTAAAACAATGAAACTGTTTCAATTTAATTTATTTTTATAAACGATACACCAGAAAATATTGCCCTAAAATTATTAGAACATTCTACATAAGGCAAATGTGCAGACTGACTTCTGTTCTCATAGATCAATGAGACAAAGTTAGTAAGAAATGGATAAAGTCTTATTCTCATTAATTAAAAGGCCATTTAAACGGTATATGAAGATGCTGATGGGCCATGCCAGAGCCCACTGAAAGAAACTATTCTACATATATATATATATATATATATATATATATATATATATATATATATATATTTGTAGTTATTATTGTTGGGTCATTTTCAATCATGTCTCACTCTTTGTGACCCCATTTGGGATTTTCTTGAGAAAAACACTGGAGTGGTTTGCCATTTCCTTCTCCAGCTCATCTTACAGATATGGCAAACAGGGTTAAGTGATTTGCCCAGGGTCACACAACTAATAAGTGTCTGAGGCTGGATTTGAACTCAGAAAGATGTCTTCCTAACTCCAGATTCAGGATTCTACCGATTGTGCTACCTAGCTGCCCTTTTATATTAGATATTTTCAAATGTGTATTAACTTTTTCATCCCACTCATATTTAGAAGACCAGGATCTTCAAGTCTTTAACTATGTGGATATTACCTAATTTACTTTCTAAGTGTGCTCATATACCTTAATTGACTAACCTAACCAGGAAACCTAATTACTTGCCTTGACTTGCTTACTAATATAAAAATAAAAGTTTAGACTAGATGATCTTTAAGGCTCCGTATTTCTCAATCTATCAATCTGTGTACAAGGTACTCTTAAGTCATTAGTATCCTTTTTTGTAAAATGGGGATAATAATGTTTACATATAGCAGGGATTTAGGGTGACCTATACTCATGATAGGTAGCTTAGGTGAAGTGATCACTCCCACCTCAACCTAGGTCATTGTCATTATATCCTTAGTCATTATCATTGAGTTCTAAGGCTATCAATGGTACAGTGGGTAGAATGCTGTGAAGCAGGCCAAAACATTTGATCTTGGGGGTCAGCTCACATGCAGATGCCTTGGAGAAGCGGTTTTGGCATAAATTTGTCTTAAACGAATCTAGATGCTTTGAAACTTGCTCTCATTCGCATCATCTTTGTCTATGCCTTTAAAATGTTAACTGACTTCCAAGGACCTGTTGGATTTCCAAAGACTTTTGGTGCCTAGAATTCTCAAAACTTCAGTTAGAAAAGACAAGCCTTTCCTGTTTCGGTCCCAAGGTATAGCAGATTCAAGACAATGATTTACAAAACCTAGATGTTTGAAGGCCTGCTCTGGCCTTTGCATCCTCTTTGTTAATGCCTTTAAAAATGTTAATTGCCTTCCCAAAGACTGATGAATGCCCCCAGACTCTTGGAGCCTAGAAAACAGAAATTTTGATTTTATCTGAGTATCACTTCCAGGATGTAGTAGACTATTGTAATGATAAAAGTATGATAATATCCCAGGATGTGAAAAACTAAGTCTATTGATGAGAATACTTGAATCTTTGTCCTTTGGATCTTTAAAAACCTTGTTCAAATCATCATTAAACAGAGTTTATGGTTCTTCCTTGAACTACCCACATGGTCTGGTTACTCTTCTCTCTCTTTCTCTCACACACATCTCTGCTCACACCTGAGGCTGGTACTCGGGTGGCACCCTACAGTGCTGGGTTTAGAGTGAGGAGGACTCATCTCCCTAAATCTAAATCTGTTCTCAGACACTTACTTGCTGTGTGACCCTGGACAAGTCACTTAACCCTGTTTACCTCAGGTCCTCATCTGTAAAATGAGCTGGAGAAAAAAACAGCAAACCATCCCCCATCTTTGCCAAGAAATCTCCAAATGGGGTCATGAAGAGCTAGACACAATTAAAAAATGACTGAATAGCAAAAATTAAACAATTAGCTCTTCATATAGAATTTCTGAGTCAAACCCTAACAGAAATGTTATATAAACAAGTCACATAACAGTCTCATTACTAACAATGTCTGCCACTGAATCTCATTATACTTCACTATCTTGGTCTGTTATTTGATGTCAGAAACTGCGTTTAAATCCTAACTCTAGCACTTTCAATCTGTATGATCAGAGGTAAATCACTAAATCTCTTAGGTTCTCAGTTTTCTTATCTAGAAAATGAGTGGATTTGACCTAATGATATTTAAGGTCTTTTAAAGTACCAGAACTCTGTGATTCTAAGAATTGCTTATTACCAAAGCATCAACATAGCTACATTGGTCAATCTCTCCAGAGGCTCTATGAAAATGGAAAATAGAAGTATTTAAAGAGAAAATATACTTGAAAACTATTACTAAAGCACTCCTTAGTATTATCTTCTTCAACAAGAAGAATTTTAATTCCATTAATCTTTGCATGGTTAATGATGGATTCATGGTCTTATCCATGTGAGATAGTGGAGGAAGAATACTTCTTCTACCAGTAGAGGCTATAAACCCTCCATTATTTTTCATCCCATGTGATTCTAATCCATGTGTTTCTATAGCTTCTTGAAAGAGAATTATGCAACACCCTTTCTCTGGTACATTTAACATTTCATGCATACCAGCATATCATGCACTTTGTCCATATCTCTTAGTATGACTACTCTACCTACTTTTCTAGTCATAGATATGCTTGATCCTGTCTTTCATGTCACTTATCAAAAGGAAGTCTTTGCTGGGGTACAGTGGAAGCTGCTTCTATTCACCAAGTATCTTCCATGCAACTTTCTTCTGGGGTACAAGCAGTTTTAATTCTTCTGAGATACTCTTGTGATTTGCAGCAATAATTTTTTCTTGGAAGAAAATGACATTATAAATATGAGCTTTTGTAGCAGCATGAAGTTTAGGATCACTGAAAGCGTTGCAGAATTTCTTCAGTGTAAAATTCATTCATTTATTTATTTATTTTTAAATTTATTTTATTTTATTTTATTTTTTTAAATTTTATTATAGTTTACATCATTCATTTCCACAAGATTTTGAGTTACATATTTTCTCTCCCTCTTTCCCCCACCCACCACCC
>CM053592.1:56087766-56136313 GCA_028646515.1 Pseudochirops corinnae
TGTTCAGACTGTGATTTTTTTTTAAATCTCTGTGGGGCTCTGCTTCCAGAAGGGAAAGCTCTGTCCCAATTGCTGGGGTCCTCCCAGCTGCCGTAGCTCTCAGGAAGATGCTGGGACTCTTCCTATTTACTTCTGGCTGACTGGATAGTAAAGACTCCAGAACCGAGGCCCAAGACGGCAATCCAGATCCAGGCTGCTCAACACGAGAGCTCTTGGCCTAAGAACAATCGCTCAGTCCCCCTGCTGTCTGCAGGCCGCGGGCGCGAAGCTGCAATGCGGAGGCAGGTGCAAAACCTCTGCCTTTCGCTTTTCCGCTCTGGAGGCCTTTTGGCTGGACTGCTTATCTCCCGCTTTCACAATCCCCTCTCGCAGCTGCTGCTAATCCACTCACAGAGAGGCTCCTCCCACCCAGCCACCCCTGGGGCACAGCCGTGGCTTTAGACCAGGCTGGTTTCGGTTCGCAGTGCTGATATGGTTCCTCGTAGCCGAGCTGACTTTAGTGGGAAGTATCTTTGTGTGCGTTTTGGAGTTCTAGGATTGGTTTAGAGTCCTATTTTATGGGTATTTTGGGGTGGCTATGTGAGAGCTGTGATATGTTGCTGGTGCTACGCCGCCATCTTGGCTCCACCCCCTTTCAGTGTAAAATTAAAAAAAACCTGATCTCCTATTTAATTCTAGCCTAGTTCTTAGTCAGCTCCTATACAAAGCATGTGCATTGATGATGGTCTAACTCACTGGGCTAACTAGTCAACTACATCTTATTTTCTTTCCATATTATGCCTAATTTTTAACTCTTTAACAGTATTAGTAACTTTTCTGTATATTCAATACATTTCCTTCACTTTCTACGAGTATTTAGTGTGTCTTTTATCTTCTCTTTGTGATCAAGATAGAGAGGACTGTGAACTAGATGATGGTTCAGTTAGATGTATTTGAAACTTGACTGATTAGAACCAAGAAGTCATTACTGACAAGTTAATGTTAGGATGGGTTAATGTCTTTAGTAAGGTGACCCCCAAATCTGCCATTAATCTTATGTTATTTAAGATTTTATCAATGAGAGGAAGGATGGTACAGTGGAAAGATTGTTGAGGAAGATGGTCGTGTGCTAGGATACAAAGGATTCCAGATCCCCCACAAAGACTTCATTCTGGTAAAAGGTTAAAAATATCACCACAAGACTCACCTACCTAGCCCAGAGATCTATGGAGAGACCCTGAAGTCCTACAGAAATCCTGAAATGGACAAGTCATTGTGGGTTGAGGGTAGATACAGAGAACAGGTCCCTGGAGGCTTTGGACAGGTTTAACACTCTCTCAGAGCCCAGGAACAGCTAGTACTTGAAGTCAGCTTGAGCCTTCTCCAAAGCCATGACTGAAGAAATCCAGCTGTGGAAAGCAATTTTTGGACATTCTAGATAGGATCAACATGGTACTCCTTCCCTGTCTGAGTCTTGTCAAACCCAGCCCAACGTGAGCCCAAGAACAGACTTCTCTAAAGAAGCCCATGGCTAAAGGCACCCAGCCAGAGAAAGGAGCCTCAGGTTTTTGGGAAAGGTAGAGAACGTGATCCACTATTGCTCTAGTGATGAGACTCTGGAAGAAAAGTTGAAGGCAAATCATGCCTGAGTAGTTCCATAAGCCTGGGGTGGGAATAGCAAAAGGAAAGGACACTTTGGAGGTGGTCCCAGATGAAGTCATAGAATTTTTAGTTTTTCTTGTTTTAATTAAGTATAAGAGAAGTCTTAGAGTGATGATAAGCTTAAAATGTTTATAATGTTCAAAAACAAAACATCAGTAAATCTTTTTAAAAAGTAAGAATGCACTTGAAACAAAGATTCAGTCAAAATTTTAAAAGGTAAAATGAGAGGCCAGAAAAAAATCTGCTACATTATAGCTGAACTAAAAATATCATAAGTAGAAATCATGATTTCAGGTAAAGTTACATTAAATATAAACAAGGTAAAAGAGATAAGCAAGGAAATTATAATTAAAGGCATGATAGATAAAAAACGAATATCAAGGCTTAATACATACACACCTATTAGCAAGACATCAAATGCTTAACGAAAAAAATATGCAAAATGGAGAGAGAAAGAGATTGTAAAACTCTAATAGTGGGGGAACTTAAAGTACCCTTCAGACCTAGAAAAAAAAATATACCTAAAAGGTAGTCAAGAAATACGTTAAGGAACTGTCTAAAACTTTGGAAAATTATTGATGATAGATCTCTAATGATTACTGAAAGGAATTTACATACTTCTCAGTTTTACGTGGTACCTTTGCAAAAAATTGATTAAGAATTGAGCCTAACGACCTCAACAAAAAAGGTAGAAAAACAGAAATACTAATGCATCATTTATTGATCACAATGCAACAAAATTATACATAAGAAAAATACAATTTAATAATCATTCAATGAAATCAAATTTCTATATTCAATAATACTTAAGATGAAATAATTTAAAATTTATTATAGACTAAACAACATAATTCTGAAGAACTGCTGAGTAAAAGAATGAGTTGTGGAAATAATAGAAAATTTAATCATAATAACAATAAGATAACGTATACAATATTTTATCTTACAAATGAAGATGTTCCATTTCTATTACTTACAAAGTTAGAAAGAAATAAAACATGTCATGAGCATAGCAGAACATAAGAAAGGATTAAAAATATATAACAAATTTTCATTTCAAGAGAACCTATATGGAAAATAATACTTGTGTTGAGAACTGTCCATCTTTGCTTTCTTGTAGGTTTTCTTTAGTTCTCTGCTGTGTACAGTTCTACTTCTTTTTTTTCCTCCTCCCACAAGATGTCTAAAAGAGAAATGAATATACTTAAATATGTGCATTAACAGAAAGAAAAAGAACAAGTCTATGATTTAGGCATACAATTAAAAAAAAACTTGAATAGCAAACAAAAAATCCCTAACTAAATAATGAATTAGAAATTCTAAAAGTAAAAAAAAAGAGAGATTAATAAAATTGAAAGCAAAAACCCCCACTAAATTTATAAGTAAAACTAAGATCTGCTTTTTAAAAAAAAAAATCTAATAAGGTAGATAAACAGCTAATATGATGTTCTTAAGAGAGAGGAAAGTCAAATCATACAAAAACTGGGAAAACATTCATAGTAATTTAAAAGGAAAAAAAGGAAATGGTCAGAAACAATTCTGTCCAATAGTATGCTAATAAAACTGACAACTTAGAAGAAACAACTGAATATTGGCAAAAATATAAAATACCCAGATTAACAAAAGAAGAAACAGTGTTTAAACAATTCAATATCAGGGAAAGAAATTGAACAGGCCATAAAATTAACTCCCAAAAAGGGAAAAAAAATAAAATAAGCTTCCAGGCCAGATGGATTACAAGTGAATTTTGTTGAACATTCTAATAACAATGCCAAAACTACTTCTTTTCCTATGACACAAATATAATCTTTAGGTTTAAAACAGGGAGCCACAAAGCTGTGAACGCAGATGTAAAACTTTGCAATAAATATTAACAAGTAGTCTACAACAACATATTAGAAAGACTATACACCACAAACAGGTTGGATTTTTACCAGCCATGGAAAAAAGAATTATTCATCAGTACTATTTTCGAAAAGAAGAATTGAAGGCGCAATTATGAGCAGGATCATTTATGAAGTTTCTTTGAAAAGTAGGATCTTATGACTATTAATTAGCCCATGCCTGAAAGAAATGATCTAAAAATCATCACAATTTCTAACATCATCATCATCATCATCATCATCATCATCTCCTCGACATTCCTGTGTTGGTTTACAATTTGCCACTCTTATTTTTAGGATGTTTTCAGAAAAACCTAGTAATATCTATATGAACTGATGCAAAGTGAAGTGAGCAGAACCAGATGATTGTACACAGTAACTGTATTGTAATGATGACCAACTGGGAAAGAGCTGGCTATTCTGACCAACACAATAATCCAAAAATAATCTCAGAGGACTCATGTTGAAAAAAATGCTCTCCACCTTTGGAGAGGGAATTGATGAACTCTGAATGCAAATTGAAGTATAATTTTCTCACTTCCTTCATTTTTCTTGCTTTTTTTCACGACATGGTTAATATGGAAATGTTCTTTGTACAATTTCACATGTATAATTGCTATCATATTGCTTGCCTTCTCAGTGGGCATGGGAGGGACTTGAAGGAGGGAGAGAATTTGGAACGATTTAAGAATGTTAAAAAATGATAAATTAGAAAAGGATTAAATAATTTAAAAAAAGAAGAAACTGAGCCTCAGAGTGATGAAATGACTGGGCTAAATAATAAGCATATGCCTAACAAGCATAGGAGCCAATATTCAGGGTGATGTCTTTTGATTCTAAAATCCAATCAGTGCTCTCTCACTCTCACCCTCTCACTCCACCCTGGTCCAATATATCACATATCACATGACCTTTCTGTTTCTTTCTCCATTTAGCTGTCCTACTCTTGCTATGTGTTCAGCTCTTCTTTTTCAAACACACCTTTCTGGGATGATATCTTTAACAAAACTTTTTTTTTCCTTTTTCTCTTCCTTTTTTTTTTTTAAGTTCTTAAATATAACCATTTACTTAGCAATAAGGCAAGTAATAAGGCAAGGAAACAAACATTTGTTAAATGCCTACTCTGGGCCAGGCACTCTAAGTGTTTTACAAATAATATCTCATTTGGGAGTATATCCTCTTCCCTTCCATAGAGTTTACAAGTTCTTATAAGTTACCGCTACCCTTAAAAAGGTTGTTAAGAAACAATTACCTCAATTTGGATAAGCTCAACAGTCCAGCAGTATCTGTCCAGTAAGCATCAAACCAAGATATATATACATTCACAAGGATTTTGTGACAATAAATTAAGCGTCAGTGTCTCTTCCTATATAGCAGCTGCAAAACCTGTTTTCCTTTTCTGCTTTGTGAAACTTCTTTTACCACTTATTTCAATTCCATTTCCCTTGGGGTCACCTTCTATTTTGCCTTTTTAGAGACTGTAGTGTTTTGTTATTTCTACTCATAAAGAATTATTGGAAAAATATTTATGTTAAAAATTGTGAGACTTCTTACTTTTGGTCAGGAAGAAGATAGGGACTTAAGAAAGTGTAACACAATTTTCCAAGTAAAATTCTGTCTATTCTCTGCTTCTTATTAATTTCTGGGACTACCTCATTCTAAGTCCATTTTCAGTGCCTGTCCAAAGCATCTGTACTAATAGACTAACTCAATAGGCTGTTTAGATTTTATAATCTAACACAGAGGTCTCTATCAGTAAAATGTGATTGAGCATACTCCCTAATATGTGTATTTATTTATTTGTAAATTATGTAGTACTGCTATAATATAATTATGTACATTATAAATAGAAACAAAAAAGTATTGAGAAGGAAGAAATATTTTATAAAAACGTTCAATAATGTATGAAAATCCTCTTGATCTCACTAAATATTAAATAATAATGTTTTGTGAGGACTGTGTGGTTGAATAGGCTTCACTATTTTTGAAAATTTTATTTTAATACTATGAATAGGAATGAGAATAACATCTCCGATTTCAGTGTTGTAAGAAACTCTCAGAAGATGAAACTCTTTCCACCAATGCACTTTCTTGGAAGTGCATAATTTTAGAGAGATGTATACATCCATGAGAAATTAAATAATATAGGACAAAGATAGAAAAAGTGAATGGACTGGACCAAATGTACAAAGAAGAATTTCATATTGGAGGAGCATAATTTTGAAAGCTTTAAGGATTGATTCTCAGAACAGCTGAAAGAGAAGACTCTAAAATAATGGAAAACCATGCTATGGCATTATAACTGAAGAAACGTGATTGAGAGTATAACAAAAAATGTTGATTCATCTACCTATTTTTTGATTTTATAAAATCATTATAAGATTTCTCTGCATACAAAGGACTAGCTAATGAGCCCAGTCTTTATGGACACATGCAGTGACCATGATACAATTCAATTCTCCATGTGGAAGACACAGGGGAGCCTGCTACTTAATATATTATAGCAGGTATTTAGTTGTAATAGTTTGGTGGTTCTATTATCCCTTATAATGAAAGTAATTTATTAATAAAATGCTGACAATCTTGTTATATTTTCATATTTTGTGCTTTCAATACACACATACATATATATGCACACATATATGAATATTTTCCAACTACACATCAAATTTTTAAAAAATGAATGTAAAAAAAAAAATTTAACATTCACTTTAAAAAAATTTGACTTCCAAATTGTCCCTCCTTCTTGCTCCTCTCCCCTCCTTGGGAAGGTAAACAATTTTATATTGATATACATTTAAAGTCATGTCAAAATATTTCCATATTAGCTATTTTGCAAAAGAAAACCCACACCCCAAACCCCAAGAAAAGTAAAGTAGGAAAAATATGCTTCAATCTGCATTCGTTCAGAGTTCGTCAGTTCTCTCTCTGAAGGTGGATGTTCTTCCAATTTTATCTTCAAGTGTTCTTGGAATTATTTTACTTAATTGGATCTTTTGCCAAACTCTCAAAATTTATTTTTTCCTTCTACTGTCCTTTGATGTTTCATGAGTTATTATTAGTCATAACACTTCACTGTTCACCTCCAAGAAATTTTTTTTAAATGAGGTTCTATTTTAAATTGATTATTGTCCCTGGCCACCATAGCTCTGCTTTGAAAAGGAGATCAAGTGTTTTTTGGCTGATGGAGTTTCTGGGGGTTTTGGCCTCCTCCTTGTGGTGACTACTTTATATTAGTTAAATAATCTGTAGAATATAGTCGTATATCTTTTTTGATGACATAGTCCCTTGCCCTGCCCATGTTGCTTCCTTTAAATGTGACCCATAGTTTTGGCACTGATCTCTCTGCATCTGTGCTAGGTCATGTTTTGAAAAGGACATTTATGACAATGCTCAGAAGTACCAGAGGTCCTTTAGGTCTGTGAACAGAAATGCCTTTGTTCTCCTTACCATTTCCCACTTTCAATTACCTTTGTCTTCATGGACCTGGAAAAAGAGAGCCCTCAAAACCTCACTCTGGCAAAACATCCCTGACAAAGTGTTGGCTGTACCCAATGTGAACTTCAGCAAAACTACATTTTTATTGCCTCATTTGTTATTGTGTGAAATACTTCCTGACACTAGGATCATCTTGTTCCTTAAATAATCTCTAGTTGTTGCCTAATGAAAATCTTAGTTTGGAAACTATTGCAGAAAGAGTATGATAGTAATTTTTTCTTAAAAGAGAAAGGAAGGGAAATAATATGACTCTTTGTAGATCCCAGCTCTCTCCAGTGCTTACCTCAAGCACTACATCCTATATAAGGCCTTTTCTGATTCTTACAGTTATTGGTCCTCTCCCTGCTATACCCGATAGAACTCCAAAATTACTTTGTATTTACTGTGCACATATCTTGTATTTACCTATCTAGGTACATGTCGAACCCTTTCCACTCAAACAGAATGTCAGTTCTTTGGAGGCAAGGTAGTTCCTGTTTAATTTTTTGTCAATTGTTTTCACAGTAGGAAGAGAGAGAGAGAGAGAGAGAGAGAGAGAGAGAGAGAGAGAGAGAGAGACAGTAAGAGACAGACAGAGAAAGAGAGAAACCAAGGTAGATACAGAGACAATGAGAGAGATACAGAAACAGACAGAGAAATTGTATATGTTTCCCAGTGACCACTTTGGGAAGACAAGTCTCACCTTGTTTGTTCTTTTTTAAATTTAAATTTATTTTTATTTTGCAGGGGAGAAGGCAGAGTAATTGGGGTTAAGTGACTTGCCCAAGGTCATACGGCTAGTGAGTGTTAAGTGTCTGAGGTCAGATTTGAACTCATCACCTTGTTTGTTCTAAGGAGAGTATGAGTCTTTGGTGGACCAGCTAATCTCAATGTGTCTGAAGGCATTAGAATGTAGTTGGGAAGGGGGAAGGGCTGAATCAAGCTTATCCAGAAATAGGGTCTAAGAGACTCCAAAGTAGACTCAGTAGACTCATATCTAGGACCCCATCAGTTTTCAATAGGAAGAGCTACCCAGGAAAAGCCATCATCTCATAGTATGCGTATCTTAAATCCACTTTAAAATAATGGATTTTATTTTACATATATATTTTATAAATATAAAATCCATGATTTTAAGATGTACACACGATGTATATAGTTATGTATAATTTCATCTGTAGGTATTACATGTATGCATGTATGTAGATATGAGATTTCATCAGTGTGGGGAGCTCCTGGAGAGGAGCTCTATATCTATATCTATATATTTACTTAGCAAATATTATATTTGCCCTACTATATTTTCTGGGTAAAAAAACAATGCAGATCAGCACCTTTTCTATTAGTTATTGTCTTTGAGAGTTTCCTAAATTACTTAGAGGTTATATGTCTTGGTCAGAGTCACACAGCCAATAGGTCCCAGAGACAGGACTTGAATTCAGGTCTTCCTGATGCCGAGGTCCACTTTATTCATTGTACCATGCTACCTTTCAATACAATTTATTATTAACTTAACTAACCATAATAGATATTAAACAGTTGAGCAAGCATTCTATTGAATAAGTTTTAGAAAATGAATCACTAAATGTAATCTAGTACCTTTCTCAATATTTTTAAATTATAGGAAATCCTCTTCTTCTCCCTTGAAATCAAGGTTGGAAAAAATGTTTAACTCCTTTTCTTCTGCATCAATATCAAAATGTTTGGGATAATACAAAACTCCTCTTTGGAGCCAAAATCAGAACAAACTTTTCTGGGCATTGAGGTTTAACAATCCTACTGGGATTCCTCTGGCCTAATTAATTGGAAAACACTTGTTAATTTTCTTTTCTAAGAACTCTTGTGCCCTAAGATCCTTGATCTATTTTCCCCCATAAAATTGTAGCAGAATGATAAGGTCATGTGGTCATTTTGCTTCAGAAAAAAATTGTTGAGAATCCTTTTAACTTGGGTTTATATTTTATTTGCCTTTTATTTTTTTGGTAGGTCTTACTCATATTCCCTTTCATCAGGTATGTGATAGACCATGCAAAGAATGGCTGTTACATATTTAACACCAAACAACTAACTCCACTTAATATCTTTCCAAAAAGACTTGAACTTACAAACTGATTTCTTTTATAGAACTTCCATTTACAAATCTAAGCTTATACAAGGCAGAACCTCTTAAATAAGTTTGAAGGGTTTTTGAATAATCATAAACTGATTTCACAACAACAAATGGATAAACTATTCATTTGAAATTTAAATTAGCATACCACTAAAAAATGAGTGATTTCAATGACTCATTAGACAATCACCAGAAAAATGGCCTTTGAAGTAATTTAGCCAAAAGAAATGAAAACTATTCTCATGGATTGCAGTATGTTGGGGTTTCCAGTACATTTTAGCTTCATGTTCCTGGGCTGATTTTCAAAGCTGTCACTCTTATGTTAAAAGAGATTTTTCTTCAAGGCCTTTCTAACACAGTCCAGACTGTACCCTTAATTTTTAACACAGCTGGATCTACCCCCTCAAAAAAAAACCCTCAACTGCTATTCCTAACATTAGCAGCATGAAAAGCTATCATAATCTCTAATTGTCTGTTACTAATTCTCCATCAACTCTGAATGCTGTCATGAACTCACAAAAGAGAGTAACATTCAACCTGAGATCTCAGAAGTTGCTCTTCATACTCAAAGTTCACGCATCTTTACATGATGCTTTACAATCCTCTTTCATCTCTCATGAGAAACTGTGTGGTACTATGGAAAGAACAAGAGATTGAGAGACAGAGGGCCCAAGTTCAAACCCCAGCTTTGCCATTTACTACTCAGTAACCTTGGGAAAACCATTTCACCTCCAGGTTTCAGCATCTTTGTATCTACAATAAGAGCACTGGACTAGACGGTACGCAGTAGGCACTTAAATGTTTATTGATTGACTTATAGATAACCTTTAAGATCCCTTCTAGTTCTAACTCTGTGATCTGAGTGAAATGGAAATTACAGATTAAATCTTTTCTCTGCATCCTGTGTGACCTTTCTCCAGGCCTTCCCATAATTCCTCCATATTTGATCTATTCAATATGTTGGAAGCCCATGAAACGGAATTTAATCACTCCTAAGATAGTCCATCATACCTCTCCTCTTTTCCCTATTTCTGCTGCCACCACTCCATTGCAGGCATTTACCCTTTCACATCTGGATTACTGCACTGGTATCCACATTGATCCTACTCTCAGCCTTGTGCGTAGTCTCTTCTCCAGCAAGCTGGCCTACACAGAAGAATTCTTTCTAAAATACCACTTTGGTCTTAATTTTCCCACTTGCAAATCTCTATTTACTATAGGATGGTGTTATCAAACTGTTTTTGATCATGACACAGTATTCTTTACTATGAACAATCAAGGCTCACTGATCTCCTAATCTGAAAAAGCTACATGAGAGGCAGAAGACTAGGGAAGGTACTCTTCCCTAAAAAATAAGAGATGTTTTTGTTGTGTTCTTTGTGAGTTCACAGTCTGCCATGCTTTATTTTTGTATGTATGTGTGATAGGTAAGTTTTATCTATATCTATCTATCTATCTATCTATCTATCTATCTATCTATCTATCTATATATATACTTAGCAAATATTATATTTGCCCTACTATATTTTCTGGGTAAACAAACTTTATACTAAACAAAATTATTTATAAATTTCCTATTATCAGCAATAATGTGAGAAACAGTATGGAGAAGTAGAGAGAAAGCTGGTCTCAGAGTCAAGAAGGCCCAGGTTCAAGCCTAACTTCCTAACGTGACATCTAAGCTTGTAGGTGTCAACCTACAAGCTATGTCTGGGCAAGTCAATTAACTTCTGGGTCCTCTAAGGAACTCTCTAGGTCTATAAACTTCAAAGCAGGTGCTAATTTGCATTGGTTGAAGGAGTATCCTTCCCGTGGAAGTTCTCCATACAATCAAAATCACTAGTCCAGTCCCTATGCCTTCAAAAGCATAACAGCCACAATTCCAAAGCACACTAGTGTGCCAAAGCACTTGCCTCTAGAATATCACTGTTATGGGATCATCTACATGCATCAGGCTTATATCCCAAACCCCCAACAATCTGACACCAAATCGTCTATTCAAGTATCTCTCTCACTGCTCTCCCATATTGATGCTCACCCAGTTAGTTTTATCTCTTCATCATCTTCCAAAGACATCACAATGACTTCTGCTTCTTTGTCTTTGCTGTGCAATATAGACACTCCGAAATATCTTTTCTTTTCTCTAATTACTGATTCCTAACCATTCCTCAAAGCCCAGTTTGTGCTCTCGCTCCTCCAAGAAATCTTTTCTAACTACTCTTGTCCTCCCTGATTGCTCTTCTCTCCGACCTGCAGCAGTCAATTTGCAGTTAGATCATCTTATGTGTCAATATTTCAGACAGCTATGATTTCTATAGTCATTCCCTCTATGAACAATTTCTCTATGCCTTAAATCTTCATTCAATCTTCTTGTCAATGTAATGTTAATTTTTTGTTTTGTTTTTATATTCCTGATTCCTGGCATGATGTGTATGGAATTTGATTGAATCCCTTAATATCGATACATGACTAATCTCCTCTTCTTTCTCTCCTCTTTCTTATCTTTTTTATTCTTCCTCCTCTTTCTCTTCCTTTTTTCCCTAATACTACATTTATTTTTCTCACAAAACTGGGTGGCTAGGTTACTGATATAAAACTGGATCAAATTTACAGACATGAATTTAAAAAAAGTCATTACATGGTTATTTATACAAAAACACAACTAAGCTGTGTCCAGGCACTTTGTAGGATCATCATCCATATGGTAAAGAATAATAAGATTTTTCAATCTGATAGTGATTATATTAACAACAACCTATGGTTATACAGGATTGCCAAAGTCTGTTCCTCCAAAGACCCGGCCTAATGGCAAAGGTAAAAACTGGCATAAGTTTCCCTGGGGATGTGTGAGTTGCTCTAAAAGTTTAAAAAAAAGAAGAAAAGAAAAGAACTCATCATTTGGTGGCCAATTTTACGATAAGCCTCTTCAAATTCAGCAAGAGTGTTCCTGAACAGCCTGTTCTTGAAGCCTTTCAAGATTGATAGATCTTGCCAGATTCTGTGTTTCTCTTGTCTGGCATTAAGAACCTGCTTGTCTGAACCCACAGGGCTAGGGATACTTGTCCCTCCCTGTCTTGTACCCATTTTTAGTCCTGGGAGAATCCTCATCTCTTTTAGAATTAGTCTCCACAATGAACACCTGCTATGGTGCCCTGCAGGAATTGCTTATGGCTTGAGCTGTGACTGGCCCCCAGAAAGGAGAACTGAGAAAGGTACTCAGTGTCTAATCAGCTATGGGACGGGTAATTTATTCCTACTAACAAAAGCAATGATAAGTGTAACGGAATGATGAGAATTGAATTCAGTGACTTATACTACAATTACATTTGGTTGGGAGGTTACTATTTAAGCCTCATCATCACGTGGAGCAGCTTTGCAATACTGCTAATTAAGCATGTCACATGTCTTCACAGAACTGCCATCCAACCCCAACTGCCTTCTGCTAAAATGAGTCAGGTTTGGGTCAATTCTCCTGCCATTGACCATCTTCTCTGATGCAGAAACTTTCTCACCCCAGAGACACACTTTCAGGTGTTCTAGGACTTTCCGAACTTTCATATTTTCGAGGTCATTAATTAAGAAGGAGACACAAAGAGGCAGAGACTGTGAGGGACTAGCTCCCCTAGTTGCCACCTCAGTATCAGTGTGGGTGAGATAGCCATGACACTTAAGTAGAGAAGGGTGTTCTCCATCCCCATCCCTTTCCAGAACCATATTTTGCCACTTGGAAGGCACAGTTAAGCTAGAAGAAAGAAGGGAAGGGAATAAGCACTCGTTAATTACCTATGATATGCAGGCACTCTGCTAAGCACTTTACTCATGTTATGTTTTTTATTTGGCACATTTACAAATGTGATCACGTTTGAGCCTCACAATAACTCTGGAAGATAAGTGCTATTATTACCCCCATTTTACAGTTGAGACAACTGAAGCAGGCAGTTGTGAAGTGACTTGCCTAGCTAGTATTTAAAACCCGATTTGAACTCAGATCTTGCTGACTCCAGGCTGAGTGCACTATTCACTGCACCACCTAGTCACCATCAGAAGCTGCTCCTTCTTTTAATAGGCACAGTACTCTGCCTTTCCCTTACTCCCACTGCTGCCATCATAGGTTAAGGGAAAATCTGAGGGGTCACTAGGGCTTTGCCACACCATTTAAATAAAATCTTTTCAGTGTTATGCCATGCCATAGGTGGAAGCATCTAGAAAGTTTGTCATGTAATAAATCCCAAGCAAAGGATCACCATGTCCTTTGAGTCCCCAGAGTCACTCAGAGCAGGATTTGGGTAGAGAACTTACTGTGATCTAAATATTTCATCCATGTATGGCTTATTTCCTTCATAAGAATATAAGCTTATGGAGGGCATGGTACATGTCTTCTACTTTTAGGGACCTCACCATAGCCAACACAGTGTTGACCACACAGTGACTATTTGTGAAATTCTTGTTGAAGTTATTATCATTTTTATTGTTTGCTTTGTCTTTCAGTCATTGTACCTATTTGCTTTCACAACATGGAAATTATAATCTTAGGTAATTGTTTATAAAATATCTCATGTAAAAATGTGTTACATCATTAAGAATTATAATTGGTTTATTTGTGCTGAAGCTAGTCTAGCATTATTAATTATTAACCTAAGACATTCATAAAAGTTCTATTCCAATGGCTCATGACAGCATGCAGGTAAACCTGGCTTATCAAAGACTATTCCAGGAGACTATAAGCTCTGCTAGGTGCCACCAAGCTGGAAAAAACTTTAGATACAAACTATACAAGAGACTAAAGATCTGTCTCTGGGCTATCAGTTTTACTAAGTTCAGAGAGGCTAATCATCAGATCTATCAATAGGTAAAGTTTACTTTGGTCATAACAAGTTATAAAACCAAGGCCTAAGTCATGAAGAGGCTGCCATTGATATCAATGGAAGATGCACCATTGCTAAAAAATCATAGATCCTTGAGGATGAAGCTAGAAAGGATAGGGACTGGAACTATGATTTCATGGGTTTAGGGACTGCCAGGTGAGGGAAGCTTCTACCAATGCAGGTTAACACCTTCTCTGCAACTTAGAGAGACCAGAATGCCAAGAGATTAACTGGCTTGGTCACATAGCCAAAAATGGCAAAAAATAGGTACAAATATTCAATCCAACTCTACCCACTGCACTATACAGCTTATCCATGAAATTAGGACAAATTGAATGTTCTCTTTGTGGAAAGATAAGCCACGCCTTCATAACAAAACACACTAGGTGTCTATCTCTGTTTCTTACATATTATATCACTGAAGTTTATGTTCAGTCCTGTTGCATTATTGCTCTATATGGAACATTTCCAAAAGTCACTGATGTTAAAAATAAATGAAAGATGTAAGAAATATAAAAGGAAATAGGAGATAACTTTAAGAAATTAAGAAAAGTCAAAAAGAGATTCTCAGCTTCTAAATATCTACTGCTGATCTCATCACCTTCTATAGATTAAACTTGTATTTTTAAATAGAGGATTCCCAGATCTATATTTAGCCCACAATTTTCTCCTGAGGTCTAAAGTCACTTGGGTAGGTTGGAATTCTTGAAGTGTACATAAGTTTTTTTCTTGAATTATACGACTGTGTGTGTGTGTGTGTATGTGTGTGTGTGTGTGTGTGTGTGTGTGTGTGTGTTAACCAGACCTGATTCCATTGGTATAATGAATTCCCAAAAAGGAAATTCCTTCTACTGATGCTGACTGGCACCTTCTTTGCAACTTAGAAAACTGAGAGATTTAAATGATTTACCCAGGGCCACACAGCCAATACGTGCTGGGTATGGGACTTAGACCTTGCTGACTCTGAGGCTGACTGGCATCTTCTTTGCATCTTAGAAAACCAAGAGATTTAAATGATTTACCCAGGGTCACACAGCCAATACGTGCCAGGCATGGGACTTAAACCTTGCTGACTCTGAGGCTGACTTTCTTTTATTCTTTTCAATTCATTTAAAATTATAAATACATATATGTATGTATATGCACATGTATGTGTTGGTATATACCCACACCTACAACACATTCATAGTATGAATATATATCCACATATACCCCACACGCAGCCTAATATAGTGAATGGAAGTTGGCTTTGTGGTCAAAAGACCTGGGTTTAAGTCTTACCTTTAACATGACTATTGGAAACTCATTTGACTTTTTGGTGCCCTAGGTAACTCTCTAAGACTATAAATTACAGATATGTTGCTGTTCAGCATCAGTGGAGGGAATTTCCCCACTGAGAAAATCACAGGTTTGTATTTCCCATTCCTCTGCCCATCCTCCACTCTCAACCAATCCATACTATACAGAGTGTCTCCAAAGTCTTACCGCAATCTTAAATTTTAGTAGCTTAAAAGTGCACTAAGACTTTTGGGATACCCTTTCTATCGATAAATCAGTAACACCATAAATCATGAAGGGTTTAATTTTTTTTCCTTCATGGATTAAAATAATTATTTTTCCATCACTTCCAAGTCCTTTGGAAAGTTTCTCCATTTTTTTTTTTGCAATTAGCAATATGCATGGAATTAGTAGTATGCCTCATCAGCCTTTGCTTCAAAGTGGGCTGAAGTTTTTTTCACTTAGCACATAATAAATAACCCTGCAGGCTGCCAGGTTTCCAGCTAATTAATCTCAAAGGAACTTAGTCACTGTCTGTTTGTTTTAGTTTCCTGAATCACAACACTGGGTCATCTTTCTACAGGAGACAGAACACACAAATGAGAGAAAGGAACTTCACAGGGGCTTTGCAGAAAGCTCTCAGCTGAGCCTATAACACCCATAGCTTCACTTTCAGGATGACAGTAATAACAGCATTAAATGGTAGCCGGGTCTATTTCTTATCGAAGTAACTAATTTCAAAATTAGCCAATGTAATTGTCTGAACTGTGACAAAGAGGCAAACACACACCTCATAGCATTTGGTCTTAAAAGCATCTGCATCATCTGAGAGAGACACTTTCTTTGGGTTGTTGTCAATTCTAAAAAAAATTTTTTTTTTAAAGTTTGAATTTCTCTGATGCGATCTATGTGGCTTTACTGGAGTTCTTCATCTGGGATCAGTGAAATTATATTTTTTAAATTTATAACTGTATTTCAATATAATTAGTTTATTTTATGCATTTGAAAACATTATCCTGGGAAGGCTTTACCAGGTTGCCAAAGGGTTCCACAAAACAAAAGGTTAATAACCACTATTCTAAAGTATAATATTCATTAAAAAACACCCACTCACCTTCTTCCTGGCTTCCTGGCACTTAGCCAAACTTATATTTCTGAAGCTTTAAGTTATCTGGTAATAGGTGACTTTGGTTTAAATTTCTTCAGAATAGGAAATCTTGGTGTGGGAAATCGTCCCACCAAAACTGATCCCAAGACATGATCACAAGTCATCAGTAATTTATAGTCTTAGACAAGCCTGAGTTTGAAAGAGGCTGAGCGACTTGTCCATGGATGGCTACATATCCAGTCACTGTAGAGGGAAATCCGAACAGGTTTTCTGGGTTCCAGGTCAAACACTCTATCTAGTCTGGTGTACTGCTGTTGAAGTGATAGGGCAATAATAATCATCAACTTACTTCCTCCATGTATTATGCTTTGTTCATGCTTCCTTCTAGGTCTTTAAATAATTTTATTACATATGTTGGAGTCATAATTTATTTCCGACAGCCATCGAATTTCTTTCCCACAGCCAAACAAGGACATAGTGCTGGAGTCAGGAATCCTTCATTCACAGTATGTGGTTCTAACTCCTCCAAGTGTAGATAATGTTTGTTCTTTTTGTAGAAAAATCCCCTTTCTACAAATGTTAAAAATTATTAGCAGAAAACATGACCACTCACATTTCTTAAAATTATAAAAAGGGAAACTGACTTCTTTTAGGAAGATATCTTTTTTCCCATTACTTTTCCTATAAATATCTCCCCAAGACACAGTCCATAACTGATGACATAAGAAAGCTTTTTACAATGAGAGAGAAGGAGGAATGATTCATATTCATTGACACAGCAAGTGTGACAAGTAAACTGCAAAAAGTAAGACAGTATTTTCCGAGGAAAGAATCTAGTCATCCAAAGAGGGTGAAAAGAACACATTCTTCAGCAATGGGCAGGGGAAGAGTTGGGAGTAGGTGCCCTCACAACCTCTGACTCAAATCTCCCACATCCTAGCACATAAACATGTCTTCTACAATGGAAAAAAAAAAATTCAACAAGACTGCAAAACATTCAACATGGAGACTTAATGCATTCCACAGCCATAGCTTACTACAAATCAGAACCATTTGTAATATGAGTTAAATAGTGTATGAAAGATTACTTCCTTGATAATAAAAAAAAGCCTTTCTCAAATATTGAAAGAACTATATTCTATGGAACACGTGGAGTCTGATTCCCACCTCTTTCTCTCCATCTCCCCAATGTAGTACTAATAGAGAAAATATTGAGACCCATGGATGGAAGAAAAGAGGAAACGAGAGAGAGAAAGGAAAAGATTATAGAGAGGCAGGCAAGAGCCGTTTTTCCTCTGGGTTCTACCTAGTTTCCTCACTTGGCTGTCTCATCCTAATCCTGCCAAGTAAAGGCATCATGGTCACCAAAAAAAGTGGTGATTACATTATTTCTTTAAAAAAAAAAAAATATATATATATATATATATATACATATACATATATAAAATATGTAAACACACACACAAACACACACATATACAAATATAAAAATAAGGAGGTTCAGTTTAATTCAGTTCAGCAAATATTAAATTAATGCTTATATGTACAAAGCACATACTAGGTACTATGGAGATTTTGAAAAAAAAAAAAAAAACAACAGCTTCTACCCTCAAGGAGCTTATATCCTACTGAGCATATATAAAAATAGTAATGGCTAGAATTTATACAGCATTTTAAGTTTTGCAAAGTACTTCACAAATGTTATCTCATTTGCTTCTCAACTCTGGGAGATGGGTGCTATTACAATTATAATTGCTATTACAGATGAGAAAACTGAGGCAGAGATTAAATGACTTGCTCAGGGTTATACAGCTAGTAAATGTACAAGGCCTCATTCAAACTCAGTTCATCCTGACTAAAGGACTGATATCCTATCTGCTGCGCTCCCTAGTTTTCCTAAGCAGAGGTTGTGATATTGATGGGGTGTGTGTTTGTGTGTTAGAGGTGATACAGGGATTGGACGAAATGAGCTCTAAGGTCCCTGCTAAATTTGTGAATCTATGAGATCAACTTCTGCAGGAATCTAGTCTTCTCAAGGAAACTTTGTAAGTAAATGTTTTCAGTACGAGTCATATTCAATAAATTTAAAATAAATTTTTATTTTTTGTTGATGTGACAAATAATTATATGAACCTAAGATCTCGCTAGAGTGGGTATTCTCACCACTAGTTTAGATGGAAGATCCTCTAACCCCTTTTCCTCATGTGTTCTTTTGGTCCACATCTCTGGTTAAGTTGTCCGCAAAGCATCCATCCCCATGTATTAGAGGCCTTCTGGTTCTTTTAAATTTTGCAACTCTAAAAATGCCCATTTATTGTCTCTCATCTCACTTGAGTGTCATGGGTAGTTCATGGGTAGTGCACAGGATCACAGAAATGAGAGTTAAAAGTTATGCTGTGATGATCTCTGTGTTCATTTTAACCCTAATTTCAGTAATGTCTTTCATGCCATTTCTCACGTGCACATTATTATGAATAAAACATAGTCACCCACTCATGTCTATCTGCATTTTGCCATAGTCCTTTGAGTCACTTGGAATTTTGATTCTTCCAAGATCATGATGTTCTATGATTTGAAGATACATATGGATAGTACATCACTGGGAGAATATTTGTATAAAAGACACAGGCATTTCCTCTCTTCATTATTCTCCATAGATGTTATTCACTTTATAGACATAACTTATCTATAACAGACCCACATCACAAAGAACTTTATTACCCTGAAGTAATATATAGTACCCTAAATTTTAGAAGTTAACAACATCATTGTTCCCATTTCTGAAATAAAGTGTTTGGAACATATTTGAATTCACATTAGTTGCTATTTTCCCCTTTCGTAAACAGCCAAAAAACTCATTCAATACAACAGAATAAGGGAATATTTGACAAATATCCATTTTAGTCTAATAAAAATGAGCCTCACACCAAGCAGATGATTTCCATCAAGTAAACATGAGGGATAGTCTTTCTGTCAGGCAATGAGATAAATGGATTAGAGGTGTCACATACTCATGTGGAGGCCAAGACGATTCAGGCCTTCCTGTTATGACAGGCATTGTGAGTTTAAATACAACTTCATACTTCAGTTAATTTTTTAATGCATTGCTTTTCTTAATGTTGTAACTGCATGTATGTAGCTTGCATACAAATAGATGGAAATGAATGAACTTCTCTGAAGTAAAAAAAAAAAAAATCAAACATTTTTAAATCTCAGGAGATTCAGCTCGTTATCATCTACTTACAGGAGCATTGGGAAGAAACACCTTGAGACTTACTTGTGAAAATGTTTTAAAGCCCTAGGCTGTGAATTGATGGGGTGTGGTGGCTAAGAAGAAAAGACATGTGTAGACAAATTATGAGGCTTTCCCAGCCCAAGTACTACTTATTAAGGGTTTATGATCTGCAAACCAAGCTGCCTGATATATCACCTATGACCTCCAGCACATACTTGGTTATTGGCATTTTGACACCTTTCCCACCCAATGGGGGGTATTCTGACACTCCTGCAGCAATATACCTGTTTTGGACCACAAACTTTACTCATTAACCTTAGGCAAGAAAACCAATATAATCAAATATTCTTTAACCACACCATTCAAACAAACAGGGAGTAGAAGGCTAGATGGGAAGAGAGAGATTCAAATTAAACAGCAAGTGGAAAATAGCAGTGGATCCATTGTCAGACTTTTTTTTAAATTTCCAAAGTCTTTTGTCATTCATAGCTATTGTATTATTCATTATTCAGTGAAGTATAAGAATTTTATATACCCAGTTCAAAGCATGTTTAACACTAGGCTTCTAGCAATGGTAGAAGGGCGGTATTTTGACCTACATTATTCACAAATGATCAGTCCCCAAACAAATCATACCCTTTTGGAAAGTAGTTGTGTTTTGGCCTGTCTTGGATAGGAATGTTTCCTTTGCCCAGTCTTTTCTTGGAGATAAAACTTCATGTGATGCCTCTTTGGTACATTATTTATCCTCCCTGGGCTTTCATATATAGTCAAACATAATTACAAAATCATCTACTTTGGCCAAATCAATCACTCCTGTCTTAAAAATACTTCATTTCTTTGCCTCCTGAGGCATGATTATAAAACATTCTGTAATTCCCATCACTTCCCTATTCAATTGACTCCAGTGGCTTCCTGTTACATCTGTGATCAATATAAATGCCTTCATTTGTCATTGAAAGATCTACTCAGCCTGGTCCCAATCTACCATCTGTCCTTACTATACATTATTACCATTTACCCACACTATGATCTAGCCAAACTGCTTTTCATACATGGCATCCCATGCCTTTGCACTGGTGGCCCCTCCATGCCAGGAATGGACTCTCTCCACTTCCAGCTCTTAGATTCCCTAATTTCCTTCAAGTGCTGATTTCTACATTAAGCTTTTCCTCTATCTGGTCTGCTACTGCTAGTACTTTGCCTTCCAAATTATCTTATGTCTATTTTGTATATAATACAACACATTTATATATTATCTCCTCTGGCTAGATGCTCAACTCTTCAAGGGTTGGGACTGTTTCAATATTGTCCTTGTATCTTCAACAAGAAGCACAGGGCTTGGCACATGATAGGTAGGCATAATGGCTCTGTAGACCATCAGTTTGGTAGGCAGCTTAATACCTCTTCTCTCCCACACTTTCCTTCAGCACTTTCCAAACACTGAGCTTGCTCTGGCAATATGTGTGCCAACCTCATCATCTATGTGTAAATCTCTAGAAAGCATACTGCCAAGGTAAGTGAACTTATCCACATCATTCAAAATTTCTCCATTTGCTATAACTGAAGTTTCCACATATGGATGGTGTGGTACTGGCTGGTGGAGAACTTGTTTTCTTGGTGTTAATTGTCAGGCCAAAATTAGCACAAACAGCAGAGAATCAGTCCATACTTTGCTGCATCTCAACTTCAGACATTGTATTAAGTGCCATTTCTATACTCTTTCTAACATTACTCAACAACTTTTTCTCCTCTGAGGTTCATAACATCAAAAGTTATTAACCAATCAGATCTTAGTGGTAGTTATTAATCATCCCTCAGGACATTCTCCTTCCTCACTGAGTTCAGTGCCTGGATTATAGCCTTTCTCTCCATCCCAACTTCTGCCCTGAAACTGGGAGAATTTAACAAACATACTGATGCTTCTTCAAATACTCTAATTTCTCACCAGTTCCTCAATCTACTCATTCTCATGACATAGCTCCACTCCACTTTAGCTATAAACAGAGAAGGCTATATCCTTGATCATACCATCATCATCAAGGTTTCATGAAAGGCCTTTGCTAAAAATTATACAGAAAGAGAAGTCAGAGATGGGCGGCAATCAGCGCCAGTGGTAGGCACCCATATTAATAAGAGTCAGTGTAGAATAGGGTGCTGAAAGTAGAGTAAAAAAAGACATAAGATAAAGTCCTACTTTTGACACAAGCTGTGTGACCATGGGTAACTTCAGTTTCCTTATTTGTAAAATGAGGGGGTTGGACTCAATTACTTTCAAGGTTCCTTTCATCTCCAAGTCTTTCAGCCTATGAGCTTAGAATGAGAATCAGTGAGGTGTGGTGGTGGTTGTTGGTGGTGATTGTTCTTCCTTCTCAAAGAGGACCAAAATGACATCACTGTATTGGAGTCAAGGCACAGTGTATCTGACTGTGGCTGATAAGACCTATATGAGCTTGGAAGGCTATACCACAGGTCAGGCACAACAATCCATGTGATCATTTGAAGTGGGACTCTACATTTGTACATCTTGCATTTTTTTTTTTGAGCTGCTACAATTCTGCTTTACTCATGGAACCCATGCTGGGTGGTCTTGTGTCAGTGTCTCCCATGGCTTATAATTGATTACAAAGTTCTTCAGAGAGACCTTGAGAGTGTTCTTCTATCATTTCTTCTGACCTCCATGTGAGCTCCTTCCTTACGTATGTTCTCTGTTAAATAGTTTTTAAATACTAAAATAGAGCATTTCAAGCAAATGTACATTTGGCATTCAAATAACATGGCCAGCCCATTGGAGTTGTACTCTCTGCAGAAGAGTTTGAGTGTTTGGCAGTTTAGCTTCAAAATTAGGGGTCCAAGTCCCATCTCTCATACATTTTATCTATGTGACCTGAAACATCTCACTGAATATCTTAGTAACCGGGACAGCACTTTAAGACTCTACATTTCAAAGCAGGTACTGAATGACTTTGGTGAAGGGAATTGGAAATCTTCTATGTGAGTGAAATCGCAGGTGCAGACCAAGGATTAAAATATAGGAATGAGACATTCCTGACCAGGGATGGAATAAACATAATATGAGCAATGATTCATTTAACATTTATAAAAAGAAATACAAAAAAAGCATCATGGCTTTGTCAGTCATGCCAGGCCAATCTCTTTTCCCTTTTTGACAAGACTACTAGATTGGTAGAATAAAAGAATGCAGTAGTCATTGCTTGCCCATATTTGAGCAAGCATTTAACTAAGTTTCTCATGTTTTCTTTTGGACAACAAAGAGAAAAGTGGGCTAGATGATAAAAGATGGCTTTAAAACTGATGAGATGGTTTGATATCATCTTGTATGAAGTGTACCAATGGAATAATAAGAATAATTTACATCATACTATACAGAGGTTTGAGGCTGGCAAAGCATTGTCGATATATTATCTGAGTCTCACAATAACCCTATGAGGCAAGTGTTTGACATATTAGGTACTAGAAAAATCTCCATTTTATTTTCCAAACTGAGGTTTTTAAATCAGAGATCAGGAGAAAGATCAGAGATAGAATTCTCACTCAGGTTTCCTGACTCCAAGTTATGCATTTTATCAGTTACTCACTCATAATTATATCTCATTAAACCTGTCTTTTTAGGGGCAAGGATGGGATCCTATTAAAGCTGGACAATCACAAGAAAATGTAACCTAACTTTATTGTATTCCAAGCAAGCAACTAATATGAATGCCATTTTGGAAACTGAGCAGACTTTTAAAGGACTGCTTTGAGACATACTCAGAGTTTAATGTCTGTCATCTTCCAAGGATAATTGTACAGAACAATTTTGCTTCAAATTTACAGGAAATAGAAAACTAAACAAAAGCATTTTCCATTTTTGATAGTCTGTGCAGTCCAAACATTTTCTATATTGAGAATCTTCACTGTCCCTTCTTTGATCTGATGAATTTATGGTGTTATTGAAAATACAAGACTCCAGAGGACCGATGATGAAGACTATTTACCTCCTACCACACAGGTAATGGACATAGGACCAGAATCAGACCTATAGTTTTGAGCAAGGCCAGTATGGGAATGTGTTTTTCATTTTACCATATGTGTTTTTAAAAATTAATTAATTAAGCAATTTTTATTTTTTGAAATTCATTTTATAAGATTTTGAATTCTAAATTTTCCCCCTCCTTCAACTCCTCTCTCCCCAAGATGGCCTGCAGTCTGACATAGGCTATATAGGTGCAATCATTTTAAACATATTGCCACATTAGTCATGTTGTGATAGAAAAATGAGAAAAAAAAAAACCATGAGAAAGACCCCCCCCCCCCAAAAAAAATAGAGAGAGAAAACAGTATGCTTCAATCTGCATTCAGACTCTGATGTGGATAGCATTTTCCATTATGAGTCTTTTGGAACTGTCTTAGATTGCTGCAATGCTGAGAGGAGCTAAGTCTATCAAAGTCGATCATTGCACAACATTGCTGTTATTATGTACAGTGTTCTCCTGGTTCTGCTCATTTCACTCAGCATCAGTTCATGCAAGTCTTTCCAGGTTTTTCTGAAGTCTGCCTGTTCATCATTTCTTGTGAGACAATAGTATTCCATTCCATTCATATACCACAACTTGTTCAGTCATTCCCCAATTGATGGACATCCCCTCAATTTCCAATTTTTTGCCACGACAAAAAGAGCTGCTATAAATATTTTTGTGTGTATGGGTCCTTCTCCATTTTTTGTGATTTCTTTGTGATACAGACCTAGTGGTAGTAGGGCTAGATCAAAGTGTATATACAGTTTAAAACCTTTGGGACATAGTTTCAAATTGCTGTACAGAATGGTTGGATCTAGTTCACAACTCCACTAACAATGGATTAGGGTTTCAATTTTTTCACATCTTCTCTGGCATTTCTCATTTTCCTGTTTTGTCATGTTAGCCAATCTGATATGGTACTTCAGAATTGTTTCAATCTGCATTTCTCTAAACAATAGCAATTTAGAGCATTTTTCATATCCTTATGGATATTTTTAATTTCTTCATCTGAAAACTGCCTATTCATATATTTTGATCATTTATCAACTGGAGAACGACTTGTATCCTTATAAATTTGACTCAGTTCTATATATCTTTTGGAGAGAAGCTTTTATTAGAGATATTGATGGTAAAGATTGTTTCCCACGTTTCTGCTCCCCTTCAAATCTTGGGTCTATTATTTTGTGCAAAACCTTTTTAATTTAATGTAATCAAAATTATGCATTTTGCACTTCATAATGTTCTCCATCTCTTGTTTGGACACAAATTCTTCCCTTTTCCATAGATTTGACTGGTAAACTATTTGTTGCTATTCTAGTTTGTTTGTGGTATCACTCTTCATGTCTAAATCGTGTACCCATTTTGACCTTTTCTTAGTACACAGTGTAAAATGTTGGTCTATGCCTAGTTTCTGCCTTACTATTTTCCAGTTTTCCCAGAAGTTTTTGTCAGATAGTGAGTTCTTTGGAGTCTTTGGGTAATCAAACAGTAGATAACTATACTCATTAACTACTGCATCTTAAGTACCTAACCTATTCCACTGATCCACCATTCTTTTTTCTTAACCACTACGAAGTAGTTTTGATGATTGCAGCTTTATAATACAGTTTTAGACCTGGTATGGCTAGATCACCTTCCCTTGCATTTCTTTTTCTTAATTCCCTTGATATATTTACATATTGTTCTTCCAGATGAATTGTGTTATTATTTTTTCTAGCTCTATAAAGTACCTTTTTGGTAGTTTGATTGGTATGGCATTTAATAAGTAAATTAATTTAAGTAGAATTATCATTTTTATTATATTAGCTTGGCCTACCCATGAGCAACGAATATTTTTCCAATTATTTAGACCTTTATTTGTTAGTTAATTTATTTTTAGCCTATCCTTCTTTGGCCCTCTGTTACACATAATTTTTATCATATCAGGATGTGAAAAAGCTGAATTTAATATTTCTGCTTCTCTGCATTTAATTTTGAGGTTTTTGTGCCCTAGTACATGGTCAATTTTTGTGTATGTACCATGTGCCACTGAGAAAGAGGTATATTTCTTTCTATCCTCAATCAATTTTCTACAGTGGTCTATCATATCTAATTTTTTAAAATAAAATTCTATTCACCTCCCTAACTTCTTCTTTATTTTATAGTTAGATTTATCTAGTTCTGAGAGGAGGAGGTTGAGGTCCCCCATTAGTATAGTTTGTTTTCTATTTCTTACTGCAGCTCAATTAACTTCTCTAAGAAACTGGATGCTATACCACTTGGTACATATATGATGAGAATTACTATTATTTCATTGGCTATGGTATCTTTTAGCAAAATATAGTTTCCTTCCTTTTTTAATTAGACCTATTTTTGTTTTTGCTTTCTCTGAGATCAAGATTGCTATCCCTGCTTTTTTTTTTTTTTTTTTTACTTCACAGGAAATATAATATACTCTGCTTTAGCCTTTTACTTTTACTCTGTGTATATTTCTCTGCTTCAAATGTGTTTCTGGTAAAAAATATATTGTAATATTATTATTTTTAATTCATTCTGTTGTCTGCTTCCCTTTCACATGCATAGTTATGATTACTGTGTCTTTTTTCTGCATCCTATTTTCCCTCTGTTTATGTTTTTCTCTCTCCTTTGTTCCTTTCCCTCCTTAGTGGTGTTTTGCTTCTGACCACTGCCTTCCTCAATTTACCCTCCTTTTTTCAGCCCCTCTCCCTTTTCTTTCCCCTTTCCTCTTCTACTTCCTATATGGTAAGATAGATTTTTAAATCCAATTGAGTGTGTATGTTATGCATTCTTTGAACCAAATCCAATGAAAGTATGGTTTAAACAGTGTTTGAAACTTGAGTACAATGGTTTAGGAGCATCTGTAGGGGCAGCTCTCACTTCTCTATTCCATCTAACATCAGGACCATTTTCTTGATACATTTTTGATAGTTCATTAGTTGGAATACCATCAATTTTTCTAAAATCAACCCCTGCGCTCAATAGAGCAATAAACAGTTCTTTTCTTGGCAATCTATTCCACCAGCTACTTACTCTTCTTTCTTAAGGAAATTTATCATTTTCCCATTCTCCTAAGTCACTTAGGTGTGAAATCTTATCCAGCAACTCTGACAGAAGATGCCCTATTTCACCAATTAGTAGAGTCAGAAGTAGGGGCTTATAAGCAGGAGGAGCTGTTTTCACCATGATATTTCTATGTGGAACTGTTAAGGGGAGATCATGATACAGATCTGCATTTCCAACCTTTTTACAGTTTTCATTATTTCCTCTTTCAACTTCCTCATATGGTCTCTAAGTGAGTACCAGGGTCTGTCTCCACTAGGCCACATAGAATCAGCGGGATACATTCAATTGCATCCAGCAGCAGCTACAGATTGGTCATGTTGTTACCTCCTGCCAAATGAAAGTCTCTAAAAACTTGCTGAACAAAAGGATTCTGGCAAATACTTATAAATTTCAAGCAGTTCACTCTATTTATCACTAACCCAGCAGCTCCTTCATCACTGATTCTTATCATCTAAGACACTAAGGATTGTCCCATCCTTTGGGTGAATCTGCTCAAAATATCAGCAATCTCCTGTTGAGTGAAATTGTCAAGTATCTCCTTGAATACTGTTTTCCCTCCCTGCCTCTCCTGCCTTCATCTCAGTATAGGGTGTACTTCTTCCCCTGTAGAAGTTTCCTCATGAAACAACGTATCACTCTGTAATATTGTATCATTCTCCTGGCAGTCGTTGTCATGGAAACTAGGCTCAGACTCTACCAAAACCATATGAACTTTCCTCCTGTTACTTTTTTTCTTCTTTTTCTGAGTCAAATTCACAACAGCTCTCTCTTCTTCCAATTGAGACTCTCCAGTTCTCTCTCCTACCATCTGAGACTCAGCTTGTTCTTCTAAAGGCGGATGTAAAGCCAAGCACAAGCAGCTTTCCAGAGGACTGCTGCTGTGAACAACTTTTCAGGGTTCTGATTACACAGTATATAGTGAACTCTCTATTTATTCAATAAAAAATAAGAGCAAAACATTCACAGAAAATCAAGGTATAGCATTCACAATGTTACAACTTATCACAGAAAATCAAAATACAGTATTTACCATGTCACAACTCAACAACTTATCACTAAAATGGCCACATAGTTTTCACCAAAATGGTCACATAGTTTTGAACAAGGTACAATCATTTAGTCAATCAATCACTTAGTAACTCAATCATTCAATCAAAAAGTATAAAAAGTCAAAGTCTTCCATCCGTGGGGCACACTAAGTTACAAATCAGCTACTATTTAGTCATCAGTCACTACTCAGTACCCTCCTGTGGGTTAGTGGGAAATACACAGGCCATCCACCCCTCACTCATGAGTAAATCACAATTTCATCACTACTCAGTATCCACAGAGAGGTCTTTTCATCTTGACTTGGGGCAGGCTTTCAGCTTCCATGATTCCTCTTCCATGGTCCCAGCTCCCACCCAAATCTAACCAACTGCCACCTGAGTTCAAAGGCAGACAGCTTACAGCTTCTTGTTCAGCTCTCTGTGCAGTTCCTGCTCCACACTGAAACTCACAGTGTTTAGTACATCTCAAATCATTCACTGTCTCTGTTCCTGGGAAGACAAGGCTTAATGAGGCCACAATAACATCCATGCACATTAACAAAGCCACAACAACATTTGTACAAAATACTGTCACCACAATCATGCTTCCTCAGTCTTCAGAGATCCAGCTGGCCCTTGGAAGTCCTTGGAAGCTCCAGCTGGTGCTCGGGATTCCTCAGCAGCCTCAGCAGTTCCAGCTGAACCTTGGGAATCCTCAGCAGCCTCAGCAGCTCCAGCTGGCCCTTGGGAATCCTCAGCAGCCTCAGCAGCTCCACCTGGCCCTCTGAAATTCTCAGCAGCCTTAGTAGCTCTGGTTGGCCCTCTAAAATCCTTACCACCATAAGCTCCATTTTCAAAATCAAAATCACTTTATCCGATTCTCAAAATCAAAATCACTTTCTCCACAGAAATTCCAGTCCAGCAGCAGCAGCCCAGATTTCAGATGCTCATCCCATGACATTCTGACTTTCCTAGCTGGGGTTTTTTCTTATATACAGTATTGTTCCTCCCTGTTCATCCCCTTCCTGTTATGTCAGCAACAGGAGTTCATACCGTCTGTTTTTTCAACAGAGGCTTAATTTGAAATTAGGTACTAAGTACCTCTCAGCTTAGCAATACAAAGGAATCTTCAAATTTCATTACTATTATATTGGGCTTGAATTCTGGCACTTAGCCAACTCTTGTAATAGCTTGTCTCTGCTTTTACACACAATATGGTAGCCTGTTAGTAAAACCCATCCTCTTCTACTCACTGCCTCCAGCTCTCTCCCAGGTTTTATTGGTATTCTTTGCAAACATGTTTCTAAATCTCTATGTTCTCCCTGCTGTAGTCTCTGTTCTCAGTTTTCACATAGCCCTGTACTTTTAGGCCACTCCATTGCTAGGGAGGCATAAAGCAAATCCTCCCATTCTGGGATAGCCATTTCTTCTTCTAAATCCCTTCTGCCTCCAGCTAGAGGTCTGATATTTTGCAACCAAATGTAGTGCCAATGCAATATTTCCAGCACCCATGATCATAATAAAGACCATGATTATAAGTATTGCATGACATTTGATTGTAAAACATACCAAACTCTCCAGACAGATAGAACTGAAGCACTTATCTAGACACCAGAAAACCAAATCTCAAAATCAGTAAGCCAGTTTCATCATAGTACCAAGGATATTCAGAAGCCATAATAAAGCTGAGAGCCACAGCATTCTTCAGCCTTCCCATAAACCAATACAAGATCAATATTTACTCACAAACCTCTCTATCTCCTTAATGAACATCCTCTCTCCCCTACCATCTTGCTAGCTCTGACTAGCTCCCTGTGGGCTCTGCTTCCCTTTAGTAAACTCCTCCCACCACAGGCTCTGTGTGACTACATTCAGCCTATTAGGGGGCAGAGTTTATCTTTACACCAAGGAAGCACCCTTTAGCAAATTCCCTTCATCATAGGCTCCGTGTGATTACCTTGAGCCTGTTAGGGGGCAGAGTTTACTTTCAACACAGGGGAGGTCTTCAAACTCCTCCCTAGGTCTATTAAAAGGTCAGAGAAGATCTTCAAATTCCCATTCCCATTACATTTACCTTTTAATGCTTCTCTTGAATCTTGTATTTGAAGATCAAATTTTCTGTTCAGCTCTGTTTTTTTTTAATTGGAAGTCCCCTATTTCATTGAATGTCCTCCCCTGAAAGATTATGTTCAGTTTTACTGGGTAGTTGATTCTTGGCTGCAATCCAAGTTCTTTTGCCTTCTGGAATATTATACTCCAAACCCTCCAATTATTTATGTAGATGCTTCCAGGTCATGCAAAATCCTGACTGTGCTTCCACGATTTTTGAATTGATTATTTCTGGCTGCTTGCACCTTGACCTGATAATTCTGGAATTTGGCTACAAAATTCCTTGGAGTTTTCATTTTGAGATCTCTTTCAGGAGGTGATTGGTGTATTCTTTCAATGACAATTTTACCCTCTGGTTTTAGGACCTCAGGGTCCTTTTCCTTGATAATTTCTTGAAAGATGCTCTCCAGGGTCTTTTCTTTTTTTTTTTTTTTGATCATGGTTTTCAGGTAGACCAAATAATTCTTCAATTATTTCTCCTGAATCTATTTTCCAGGTCAGTTGTTTTTCCAATGAGGTATTTTAAATTTTCTCCTATTTTTTCATCCTTTTTATTTTGTTTTATTGATTCTTGAAGTCTCATAGAGTCATTAGTTTCCATTTGCCTAATTCTAATTTTTAGTGAATTGTTTTCTTCAGTTAGCTTTTGCATCTTCTTTTCCATCTGGCCAATTCTACTTTTTAAGGAGTTTTCTTGAGTGAATTTTTGTACCTCCTTTTCCATTTGGTCTATTTAAGTAGTTGTTTTCTTTATTGGATTATTTTTTCCCATTTGGCCAATTGTATTTTTTAAGGAATTGTTTTTTACAGTCAATTTTTGCCCTTCCTTTTCCAAGCTGTTGACTCTCTCTTTCCTCTTATTTCTTTTCCTATTTTTCTTCTATCTCTCTTACTTCACTTTTAAAATCCTTCTTGAGTTGTTCAAATAAGGGGTTTTGGACTTGAGACCAGCTCAAACTCCCCTTTGAGGTTTTGGATGTGAGTATATTGACAATGTTGTCCTCTTCTGAATTTGTGCTTTGAACTTCCCTGTCCCCATAGAAAGAATCTATGGTCATTGTTTCTGCTCCTGGTTCAAGATGTTTGCCTATTTCCCATCTTTTAAGCTGAGCTCTCCTGCTGGAGCACAGGAGGCACAGCTCCAGGCTTCTTGTGCCAGGGCCTCAGATGCTGGCATCTTGAGGACATAGCGGTCTGGCAGCTTACACGGTGCTGATTTGGGGTCCTAGTGGTTGTGTCTGAGGTATGTTGAAGCTAGATGAGGTTCTTCTGAATTTCTGTGGGGCTACTCTGAAGCATGTGGAGGTCTGGTAGCTGGAGGATGCCTGACCTCTGGGGCTACATTGGATCACAGAGAAGTCCAGCCATTGGGCGATGTCTGCCTGCCCAGGGATGTGCTGAAGAGCCTAGAGCTCCACAGCTCTGCTGCTGGAGGATACTTGCCTACCTGGGGCTGTGCAGGGAGGTCCTGCCTACCTGGGGCGGTGCTGTAGCAAATGGAGGTCCACAAAGGTCCACAGAGGTCCACCTGGAAGTCCCCTTGGCTATGCTAAGGCACTTGAGTGGTCCTAGTGTTGATGTTTGCCTGCTCCACCACACTGGAGCTCAGTATCTGCTGCTGGTTTGCTGAGGTGGGGCTTGCTGGGATGTTACTTGTCCTAGAATGAGCTCTCCTTTTGCCTGAGTGAGAGGGACCTTTCTTAGTGGTCCTCCAAGTTTGCCAGGCTGAAAGACTGCTCCATTTTCTCTTTCCACTGGCTATGCCATTCCAAGATTTTTCTTGTGGTGCTATTCTGTGTTTCTTTTAGAGGTCAATAAGGGATAGTGACGGTGATTTACTGCTTACTCTGCCATCTTGGCTCCCCAAAGTCCTACTACTACCATGTATATTTATTAAAAAGGTTTTGCTTTTCTTTATTTCTTTAAAATTGGTGCAGGGGGAATAGGAAGAAAAGGGGAAACCCAATTGCTTGTTAATTGAAAAAATTATTTACAAGTAAAGAAAGTACAAACTCACCATCATCACCCTTCATTGTTCAAAGATTAAGATTTTACCAATAAAATAAATAGCTAGGTGAGAGTATTTCTGCTTATGTTGCAGAAATTATATTGCATAATTTATTTTGGCCCTGGAAATTGGAGGATATCATAGGTGATGAAGCATCATGTAAAGTTTACTTAATAGCAAAAACAAATTAGGTTATTATTTCAAACAATGGGAAAATGGATATTAAGAGTAGTACAAATTAAGGCCCTCCAGGGGTGGGGAACCTATAGCCTGGAGGCCACATGTTGCCCTCTAGGTCCCAGGTTACAACCCTTTGATTGACTCCAAACTTAACAGAACAAATTCCCTTAATAAAAGGATTTGTTCTGGGGCAGCTAGTTAGCACAGTGAATAGAGCATCAGCCCTGCAGTCAGGAGAATCTGAGTTCAATTCCAGCCTCAGACAGTTGACACACTAGCTGTGTGACATTAAGTGACTTAACCCCAATTGCCTTGCTTTCCCCCTTCCAAAAAAACCCCAAAAAACAAAAATAAAAACACAACAAAAAAAAGAATTTGTTATATAAAACCTGGACTTAGTCAAAAGGTCACATCTAAGGACCTGAAAGGCCACATATGTCCTAGAGGCCACAGTTCACCGCCCCTGTGGCTATCCAGTGAGCATGCTTCATTGTAAGCCACAGTAATTAAAGAAACAACTTCTAATAATACTATCCATATCTTGCAAGAAGAAAGCTCATGGCAACAGTATTAGAACAATAAAAAAATGCATGCTCTACAATACTTTGATACCATCCACGTATGCCAATACACATTCAGACTGTAACTGATGCTCTGTTTTCAGATTCTAGGATGTAATCTGTAAATACTGCAAGAAGCACCACCAAATTACCTCCATTTTACTGTAGAAACAGAGACTCTGAGAGTCATATGACTTACTAAATGCTGTTAAAAATCCATCAACGAGAAATCCAGGAACTGTCATAGTTGTTCATATAATCTGTCATCAACTGATATTGATTAATTATGATAGTAAAATCCTAGAACACAGAATATTTAAAGAGCCAATGACAAGATGCCTTAAAATATTGAGTTATTTAGTATAGTGCTCATAAATCTTAATCAATGTAGGATAGATGTTGGATCTAACTGAGGTGCATCCGTAATGAGTAAAGCTAAATTCTATACTATTCTTTTGCAAGGCTCTCTACTGAAATTGTTGTATCTACTATGAATCGTTTAAGATCACAATTATCATAAAGTTTGTATTTTTCACGTCCTCTCAGATAATATCAGCTCAATCGAGGTTAATGGCTGAGCTTTGCCTGGTAGTTAGGACCAGATGTTCTTTGCAAGTGGGAGGGAATTAGATATTGAATCATAGCAAAAATAAACTAAATGTGATCAGAGTATAAAAGCCTGGATAAAACTGATAGAGAAGAAAAGGAAGGGAAGGAAGCACAAATTAGGCACATAGTAAGCAGGCACTGAGCTAAGCACTTTTGACAATAAGTGGAAGAAAGATGTTGTCTTGCATATTTGAAGAGATATGAATCTATAACCTATGATTTCATGAGCGCCAGGAAATTCTAGGGAGGAAACTCCTAGCAATGCAGGTCAGTAATTAGTCTGTAACTTACAATCTTAGAGACTTACCTGGAGTAGAGAGGTTAGTGATTTGCTCAGTGTCACACAATGATTCAATTCAATTCAGTAAACCTACTAGGTGCCAGGCACTGTACAAGCGTTGGGAATACAAATAAGAAAAAGAGAGGCAGTACCTGCCCTCAGGGAGCTTACAATATAGTGGGGGGAAAGACAGCACATAAAAGGAAGCTAAAAAGGGGTCAGGGGGCCACAGGGGAAGGCAAACTGAGCTGCTGATGGAAAATGGAGTTACCTATTATGTTGTGAGACCTCTATGAAGGAAGACTTTGAGAGGAGTTTAATGCTCTGCTCTCCAGTCTTTCAGTCAAATGAAAGAGGCTACTAAGGGTGAGTTGAGAAGGTGGTGAATAACAAAATCTGAATTAAACTGATGATGAGATTTCAGGTGGTCAGCTTATGCTAGGATGGAGCATGATGTTAAGCCAAGCATAGTTGCAGATGGAAAATTAGTTAGATGGATACCTGTACCTAGCTAGTATGTAGGATTTAAGCCCAAGTATTCCTAACTCCTAGGTGATTCAGTAGATAGAACGCTGGGCCTGGAGTCAAGAAGATTTAAGTTCAAATCTGGCCTCAGATACTTACTAGCTCAGTGACCTTGGGCAAGTCACTTAGCCTTTGTTTGCCTTAATCCACTGGAGAAGAAAATGGCAAACCACTCCAATATCCTTGCCAAAGAAAACCTAACAGACATGAATTCCATGGGATTATGAAGAGCTGGACATTATTGAACGATGAACAAGAATTCCTTCAAGTCCTTGCAAATAGTAGGCACTTAATATGTGTTTAATGAGTTATGAGGTGAGTGGAATTGGGATAGGTCCAAAAGATGAAGTGAATGTTGAAAGCTAAAAATAAATAAATTAACACATCGAAAAAAAGAAAGACCACCCTACTTTATATAGGAAGCATTTGATATGTAATTCTAGCTACCAGCTTATGTCTTGTTAAGGATTAGTTATCTGATAACTTGGGCAGCCTACAGTGATTCTACCATCTCTTGCATGCAATACATTGATCAATAAGTCTTCTTTAGTCTTCCCATCTATTATTTCGAGTCGTTAAGACCTGGTAGTTGTCATCACAAACTTTCATTTCCTTAGAGATAGCTGGATGACCCCTATTTATTTAACACTTTGTTATCTACTTATTATTGGTTGACTTTATTTCATTGTTTCCCATGAAGGTCTTTTGATTCCACTCTTCAATGATTCTACACATTACGGCTTTCTTACCATATCAGTGCTTCAGGATAATTTTATATCTGTGTTTAGCCACAAAATATCAAGTGGAAAGAAGGCAATAACTGTTTATTCCGCAAGAAAAGTGATGTATATTGAATGGGACTATGTACAGAGAGTCAAGAAATTCCATATCTCTTCTACATTCAAGCCTTTAAAACTGTATTGATCATTAATAAGTTTTCATAGGAGATTTTTCAGCCTTCATGGCTTATCAAGGGATGTCACTGAGACTCAAATCCTAGTCTTCCCAAAGTCCAATTCTTACAGAATATTATTTCACCAAATACATATCACTGGAGTCTTTAGTTCAGTACTTAGGACTATTTTATACTTTTTGTTCAGTTAGGCCTATAAGCCCATTCAACATTATAGATCTCATATTTTATTTTACCTCCTCTGGAAATTTAATGTTAATAATCTTTGCAGACTCACCTGGGTCTGATCAAATCATATAATTAGTTGTTAAAGGTGCCATGTTGGTTCATTTAGATACTCTGAGGTCCTTTGTATCTCTTTGATTCTATTGTTCTATGGTGGTTCTATGGTGTGGACGAAATGTCAAATGAAGAAAGTGAATTATTTAAGGTCTTCACAATCCATTAAAATGATTTTATTTTGCCTATAAATAATATATTTAATTAGGTAAATTGAATTGTTATTCCAGGAAACCAGTCAGTATAATTGCTAGACCTCACTACATGCAACAAAGATAACCAGGAATTGTTTTTTTTCTTTTTTGCATGCAAGCATGGACTTGAAGTCTGTAATTAATTCTGATACAGAAATGTCTTCTAGAAAGCTTATCATATTGACACTATTTGACATAACTGGCCCAAAGTACTTATTTTAGACTGAAAGTGAATAAAACTTTCAAGAATCCAGATTTTGTAGAATCATTCCAGGAGAATTTCTTCATTCTAATAAACTCTCTTTCAAAATGCCTTGATGTGCTTGCTCATAGTTGCATCTTAATACCTCTCCTACAAAAACCATAGCTGTTGTCCAGTTAGTTATTTGTAACACTCAGATTGTTAGACTGCCATTTCTGATCACTGGTCTTCATTTACCTCAGTTAAACTAAAAGAATTTGTAGACAGAAGTCTTATCCAAACTGTCACCATCACACCTAATCTCACTGAGGCAAATGGTGAGATCAAAAGGATGGTGGAGACTCTGGATGCTGGGGAGTAGATTGTTGGAAAACATTGGCCAATGAGATTCAATGTGTTTCTCATCATTCAACATGTCTTACCATGTTCCGCAAAAAGAGCCAGTCCTGCTGAATTTCTAATGAGGTAATGTTTTAAGACTTACCTCCACCCTTTCCATCTCAGATTGGTAGAGAATAAAGTAAAGAAAAAAAATATATCCTGAATGCCATTTTGTACCTAACCTAGTCTTTTTTTTTCAAAATTTTTACCATAATTTAGTTAGTTTAATTAGAACTATGGATCATTTGTAAAGCTGAGTGAAGATCTTCAACACTTAGCAGCTCTGTAACTTTTCTATCCTTCCTTTTTGCTAGCAGTGAAATTAAGTTTCTAGGTGTGAAAATAGCTGAGGGATGACAAAAATAGCCTATGCCATTTTAGGAGCAAGCCATAGTCATGATTTAGCAAATGGTTGAATCCAAAAGGTGCCAATGTTCTGTATTGATATCCCTGGACTGTTGCTTTCCCTACTTTCATTATATGTCCATTTGCACTTTCCTTCTATCATTAATACACAGTCTTACCTCAGTAAACATTTCTATAGTGTTTTATAATTTACAGAGCATTTTACATGAATTATCTTTTTGACAGAGATAGAGACTGGACACGTGATTTCATTGGAATAGAGAATTCCCTAATGAGAAAACTCCCTTTACTGGAGCTAATTGGCACCTTCTCTACAATTTGTAATCTTAAAGCTGCATAGGTAATTGAGAGGCTGAATGATTTGTTTAGGATTACACAAGCAACATGTATCAGAGGGAGGACTAGAACATGTTTCCCTGACTTTGAAACTATATCTCTATGCACTTTGCTGTACTGCCATCTCATATAAGATAAATCTATAAGGTAGGTTATGCAAGTATGATCATTTCCACGTTATAAATAGAAAAACTGAGGCTTAGCAGAGATAAGTGACCTGTCCGTGGTCACAGAGCTAAGATGGAAGAGCAATAATGAGGACTCAAATCTAAGTCCTCCAGATATATACCCAGTTCTTTACCTGCTACTCCACAGCTGCCTTTATAATATTAAAGACACTATAGAATCACAAAATCAAAAAAGTAGTTTTGGAGGGGACCTTGAGGTCATCCAAGGCTTCATTTTATAAACTAAGAAATTGAGACACAAACAAATGACCTCAATCTAGGTCTTCTGTCTCCAAGTCTAGTGTTCTAATTCTATTTACTGTATAATCGAAATGGCATAATATTTGTAAAGCATAATGCCTGGCACATAGAAGGCACTTAATAAATGATTGATTCCTTCCTTAATTCCATTATTTTATCCCATTTCACAGAATGCAAAACAAATTCCCTAAGGCAGAGTTTCTGTTTGCCTCTTTTTGTTGGGACTAGACTTGAGATTTCATCAGTACAGGAAGCTCCCAGGTAGGATCAGAATCTACCAATGGGGGCTGGCATCCTCTCTCCAACTTAGTGTCTTACAGTTTCCTGGGACGCTGAGGGAGAAAGTGATTTGGCCAGGATCTCACAGCTATTCTGTGTCAGCAACAGGCTTGAAGACATGTCTTGGCTATGGTCATCTTTCCATGTACTACTATGCCACACTGTTTCTCTTTGCTTACTCAACTCTATTGTATTTAATATTTTAATTAGACCATAATAGGGTTCTATATTATAACCATTAACCTTTTTGTTTTTCATCCCATTCAGTCTTCTACATCATATTTTGGGAATAAATTTTAATTTATCTTCTGTATTCTCCCTCACAGGATAATAGAAATTCATAATTGCATGATCTTTGCCCCTCCCCTCAAACAAGAAGGGAGAGCTGGGTCTAAGAACTCGTATATTGAAACTTTCATGAGTTTGATGGAATAAAGATGCTCTTTTCAGTGGTTGTATCCCAAACAACAAGTGCCAAATGATGGCTTTAAAACTAGGAATCTTGATATATTATTGAGTAAGTTACTTTTGAGAGTGCCTTTGTGGGATAGAGCAGAATAGGAAAAAGTCTCAATCCAGATCATTTAAATGAACTACATACTACTTTCTTTGAGGACAATGATCACACACATCAAATAGAAACAGAAGAAAACAGCCTCTTTTCTCAGAAAAATTACCCCCCCCTTTCCTAACTCTCTTCTCTCCTTTAAATCTAATTCTATTCCTACTTTAAGCTTTGACATTTAATCGTTCCATCCATTTTCACTTTCTTATAGCTTTGATGGAAACTGTATTTGATGTATTTAAAAGAAAATAATTGATTAGAAAGGTAAATAGAGAGGATGGAGCCTTTGCATTTGGAGATTGGCCATTTGTATGGCCAGGACTTTCTCTGTGTGATCACTGTCTCTGTCAACATTGACTTTGTTTGTAATGAGCCAGTGGGAGGCAGAGACACTTTCAACATTGGGAGAAAGTGTAAGATGGAGTCAAGATAGGAAGCAGAGCAATAATAGTAAAGAATGCATACTCAAATGAGATCATGAACGTAAAGCATCTGCAAACTTAAAAGTATAAGAGTGAGACATCATCATCATCATCATCATCATTTTGTACTTCATTTCATGGGCAGATGAGCCTGGGGGGCAGATGAGCAATGTCAGTGTGATGCATTCTGGAATAGGCAAAGAACTCCCCCCAAATGTTCCCTGGCTAAAAAATTTCTTTAACCCCCACGCATCCATATGTAATCAGTTGGAGACTCATTTGGATTTACAAGCTTTTTTTAGGAAATAAACTTCTTGTCTGCTTAATTGCTTAATTAGATCAACACTTAGCTAAGATTGCATTGATTTGCAAGGAGTACGGGAAAAGAAAGAGAGATAGGTACAATTTTTGAAGCACATGTAGTATGGTCCCCTCATTTTGAAGATGAGAAGATTAAGGTTGATAGAGGAGAAAAGATATGGTTATATTTGGTCAAGGTTATAAATGTATTAGAGGTAGGAGCTAGGTACCAGAGCTAGGGTTAAAACCCAAGTATTCAGATACCAAATTCTAGTATTCTTTCCTCTACATTCAATTTTTTTGGAGGGGAGAGGCAAGGCAATCAGGGTTAAGTGACTTAGCCAAGGTCACACAGCTAGTAGGTATCAAATGTCTGAGGCCATATTTGAACTCAGATCCCCCTAGCTCTAGAGCTGGTGCTCTAATTACTGCGCCACCTGGCTGCTCCTTTTCCTCCACATTTTTAATGTAACTTTGTATATTATGTATGGCACACTTGGTGGGGGCAGTTTTTGATAGGTAGATGGATCAGTGGACTTAGAAAGAAGTATGAGAGCCCTGTAGTCCAGGGAAAGTAGAGGAGAAAACTAAAACAGGGAGAGATGAATTTTGTCTTGAGCTCTGGGGACAGCCAACATGCCAGTGAAAATCATTTCTATATTGACTTTATAGTTGTTGTTGTTGATGATCAAGGAGGTGATACTATGACATGCAAGTGAATTGAATATAAGTGAGGGAGGGCTGTGCAAAGTGACCAGCCTCACTTTCTCCTTTGGAATTTTATAGTATGACTTTTTATAGGGAACCCCTAGAACTTATCTCTTTTGAACATCGAATGTTTTCTCAGGAATTTTTAAGAATTAATGTCAAAGTTACAATTGTTTTTGGACCAGGCTTGTGATTTCATTGTTATTAGAAACACCAGATGATGAAGCTTCAGTGCAGATGGACACCAACTGTGCAACTTACAATCTTAGAGAATTCCCCAGGGGCACTGAGATGACACGTGACTTGGCCAGTCACAAAGCCAGTACTTGTCAGAGACTGAACTCAAACCTAGGTCTTCTTGGCTCTCAGGCTGGTTCTCTACCTACAAATTTATGCTGCCTATTAAGTGTTAAGCTATTAAAGATTTAAGTTGACACAATGAACAAATCTGACAAACTTAAAGACCTTGATGGTCAACTAGAAATAAGTATCTAAATACAGAAATTCCATAGACTTAGTTTTTATCAGATCAGAAAGGACAAGACTATACTTCCAGATAAATACAAGGGCATACTACTTCTCCCTACTGCATGTGGTACCCAGAGTCTGAACTTGGTGAATGAAATAATTTCTCACTTCTACAGTAATGTTCTGAGGGCACCTGAACCAACTACTTTCTACAGTCAGGCTTTGTTTCTACTTACTTTCCAAGAAGCCAAAGAAGGAAAAAATATGTATGGCATCTATGCAGCCTGGATTATCAACTAATGGATGCATAGCTCACATAACTAAATTAATTTTACTTAAGAAATCAGTGAAGACTTGAACTCTGGTCTGAGAGGTGAAAAATGACCCTTTATCTGTCAAGGTACTTAGGTCCAATCATCTCTCTAGCCTTCTGAAGTGCAATTTCATCTAAGTAATAAGTCAGTACTTTATCAACCTAATACCATAGCCTCTTCTGAATAAAAAAATCTTTTGAGACATTAAGAAGTTGTTAATAGTAATTAATTTGTTCACTAAGCAAATTACCTGTTTTAAAAATAGAGTGAGGGCTGAGGTCTACAGTTTTCAAACAAGCATTTAATGATGACAATATAACGATATTACTTTAAAGAAATATAAAACTTACTCAACATAATACAGAATATATACATGTGAATAGAAGTAAAGTTGTGTGTTCAGGGCCATATTTATTAACAATGTAAGATCAAATGAGGTAACATATGTAAAACCTTTTTGCAAATTTTAAAGTATTAAATAAATTGCAGTCATAGCTATCAATACTGCCATCATTGTCATCATTCTATATTTGATACCCCGGTAGATGAGTTAATTACTTGAAATTTAAAAAAAATAGTTATATTCATTTGCTGTTCAATCCAATTAAAAAATGGGATAAAATCAAGAATAGAGCTATTAATAATATCTTGTAATTAACAATTGCTCAATATTAAACATTAATAATACTTAATATTTTAATATTTAATATTATTTGGTTTTTACTCATGTAATGATTCCATTTTGTTCCGGGATTTGGGAAAGTGTTATTGTGAAGGGAATTATTCAGACTCAGAAGGTCAAAGGAAAGGAATATAATAAAAGGGAAAATTATTTTGAAACTTTTTTTAAAGAAAAAAAAAAGCTTTAAAGTGTCAGTAGGTACCCAAGTGAAAATAAGGACTACCTAAATCCTGTGGTTAATTAAGGCATGGTAGAGACATCATACTGAAAACCTTTTTCAAAAAGGGCACTGTTATTTTCCACCTTTCCTTATTTTGGCTTCTGGTCTTGTTTAGGTGACTTCCAGGCAGGCTCCCCATTTGTGCTTCATCTCAATCAACCTCATTCTAGTGCTCAGGAAAGTGGAACTTATTCTGTGCCTCTGAAAACTGTCAGGATTTATTGGGATAGTTCTCATGAGCTTTGATATCTGTGTGTGATATCTTTCATTGTTGCAGATCACAGTATTAGGAGAAAATATTTTTGAAAAAAGTAGAAATGACTTTCAGAGGGAACATATTGTTGGGATTGTGCACAATTGATTATAGGTAACCAATAAGAATTATAATTTAAAGTGCAGCTTTCTAATTTCTTCCCTTTGCTGTCAGGTTCCATCTCATTGCCTATCTTGATATTGCTGCCTGCAGCACTCTCCAAATCTGTCAGTTAGTTCTAAGTTTCAATCTGGCCTCGTACACTTACCCTCTGTATGATCCTGGGCAAATCACTTAATCACTGTCTGCCTTAGTTTCCTCAACTGTAAAATGGGAATAAAAATAATAAGACTTAAATCACATTTTTGTGAAAATAAGATGAGGTAAAATTTGTAAAAAGTGCTTAGCATAGTTCCTGGCACATAGTAGACATTATATAAATGCTTATTCTTTCCCTTCCTCTATAAATCTGAAACCTTCTGAACACAAAATTTCTTCTACTCATGTTGGTAAAATCTCAGAATAAAAAAGTTTAGATATTCAAAAGCCAAATTACACTTTTATGGAAAAGCAAGGGGCCCTAAATTTCAGTTTCTATCTTTCTCACAGCCTGACAATCTTACTGTGAAGGACTAAATTCCTAACTTTCTTGGGCTAGAATGAGCCAGGGAAAAAGTCTAGCTTTTAAGCGGCTGTTTTGCATCATGAAATCAAACCAAGTAGATGCACTATTCTCTCCTAGTCACTCTGGCTCCAAACTTGGGAGTCATCTTTGACACTCTCCTTCTTGTCCAATCCATCTGACACACTGCCAAAAGACTAATCTCTCTTAAATACAACTTTCATCATGCTACTCTTTGGCTCTGACATTGAAGGTTTTCCACATTCTGGTTCCATTTTACCTAGCAAATCTTGCCCCCCTTTACTACCCCGGCATGAATCAGCCAGAAGGATTTTTTCATAACACCCCACACCCACAGTACACAATCCTAATTGTATGTCTTTCTTCTCTCCTCTGCCTATTATTAATTCTCTCTCAGCTTCAATGTAGAAAGGTATAACTTTAGAGTTGAAGGTCTTATTTGAAGATGAAGGTCTTCTAATTTTATAGATGAAGAAATTGGGGCCCAGGGTGGTGAAATGTCTCACTCAACATTGCTTTCTCTACAGACTCTTCCCCTACTCTCAGGCCCATATTACGCTTTCTATTTTCTGGAGACACTTAATAGTGTACTGTTTTATATGGCTACTTAAGCATTCCAAGATTTTATTTCCCAACTCTTTAAGGGAAAAGGACCCTATATTTCTTTGTTATATATCTTGGTGCCTAGCAGAATACTTTGTCCATAATAGGTATTCATTCAATCCCTTTGGAATGAATTATATTGCCAGAATAGAATAATGTGCATAAGTGTGACTAAACTACTTCTTAAAACCTTATTACATATTTGTTAAATTCAGTTTAAAAGTGTTTTTAAAGCTCTTGTAAAATTGACATTTTTGTAACTCCTAGCTCTTAAGGAAGGGAGTCTGTTTCAGAAAACAGCCTGAATCTGAACCAAGTTTGTGATGTAGAACTGTCTGGGAACTTAGCTAACAAGAAACACGTTATGTAAATTAAAGCAAGCAAAAAATTGTTGCTTAGTATAGTGGCCAGCTGTGGAGTCAGGAAAAGTCTATTGACTTTTCAAAGCAAGTTCAAGTTCTCTGACCCATATGGTGATTGTTTGACTATGGGGGAGTCGCAAACTCACAGTACCACAGATGACATTCTAGGACTCTCAGTCAACTACATTTCTTATGTGTCTATACTAAAGAGATATAAAGAAAGGCAAAAAATTGCCCCTACTCCCAAAGAACTCACAGTCCAACTTGCAAACAATGATGTACAAACAAGTTATAAACAGGGTAAATTGGGGGTAATCTCTGAACAGTTACTAAGATTAAGGAGGAGAGGAAAAGGCTTCTTGCAGTAGGTAAGACTTTAATTGAGACTTAAAGGAAGCCAGAGAAGCAAAGAGCCAGAGTTAAAGAGGGAGCTCATTACAGGCATGAGCGGCCAGTGAAAACACTTGAAGTCAGCAGATGAAGTATCATGTGAGAGGAACAGCAAAGAGACTAGTTTCTCTTGATTGAAGAATAAGGAGAGGGGAATAATACATAAGAAAATTGGAAGGGCAGCTAGGTGGCGCAATGTATAGAGCACCGGCCCTGGAGTCAGGACCTGAGTTCAAATTTGACATCAAACACTTAACAACACTTACTAGCCATGTGACCTTCGCCAAGTCGCTTAACCCCAATTGCCCTGCCTTCTCCCCTTCAAAAAAGCAAAAAAAGAAAGAGAGAGAGAGAGAGAAAGAGGAAGGAAGGAAGGAAGGAAGGAAAGAAGGAAGGAAGGAAGGAAGGAAGGTCGGAAGGAAAGTAGGAAGGAAGGAAGAAAATTGGAAAGGTAGGAAAGGACCAGGTTATGAAAAGCTTTAGAAACCAAACATAGGATTTCATATTTCATCCTGGAGGTGATGGGGAACCAATGACGCTATGGAATAGGGCAGCCATATGGTCAGACTTGAGTTTTGGAAGATAAATTTGGTAGCTTGGTTCTATAGTTTAATTGTATATATAAGTTACAGACAAATTGACAATGTGGAGGGAGATTCCAGACCAGGAGTTTTTTATGCTTACAAATGCACAAATACAGACCATTCCCCTCAGCTCCACCCACCCACCCCACTCTGTCTCTCAAAGAACCAAACAATACTTGGCAGCACTGTTGGAAGAAGGAAGCTTGTATTAATTTCATAAAAGATCCATGAACATTTTTCCTGGGTGGGGGAAAAATAGTCATAAGAATGTTAATGTTGCTCATGTGAGTTCTATTTCTTGACTTCTTTTTCTTGACTATGGGCCTGAGAGTAGGGGAAGAGGCTGTAGAGAAAGCAATGTTGAGTTGTATGAAAGAGGAAGAGCCAGGAATAGATAGAGAGCTCGAAATTTGGGAGATCCACTTCAAAAGTAGAGGCTCGCGACAAGTGAAGTTGGCATAATGTTGTCTTGAACTGAATGGAAGCTGCCATGGTAAACTGTGCTGAAGACCAAGTGCCTTAGAAAACCTTATTAGAAATATCACATTGCAAACCTTGATGCTACCTTCCAATCCTCCTTCTCACCCTTATCTCTTGTATCTGTTCAGTAACCAAATCCTGTTGGTTTTAACTTCTCAGTATCTTTGCATCTATCCTCTCCTTTCTATTACCACTGCCACAACACTAACATAATTCATCTACTATTTACAAAAAAGTTCATTACTATTTTTGCAAAAAAAGTATTCCTGTCTCCCCCTTTCCCTTCTACAATCCATCCTTTATACCAGGGCTTCTTAAGCTTTTTCCACTCACAATCCCTTTTCACCTGAGAAATTTTTATGTGACCCCAGATATAAAGGTATGTAAAAAAAAGTATGCAAATCAAACATTTTCTGATAATAAATCATAAAGAAATTTCTTTTAAAATAATTCTTTGGTACACATATAATTTTACCATTTATTAAAGATGAAAGCAAATTTGCATACTAATGAGATGGGTGTGCTTGTTTAGTTTTACATAAAGAATTAAATCCTGATGGAATATTTGATACTGCAGGACAAAGAGCATCTTCAACATTTTTCAGAGCTTATTAATCTTTTGATTTTATAATCATCAATGCTGAGAACATCACTTTGCATAAATATGTAGTATAAAATGGCAGAAGAATGTTTGGGACCGTTTCAGAAATTATTGGAAATTCTGTGCTAATCCCAAGTCAAAAGTCATTTAATGATTTTTTTTTTTTTTTAGGAAACTCAAGTTTTAAACTAGCATCACTTGATAACTTGGCGAATTCTTCTTGAATTTTTAATGCCAGATGATTGACATTTTTGGTTTCAATTGAGTATGGTTTATGAATCCAACTTAGTTTTTTTAGAATCAAAATTTTAAGGGAAGTATTTCTGAAACTGTGTCTTTAGGCACTTCAGATGATCAATTATGTCTTACAAATAAATCTTAGGGAAGGTTATTTGCAATTATAAAATAATCTGTAGCTGTATACATTTCTAAAGAACTGCTTTCCACTCCATTCTTTCATATGTTAACTTTTTTAGTAAAACTTCCAATTTTATCTTTTAATATAAATGTTACAATTTTTTCCTTCAAGTGACATGTTTAAATAGTCAAGTTTTTTAAAAAATATCTGACAACAGTTTTGAAAGTCGTTATAAAAAAAATTAACAAAATCTGATTTCTGCTTAGTCAAAAATATAAAAACTTCATCTTTCAATTTCAATAATCTGTTTAAACTTTGCCCTCTTGAGGGCCACCTTACCTCTGCATGTAATAATACGTTTTTGTAATTGGAGTCTATGTCTTTCCAAAGATTTGAAAAGAAATGATTGTTAAGGGTATGGCTTTTAATAAAGTTAATGATTTTGATAGTATTGTGAAGCACAACATCTAACTGGTGATTTTTTTTTTTGCTACCATTGTCTCCTGATGGATCATGCAGTGAGTAAAAGTGCTATGTTCATTGCCACCAGCTTTAACTTTTGCTATAAATTCAATATTCTCACCCATCATCATCTCAACACCATCTGTAGAGATTCCAATGCAATTTTTCCACTGTAAATCTTCATTTGTGAAAAATTCATCGGCTTTAAGATATGTATGTATTTACATAAATATATACACACATACATCTAGATCTAGATCTATCTATATCTTATCCTCTTATGTTCCTTTCCAAAAGGCAACAAAACAATAATTCCTCATGTATACTTCCTTATACAATCTTACAGTTCTGTGTTAGAAATATAAGTTGTTTCATCTAACTGGATCGTAACCTTTGGGCTGCTCCTAAACCCAGTAATAAGCCACTGGAATTGGTCATTACTAATTTCAACAATTCTTTTGGAAACAATAACTTTAGATAAAGGAATCTTATTAATTTCATCCCCATACTTTTTCCCATGAACTATTTCTGACATTTTAATGGGAGCAGGTAACATGAGATCTCCTATCACATACCACTTTTTAGTTTTTGCAATTAAATAAGAAGTTTCATAAGATGCAAGTAAATACTTTTCATTGACAGCAACACATTTCTCAAAACATTGTTTTCCTTTATTTAAAGATTTTAAGTTGTTCAAAACATTCCTTTGGTTTATTGCAATACACTACATGTTCGTTATTAAGATGTCATTTTAGTTTGGCTGGTTTCATGCTCCCTACAGCCCAAAACTTTATTACATATTAAGCAAAGAAGTTTTTCCACACCATCATCATTATGAAAGGTAAATTCATATTACAAAAATGACTCAACATATTTTCTTTTTCTTGTTTAGGTGTGCTTCTTATTTAGGTGTACTACAATGTGGTAGGGAAGACTCTAATGCATTGTCATCAGTATTTTTATCTCTTCCATCTAAACTTAGCCAATTATCCATAACCAAAAAATATTTTTGTCCTAAAATATAAATAAATATTGCTAATAATTTCTCAAATAAAAACTAGCATTAGTTTATGAAATTATATTTGTTTCTGCTTAATTAAAAATCTGGTGCTCACACATACAACAGTGATGGTGGAGAAATATTATTAAAGGGCCTTTGTCTTAGTGTAATTAAACACTGATGTTTCTGATCAAGAAGTAGATAGCAGCAACTTTTAAAAATCAAACGTTCTAACACAATACAATCCAGAGAAACACTAATTTGATATTTATATGCTGAGGAATGACAGTATGAAAATATTAAGAGTCTTTATCTTCCATAATTAAACTATTATGTTTCTGTAAGAGCAGAAAACTTTGCATGTGCAGTAAAAGTACTGCAATTTATAACATTCAATAGTCTTGAATCTGAGTCAAGGTGTTCTGGCAGCATTTGTTGGCATTGTGTGGTGTGACAGCATGCACAGTGCAAAGTATGCATGTTGTGTGCTCAGAACCAAGGCTGCAGTGAAGTTATATGATGCAATATGGGCAAGCACTGCCAGAAACACCTCAGATTCATTACGCATTTGATTTTAAATTGATTATTGGTCATTGTGCATTCAGAAATCTTTTACATTTGCCAGATTTTTCCCCACCCCCACATTCAGTTACACAGCCCCATACAGGGTCATGACCCACAGTTTAAGAAGCACTGCTATACCACTGTTTCATTAATCATATTTATTTACATCCTTATATGAAGAGGTAACATATTATGTATGGTAGATAGCTAGACTTGAGCAAGAAAATGGGTTCAAATTCTGACTCTGACCCTTGTTCTCTATGTGACCTGGGGCAAATTACTTAACCTATGTGAACATCAGGTAGATCCCTAGGATTAGTAATAAGTCATAAATAGGTTGTGATTTAAAATTATGGAGGGAGTTTCTACACCTACCAAGAGTATCACAAATTGAAAAAAAATCATAGCATTAAAGTATTTATCTAGTTATGTCACTTCTAAACTAAAACTCCTTCAATGGCTCTCTATTACCAAAGAAAGTTTCATCCTTCTTAATCAGGCACTGAAGGCCCTCTAGAATATGGTGTGTGTGTGTGTGTGTGTGTGTATGGAATATAAATATGCATGTATGTCTGGTATAGCATATACCATATAACATATACCAGGTATATTTTTCTGCTCCCTTCCATGCATGCATCTCCTTCATACAATCAAACTTTACTACTCACCAATCATGGCTTTATTGTATGTTCTTCTTCTCCTCTGCCTTTTCAATGCTTTAAATGCCCCCTTTCCTTTCTCAGCTTGTTGAAACTCTACCCATCTTTAAATACCAGCTCAAATGCCATTTCCTCCATGAATCTTTCCCTGTTCATCCTTAATCATAATGGGTTTTTTTACATTCATATGTCATAGCATGCTTTCTTTGCAATTTTCTTGTGCCCTTAATATATTATTTTGTATTGTAATAATTTATTTATGTGACATCACAGTTTCACAGTTTCCTTTCATGAAGGACTATGTCTTATCTTATAGCATCTCAGTACATAGTACTTCCCAAAGTAGATGTTTAACAATTGTAATGAATTCCCTAGTAAAGTTATACCTTAATGAATCATTTTGGATTTTGAATTCTTTCAGGCTATGCCAATTGATAAAAATGTTCTACTCATGCTAAGGAAAAATTAGGATAAGATTAAGATGTTTTAAGACAGTTAAACATTGATAAGGGTTAAATTAAACAGTGGTAATAGTTAAAGATTAAGACTAGAG
>CM053592.1:56136813-56157330 GCA_028646515.1 Pseudochirops corinnae
ATTTAGAAAAAAATTAGATGGAAGTGGATATAAATTGTTCATATTTAACCAAATTTAGGGGAAGCTTGACTGCTTAGAACATATGATCATAACAAAGAAATCATTGTTCACCTGGTCATAGAATATACTTAGGGTCCTAAAGGAATCGAGGAAGAAAAAACATAATCCCAGAAATCTGAGAGCTGGAAGGGACTTCAGTGGCCATTTAGTTTTAGTTATATGAAGAATCTCCTCTAGGGTGTCCTTGACAAGTGGTCCTCCAGTCTTCTATTGAAAACTTCTAATAAAAGAGAACCCATGTCAAAGTGATCTTTCTAAGGCACAAGGTAACCCTCCCCTGTCCCTTACTCATGGCCACCACTACCCCCCTCCACTCTACACCACACACACACACACACACACACACACACACACACACACACACACGCACGCGCGCCGCACACATGCACGCAAGCACGTGCTCAGCATACACTCAGTGAGCTCCAGTGGCTCCGTATCATCTCCAGGATCAACTTCTGGCCTTCAAAGCCCTTCATAACCTGTCTCTGCCACCCTGTACCTTACCTGTCTTCTTACATTCCACTCCCCCCCACCCCCCACCCCCGCATATACTCTGTGTCCCGCTAACACTGGTCTTCCTGTTGTTCTTCAGATAGCACCCTCCGTATTCTGACTCCAGGTATTTTTTAGCAGCCGTCGTCCTCCAGGTGAAGAATGCTCTACCTCCTGATTTTCCTCGCTTACTTCAAGTCCCAGCTAAAATCTCATATTCTATAGGAAGTCCTTCCTGATCTCCCAAACTCTAGTGCTCCCCCTCTGTTGATCACACCCAGGGTCCCCGTACGTGGTTTTTACGTAGTCTGCATGTTTTCTCTCCTTGAGGGCAGAGACATTCTGTTGTGTTTCTTTGTATCTGCAGCACTTAGAACAGTGTCTGGCACGTAGTACGTGCTTCTTAAATGTTTATTGAATGGCTGACTATGATCCCCTGAGTCCACTCCACTTAGGGGGAGTCCTAATTATCAGGAAGTTTTTCCTGACATAGATTTGCCTAAATCTGCCTCTTTGCATTCACCATTACTCATTATTCTGCCCTCTGGTGCCAAACAGACAAATATTATTCTACCTTCAAAAGAGTTGCCATGTACCCCACAAGTCTTCACGACTCTATGCTAAATACCCCTAGTTCCTTCAGATGACCCTCATATGGCATAGTCTTAATTTCTCCCTTCATCGAGTGATAGCTCCTTCAGCCTGAACTTGTAATGGGATAGTGAATTATTTCCCAGCAAGTGAAACAACAGCAACAACTACAACGAAACAATAAGAAGCAAGTCCGACACCAGTGTATTCGTATGTAGAGAGCAGAAAAACGGAAAGTGTATGACAATGTAATGTAATTCTGGGTTTAGGACAACGATCTTTAAGATTAGACATAGCTTAGATTGCTTCATTCTTTGTGTTTGCATCTCTGACACATAACCCAGTGCCTGGAATGTATATAAGCACATCTACTTTGATAAATACTTGCTGATTGATCAACTGATGATCTCAGTATCCTTTACAGCATATGGAGTTCCTCCTTGGAAACAACCTAGGGGGTCCAGGAATTTCACCACTACTATGTGGGTTTTAGAAAAATTCCCTCATTCTAAACTCCAATCCTAGGTATCAAGCTTTTGATCATTTTGATCTGGGATTTTTTTTATCTTTTTGCCTGCTTATCCAATCTAGTCCAACTTAACAAATATGTATTAACTGTCTACTTTGTGCCAAGCATGGGGTTTGGGGGGGTGTGAAAATTGTAAATTACAGAACTAGGAGGCAGAGTGGTGCAATGGAAAATGTATTGAATTTGAAGTCTGAGGACCTTAGATCCAATCTTGATTTTAGTCACAAGAAATTGGATAAATCACTTACCTCTCTTGGCCTCAGTTTCCTCATCTGTAAAATGAAAGGATAGGAACTAAATGGCTTTTGAGACCTCTTCTGGCTCTAAATTTATGATGCAATGGATGCTCATCTGCATGGTAGGAGGAGTTTCCTCATCAGTTGTTCCTCATACCAATTAACCTACAATTCTGGTTTTTAAAAAGGTAATTAGAAATGTTTTGTTTTATTTTAATCTAAGAAAACTATCCAGTACCAAATGTGTTAGTACCTAAGCTTCCTAATCTATATTTCTTGGTCTTTATCTACATTAAGATCCTCTCTAAACCTAAAATGTCTAGATCCTTGGGGGCTCCAAAAACAAAATAACATCTAGTGCCTCAGAAAACCTGTGAACTCCCTTGGCTGACATACGTGTACTCTTGAATGAGAGAATTTGTCTCGTCCACAGTCCCAGGAGTACTCCCAGTCAATGGTGAAGCCTCCTGACTTTATGGCTGGTATTGAAGGTTACAATCATATCCCTATGAAATCACTAACTAGATATTTATGCCTGCCACTCAGAAGGAGAAAAAGAACAATGACAGAGGGAGCAATGATAGTCATCAACTAAAATCAAGAGCCATCAACTCAAAAATATAGCACAATGTCACTCCCACAAAGACATGCCCAACCATCATTTAGATTCACATGTTATACAATTAGCTATACAATTAGAAATTGAACTCCATCTCCTTCCAGGTACTTAGCTCAACACAATCCAGGAAAGATTTCATGTGGAAGATGTCACTTGAGCTGAGTTTTGAAGGAAACTAGAAATCTATGAGGTGGAGGTGAGAAGGGAGAACATTCCTAGTAGCACCTTAAGCTTTGCAAAATAAAATCCTCTTAACAACCCATGGGTAATACAAATAAAACTTTCCCCATGTTATAGGTGAAAAAACTAAAGTCCTGAGAGAAAGAAACTTTCCCAAAGCCACAGAACTAATATGTATCTAATTTGCTTTAAACAATTCTGTAAGAATAGAAGATACAGAGAAGATGCTGCTGATCTGAAAGTCACTAAATTCCAAACCTGGTCTTCTGATTCCAAGGCTAGGGCACCACTCATTATTCTATGCTGTCTTTGGTACAGAAACTAGAACTGAGATTTTCCACTGTGATTTCAGAAAGGAGTCTCCTGATGGCTGAGGCAATAAAACCTACACATCCTTCATTTCATAAATTAAAATGACCTGCTCCTTTACAATCCTAGTTAATTCACATGAGATCAGTTTCATTCTCCCCTTCACATCTGGGGAATGCTAGTAAAAGGCATGGGATGGGGAGAAAGAAACCTCCCTTCCCTTTTGCTCTCTTTACATGTTCTCCCTTTCTTCCTGTAATTGCCCTCTGGCTGTCAACAACCTCTATAGTCACTGGCAAAGTAGAAGGATTTCTAGTGCTATTTTGAGAGGAGCAGAAGAACATCCCTCTGCTGGGTAACAGAGAAGTACATGCAAACATGAACAGTAGAATTACTGTTCACATGCAGCTGTTAACTCTGCCTCTGTTGTTCCCTCATGTTGACTCTATAGACAGTGCAGTTCTTGAAGAGAATCAGATCATACCATTCTGTAATGGTAGTGTTTATAGTGTCATAGGGTAAGGAGTGACAATTCTAGAGCCATAACTAGGATTGGATGTTTAGGGCTTTGCCCTAGGCCACTGATATTTAGAGAATCCTTATCTCAGTGCACTCCTTCCTTAACAAAGAAACAATTATGCTTAGTACCTAGTTAACAAGAATAATTCATTAAAACAAGAAGCTCCTGGGTGGCACACTTCTTTCTCTCACTAGCTGGTAGTTTCATCCTGTGTGAGATTTTCCTGGCCTGGCCTTCCCTCTTCCTGGTCTCTACCCACCCCACTCAATTTCCTCAGTGTCACCCTAGTTATGCTCCGTATTCTGTCTCTTCTCCACATGGCATCCCAGATCTCTCCCCACTTGCCTCAACTGAATTTATGTTAAGACGTTGACTCAAAGGTACAATTTGTGCTGCTTGCCCTGAAAAAGAAGATTATTAGTTATGGCTCTGCCTTTCTTCCTAACTTGTAAGAGGAAATCAGAGACTCATTCGGTAGCAAGCACTTATAAAACACTGTGTGCCAAGCATTGTGCCAAGAACTGTAGACTGAAAGAAAGGAAAAATAATTTCTTCCTTCAAGAAGTTCACATTTGTGTGGAGAAGACAACATGTAAATTACTTGGTCTAAACAAGATATGCATGGCCTAAATAGAAGGTAATATTAAAAAAGGAAGGCGGGGATGGGGTAGGGACGTATGTATTAGAGTAGACCTCCTGAAGAAAGTGGGTTTGGTCTGAGTCTTGAAAGAAGGTGAGAAGGCTATAGGAGAGAGCCCCTGAAAAGATATGGAGAACTGACATGAAATGTCAGGTTTAGGAACAACAAATGGGCCAAATACTGGATAATACAGTCTGTGGAGAGAAGAGGAGTAGAAGAAGGCTGAAAAGGTAAGAAGGGGCCAGGTTCTAAGGAGCTTTAAATGCCAAGACAATCATCAGTGAAGAGCTGGAAGAAACTCTGGAAGTCATCTGGTCTCACTTCCTCATTTTATAGATGGGGAGACTGAGGCCCAGGATGTTAGGACACTTGTGAAGGTCATGTAGAAAGCATCAGGATAAGATTTCAGGCCCAAAGCACTCTTCCATTGCACCATGTTTATCTTCAAGGACATCTCTCTACATGCTTTCCTCAGCCTGATTCCCTTCCACTCAGCATGGAGAGAACAGTAAGCGGCATAACAGCAGTTCACATTTACATAGCTTCTTAAGGTTGGCAAGGCATTCACTTCAGAACAACCTTGGGAGATCAGTGTGAGGGACACTGAGAGGGAGGAGCAGCAGGGAAAAGTCAGGCTTATGCTAAAGTTAATAAAGGGAGACAACTCACTGAGAATAATTTTACCTTTATCTAAGAATCTCTCCTTGTTACCAAAGATTACGTATCAGTTAATTCTCTCTGTGCCTCTGTGAGGTGGATGGCATTGCTCCCTGCCCCTAATTCAGCAACTGAGGCAGAGAAGGGCTGTAACTCTGCAAAGGAATGGAGCATGTTAATGGCATAGACAAGACTAGAAGTGCCTAGGGACACTGTGTTTTGAACAGCTCCCCCAGATCACTTGGTCTCCTTTTACCCAGTCAGCTATTTGATCCCATTCTTGAACAAATGCAATTACTCTCTCTCCTTTTTTTTTTCTTCCCAAGTCTCCATATCACCTTTGGTCCTGCCTAAGCTCCATTTCCAAAGCTCATCTTTACCAAAGCTGAGACTCTAGAAATAGCATCAAAAGATTCTCCCAAGAAGCATCAATAGGGATTCCAAGTGGCTTCCTCCAAGGGAAGCCCAGATCAGGCACTCTCACCTTCTAGCAACTCTGACACATTAATTTTCCTCCGCCACCACACTTAAAGTACTTAGTCTGGCACCACCATGGCTGGGAGCTTTAATCAGACACCAAAGACACAAAGCTCTGTCAGAAATGATGTCAGATGGATGGCGGTCACGTGGCAACTGCCTCATTGGAAGCAAACACTGAAACACTTGTTTTTAAGTTGCCTTAGGACTTGTCTGAAAAATGACTTTGTTCACCATGGAAGGCCACTAATGTATGAGCTGTTATCCCAGGTTTCTAGCACTTCTAGGTGCACAACCTTTTTTTTTTTTAATATGCAGATAGCTATGCAAACAGCGGAAGTATCATTAAGCTACTCATATTATCAATCCCATAGATCAGTGGCTAAACTATATGTCTAAGAGTAGTGCTAATACTTTCTTGTGATTAAAATGCAATGAGAAACAAATTTGCCAAAGATGTGGGGAGAAAATGTTTTCATCCTGAACCATATGGTTCAATTTATATCGGATTTACACATTTGGAATTTCTTATTTATTTTTTATGGTGGTCCTTCACCCCAGGTACAGGATGGGGTTGTGGGGGGTTGTTGTGTCTCTTTGGCTGGGACAGGTTGCTGCCAGAGGCTCTTTCCAAAGGGGTCCTGAGAAATCACCATGCTTTTTGTTAGCAGGTCCATCATTTCCTCTCCTCTGCTCACAATGCGTCCTCTGTCCTCAAAATAGCAGGCCAGATTCACCACAACTACAACACTTACCCTGTAGATGGGACTGCTGGATGAGAAGCTGCCCTCTATCCAGATACCAGCACAGCTCTGCAAATCTGTGGGCAAAAACTACTGCCCAGAGAATGACTCCCCTTTACCACCACCCCACCCCCTTTTCTCCCTTAGACCTAGCAGCTACTGAAAAATCATGTCCAAGCCTGATCTGGAAATTGTTTTGTAACAAGAAACAGACCAGATGTAGTGTAGTGGGATGAGGCTATGACCTTTAACCTTCTGAGCTTTGGCTTTCAGGCCAGTCTAGAGGTTGGTGGTCTCTGCCCAGTCACCAGCTGGCCTTTCTCAATGCCCAGAACCATCATGAAATGTGAGGGTAGTATTCACTCTGGCCTTGACAACAATTTGGAGCAGTAGTTGCAAATATGGATTGAAAAGGTAACATGAAATGGTGAATGGAGCCTTGGATTTGGAGTTAGGAAAAGCTGGATCAGATTCTACCTCAGACACTTACTAGTTGTATGACCCTGGGTAAGTCACTTAACCTCTGTTTGCCTCAGTCTCTTCTGTAAAACAAGGTAGCTAGGCTTGATGGCTTCTAAGGTCTTTCTCTTCTCTACCTCTATGAGCCTAGGAAGACAACATGAGATTATTTGTCTACCACATGGGTGACTATACAGTGCTTGGTCTGGCTCCAATCACCTCCAACAAACACACCAGCAAAGAACAAACGTGGTCAAGGGCTCACAGACTGAGAGCGGAAAGCATTAGGGGTTATCTATCCTAGTTCCGTCACGCTATAGACGATGTCCCAGCTGTCATAAACACATAAAGTGTTGGAACTGGAGTCACCAACACCTGAGTTCCAACACTTAATAGTGACATTACCCTAGAGAGGTCATATCACAGCCTCAGTTTCCTCATAACCAAACCTGTTCTTAGGCTTATTGTAAGGATCAAATAAGGTAAATGTAAAGAATTCTGCAGCTCCTCAAGAGCTATATTAATGCTGGCTGTTAATTGTTAACATTTTTATAAAGTGAAGCCCTAAAGAGGGAAGTGACTAGGCCAAGGGGTCACACATATGGTTGCCAAATCATTATTTAGACTTAACTCTTCTGAATCCAAAGCTATTTCTCTTTCCATTTATACATCATGCTTTAGGGGGGTTAAAACAAAGAAAGGATTGAACACCCTAGCTCACTGGATTCTCAGATCAATGGGCTAGGTCTAGAATGGCTCTTTATAGCTGTGATTAGCACTGATTACAATCTCTTCTCCCCACTGTGCATCACATTCATATCATCCACACCTCTGGATCTTCCTTTTGGGATTACGGCAACATTCACTCAAAGGGGAATCTCTCAAAACATTTACCGAAATTTCCCATCACACAAAATGTGGCAGCCTATCTGATTACAAGTAACCACTGCTTACCAGTGATATGTAGCCTGTCATCTCCTTTACCACCGCAAATACAACCTAAAGCTTTTATTGGCCTACATATTTTAGATTTTGGCTTTCAGGATTATCATAATTTTTACCTCCATGATAGCTTCAGAGAGCAGCTTCTGTACTACAGCAAGCTACCCTGTGCTTCAGAAAACCACAAAGGAGTCATTTCTCCCCAAGGCCTCTTGTCTGTGCCCACACATCCTTCACCAAGCCTCACTGAACACCAGTAGAGTTAGATGGTTAGAACAAGTCCTTTAGAGAAGGAGCTGAAGGTTTCTGCGGCAATGTGCTATCATTACCTGGAGAGCAAATAAAATGATATTCCGATCAATGACCTTGCACAAGTTTTAAAATATTCCTAATAGATTAATGCATCTCAGCCTAATGGGTAGAAAGATGGACTTGGAATAAGGATGCCTGGGTTCAAATCGCACCACGGACATTTAATTAGTTAGTTAGTCAATAAATATTTATGAAGCACCTACTGTGTTCTAGGCATTTGTGCTAAGCACTGGGGGAAACAAATTCTAAAAGGAAAGTCTTTCCTCTCAAGGAATTTCTAATAACAACACATGAAAGGAAACTGAAAAGGGGGAGGAAAGGAAAGGGAGAAGGTACCCAGAGCATGACAGAGAAGTCCAGAGAATGTAGCCTGGTATAAATAAAGAGATGAATAGCCTGGGCACACTCTTTCAAGGTTTTAGGAGGAGCACTTTATTCCACTCTCTCATCAGAGGGGTCCCAGGGCACAGGATATAATATAGTTGAGGTACAGGTAGCGGCTAGCAGTGTTTTAAGTGTTTAGAGGGTTTTAAGTTTTACGAAGAACTTTGCATATATTATCACATTTGATCCTCACAACTCCTCTTGTTGTTCAATTATTTTCAGTCATACCTGACTCTTTGTGACCCCATTTGGGGTTTCCTTGGCAAAGATACTGGAATGGTTTGCCATTTTCTTCTCTAGCTCATTTTACAGATGAGGAAACTGAGGCAGACAGGGTCAAGTGATTTGCCACGGGTCACCCAGCTAGTAAGTGTCTGAAGTCAGATTTGGACTCATGAGGATGAGTCTTCCTGACTCCAGTCTGGCACTCTATCTACTGTGCCACCTCACAACTCTACAGTAGTGTTATTGTCATCCCCCTTTCTCAGATGAGAAGACTGAGTCTGAGAAGGCATCATGACAGCTAGCATGTGAGGCATGACTCAACCTCAGGTCTATGTACTTTGCCATCTAGCTATGAGACCCTGGGCAAACCACAGCACCTCAGTGTTCTCATTTGTAAAATGGGGACAATATTACTTTGACTACATCACAGAGTTGTTTTGATGAAATAATAATAGCTAACATTTCTATAGAGTTTTTAAAAGTTTGCAATATGCTTTACTTTTATGATTGTATTTGATCAGCACAACAACCCTGGAAGGTAGCCTCACTTTACAGTTGAGGAAGCTGAGGCAGACAAAAGTTACATGACTTTTCTAGGGTCATAACTAGTAAGTGTCTGAGGCAGGATTCGAACTCAATTCCTTCTGATTCCAAGTCTAGCAATCTAAGACTTATGCTACCTAGCTGCCTCAAAGAAAAACAATTTACAAATCTTAAAGCACTATTATAAAAATCAATTGATTATAAGTCTATGATAAATTCAATTTTAAAAATTATAAGATATCTAAAATTTACAAGGCACATTCTTTGTGTTGTTGATGCAAAGACAAAAATGAAACAGCCCCTGGCCTCAAAGAACTTACAGTCTAGAGAGGGATCCAAAAAGAGCACAGATAAGTAAATATGAAAAAATTTCTTGGAAGTTTAATGGGGAACACTACTAACCTAGGAAGTAACCTAAGAGGACTGTAACAGAACAGGCTCTTTAAGGGAGCTAGGAGTTCCAAGAGCAAGATGTGAAAAAGAAGAGAATTTCAAACATGGAGGATGGCTGGCATAAAGGCTTGGAGGTGGCACACAGACTAGTGTATAGAGGGAACAGCAAGTAGCCAGTTTAGCTCACATATGGAATTACACAAAAGGCTTTAACATGAAATATGCCTAGAAGGATGGGTTGGAGTTTGTTGGGAAGGACTTTAAAGGCCAGAGGAGGTTATATTTTATCTTAAAAGAAGAAGGGAGCCACAGAAGCTTCTTGAGCAGGGCAATGATACATAGTCAGACTAGATATGATTAGGCCTGTGACTGCTAAGTCTAAGTAACTCCAAAGTTACTCAGTTACTACAAAGACTCCTAAGTCTAACTCCAAACTCTGAGATGCTGTGATTCTGTTATTCCAGTTTTATCATAAAAAACTCTATGAAATTGAAATGTGAATATTAATATATATGTTCAATGGGTGGTATAATAGACTCAACCTAGTCCCCTTCAGGGGTGCTCTCTATGACAAGCCAATTAATGCTATTGAATTGAGTTCTTGAAGGGGTTCAGAAACCAGGGAGTCAGTACTTATATAGTAAACTGAGAACAGATGAGGTCATATGCTTTCCCCCATCCTTTCTCCTTTCCTTCTTAGTTTTTTAACTTTCTTTGCTAGATTCACCACTGCTAGATTTCTCTAATAGTTGTGGGTACCCCTGAAGCTCCCCAGGAATGGTGGGGTCACACCCTAAATACTTTTGCTACCAGTGCCCCTTAGGAGTCACTGGAGTGAAATACAACTTTCTAACTCTCTCTCATCTTATTTGCTGATTTGCTCTAACCTGTCCCAAGGTCTCCTCAGGGTCTCCCATTAATACTCAGAAATAAGTACTATGTGTAATTCATGTAAGCAAAGTGCCTAATTGTGAGAGACTGAGGCCAAAGTTGCTCTGGAAAACTCTGCACTTTGGCCAGAGTATCTGTACAGTTTCCCAAAGGAAACTTGGGAATTTGGGAACCTTTTAGGACTCTAGCAATCCAGAGACCTCTGGAACATTTCCCCAAGGAATTATATCCTTTTGAAAGATGTCAGTGGCCCGGACTATTTTGCTTGATAGTCTCCACAAGTTTAGAAGACTGCCATCATGGCTGAGCTAAGAAAGAGAATCAAACAGGGAGGGAAGAATAGGTAGCAAACCTGGCCTTTCAGACCTCTATCATTGCACGGAATCAACAGAAAAATTTGGGGAAAAAAACAGAAAAGGGCAAAATGCCAAAGTCTGTTCTGTACCTTAACCTTAACTCCTAATATTGTCAGGTATTCAGAGTTTGTCACTACAAAAGAAAAAAGGTAATAGACATAGTAGTTGAGAAAGAGGTGCCAATTGGTCCAGAATACTGTGTGTCTAAAGTAGAGTAATAAAAGAGATTTGGATTCCTTTTTTTACAAAAATGGTCAAATTATCTAGAGTATTTTAAAAAACCCTAAACCTTCATCTTTGTTTTCAATGCAGTGAAGTCGGGTTCCTTTTTATTCAAACTTTACAAGAAAACTAATTTAAAATGTATAATAATGACCCAAAATAGTGACTTGTGAAAAATAAATGATAATTGCATAATTTTAAAAAATATCACTCATTAGCATTATTATTAGAGTTATTTAGCACTTACTTTCTGAAGGTGGTGGGTAAACTCTGGAGCATATGTTTCCTGCTTCAGAAAATGGGTAAATTATTGGGGAAAAAAAATCACTTTACTAAAGTGCAAATAGGTTGAACATGAAACCTGTGCTTGCTAAAAATTTAAGTAAATTTGGGAATTGTTCCAAAAATAGTGGATTAGTTGTGTCGAACCCATAAAAGACTTTTAAAAAAGGCATGTCAAGTAAATAAGGATTTATTAAGTATATGTGCCAGGCACTATGCCCAGCACTGGGGATACAAAGAAAGGTTAAAAAAATAAAAGATTTCCTCCCTTCAAGGAGCTCACATCGAATGAGGGAGACATGAAAACAATTATGTACAGACTATATATATATATATATATATATATATATATATATATATATATGTATATATATATAAAATATATATGCATATACACATATACATACATATACATACATATATACATACATATACACACATATACATATATATATACATACATATACATGGTACATTGGAGATAATCTGAGAGAGAAGGCACCAGCATCAAGGAAGATTGGAAAACACTCTGAAGAAAGTGAGATTTTAGTTAACACTTGAAGTCAGTAAATCTGGGAGGTGGAGCCAAGGATGAAAGTAACAGAAAGGATGGTGGATGAGTTGAGAGAATGAGTGTATTGTTTGAGGAACGGCAAGGAGGATGCCAGTGGATCATAAACTATGTGAAAAGAATAAGATATAAAAAAACTGGAAAGGTAGGAAGGGACCAGGATATGGAGGGCCTTAAAAGCTGAAAAGAGAGTTTCCCATTGGATCCTGGAGATTATAGGGAGCCACTGGTGTTTGTAGAATGGGAGGTGGGGTAAGATGATCAGACTTGTACTTTAGAAAGATCATTTTGTTGGGTAGACATTGGAGGATAGATTGGTGTAAGGAATGGCTTGAACCACAGAGACAAACCAGTAGGCTATTGTAATAGTCCAGGTATGAGATGACAAGAGTGTGTACAAGGGTGGTAGCAGTGTCAAAAGAATGAAAGAGAAGTATAAAAGAGATATTCTGAAGGTAGAAATGGCAGGATTTGGCAAGTAAGGGGAGTGAAAGAGTGAGAAGTTGAATGACACCTAGGCTGTAAATCTGACTAACTGGGAAGATGGTGGTGCCCTTGACAGTAATACTGATGTCAAGAAGAATGGAGGGTTTGCGCGGTAAGATGATTCAGTTCTGAAGATGGTGGTGCAATGAATAAAGTGCCAGGCTTGGAGTCAGGAAGACTCATCTTCATGAGTTCAAATCTGGCTTCAGACACTTATTAGCTGTGTGGCCCTGGGCAAGTGACTTAATATTGTTTGTCTCAGTTCCTCATCTTTAAAATGAGATGGAGAGCAAAATGACAAACCAAGCTAGGATTTTTGCCTAGAAAATCCCAAATAGGGGCGGCTAAGTGGCGCAGTGAATAGAGCACTGTTCCTGGAGTCAGTAGGACCTAAGTTCAAATCCAGCCTCAGATACTTAACACAAAAAACTAGTCATGTGACCTTGGGCAAGTCACTTATCCCCAATTGTGCTGCCTTCCCCCCTCCAAAAAGCAAAAAAAATCCCAAATAAAGTCATGAAGAGTCAGACGTGACTGAAACAAATGAACAATAGGAGACATTAAATCTGAGATGGAGAATAGGCAATTGAAAATACAAGCCTAGAGATCAGGAAAGAATTTAGGGATAGATATAAAACTGATCTACATAGAGATGATAACTGAATCTATGAGAACTCATGAGATCATGAAGCAAAATAGTACAGAGAAAAAAAAAGAAGAGAGCCCAAGACAGACCCTTAGCAGACACTCATAGTAGTGGGACAGATCTAGATGAAGAGCCCACAAAGGAGACTTAAAAAAAAAAAATGGTCAAATAGGTTATACAGGAACAATGAGAGGGCAGTGTCACATAAATTTAGAAAGAACATACTTTAAAGGAAAAGAGGGCAATCTGACAGTGTCAAAGACTGTAGAAAGGTCATTGAGGATAAGCACTGAGAAAAGAACATGAGATTTTGCAGTCAGACCACTGGTAACTATGGAGAAAGAGATTTCAATTGAATGATTATATCAACAAGGCAGTAACTATAAATATTCTGATATGGTTATTAATCACAAGATGTAACAGTCTCTCTACATGGGGGACATAGCTAGAACATTTATTCAAATATCAGAAAACTGAGTCCCAAAACCAGAAAGTCAAAGATATCACAGTAGCTATGGAGTTTGCACACATAGTTAATGCAGTAAACACCCACATTCTCTAGCCTTAAAAACAGAACAGGCTACCTCAGGCAAAGATCCTCCTCTCTTTACTCACAACAATTGCTTAGCATCCATGTAGCTTGTTCCCAGCAGCTCCTGCCCGTCCACCCCCGCAGTTCTCTTCCCCAGCAATCCTCAGCAGGAGTCCTTAGCAGAAATTCTAGCCGGCTCAAAAAAAAAAAAAAAAAAAAAAAAAAAAAAGGAGTTCATGCTTGCAGCCGCCACTGTTGCTTCCAATCATCACACTGGCTCCAGCTTGGCTCTGGCTTCTTCTTGCCCCATCCCTTCCTGCTACATCAGCAAATTCAAGGGGCATGGAAGATCTTCAAATCCCATAACCATTACAATGATGAGATCAGAAGTCAGACTATAGAAAGTTAAGAAAAGAATTGGAGGCACTAATTGTAGGTCTTCTTAAGGAGTTTACCCATGAAACAGAATAAAGAAATGAAGCCATAAGGATAAGACAGGGAGGAACAAGATAAAGTAAAGATTATTTGAAAACAGGGAGAAAATGGGTTATGTTTGTAGATTAATGAGAAAGTGAGGAAGATAGATGGAACAATCTACTGGAAAAGACTAGATACAAAGGGATCATTTGCTTTTGAAATGAAGGACCAACTCTTCATATGAGAAAGGGATAAAGGAGGTGATAGTGGAGGAAGGCAGCTGAGTGATATGAAATAAGGAGAGGAGAAAAGGAGAAAACAGTTTCATTTGTTTTTTCAGTGAAATATGGGGCAAGGCTCTCAGATGAGTGGTTAGAGACTAAACAGCCATGAAAGGTTTTAGAAGGGATAAAATGTTTGGAAAAGCTATGGTGAATGGGATAGTGAATCAATTAAAACATATAAAAGGATCACCTTGTAGCAGTAAAGGCTCAGTTAGGAATATGTATCATAAATTTGTAGTAAAACCAGTCATGTGTAGAGTTGTACTGGTTCACAAAGTGGTTGTGGTTTGTCCTTTGTTCTCAAAAAGCATCATGACATCAGGGAGACTTTGATTAGAGTTAGGGAGGACAGTACAAAGTCACCAGCCTCACTTTCTCCCTCAGAACCATTTGGGTCCAGTGGTCAGATCCATCAGGATGACTGGAGATGCCACAGCTCACAAAGGGGTGAGTGTAGCCAGGACAGGGGTGATGGCCTAAGAGAGAACTGAGCATTGGAGGGATTGCAAATCATTGTGAGCACAAATTTAGATTTAAGGCTATAAACCAAAAGAACAGGTGGAATGACAACAGATTATAATTAAATAATAGAAGAGCAGAATTCATAAACATGGTAGTGGAACTCTTGTGGATTGGTCAGAAAATTCCAAGCTCTCAATATCTTTCCTCCACAAAAGAGATAAAATAGTGCCTCAGGGCAAACATAGAGCAAATAAAAACAAATAAGAGTAGAGGCAAAACAGTGGTCCTTCAGAGACAATTGGAGAATATCTGGGGAAAAATCACAGGACAAGGTAGGTACCTTTGAAGAGTAAAAGGCTAGGAAATACTTAAACAATAAGTGGTGAGCTCTGGGTTAGCTGGGGTAGGAGGCTTCCTTGGTGCCATTCACAGGAACTTTTACCCCTGGACAGTGAAGGGATTGGGCATCTGAGCTAGAGAAGATTGAGGGAACCTCTGCTGACAAGAAACACCAGACCCAGATGTGTTGCACCTGGTGAGTGCAGAAACAGTGGGGTGGGGATGCCACTGTCAGTGAGCACTTACAGAAGGCTAGAGGTATTGGTGTCACTTCTAGGCCAGAGGGGAGAACTGAAGGAGGATCTAAAGCCAGAGGCATCATTCCCCCTACCTCAGGCCTAGAGGTGATTATAAAAACTATTCTACTATAAATTTTTAAAAAATGCCCAAGCAAAGGCAAAAGAATTTGACCACAGAAAATTACTATGGGAATACAGAAGACTGGGGTCCATCTTCAGAGGATACTGAAGCAAAGCAACCCTGTTCTACCCCAAAGAGTAATGTCAAATGGTCACCTGCCCAAAAAGAATTCATAGAAGAACTTAAAAAAGGCTTTAAAAATAAAATGAGAGAGATTGTGTTAAAAAAAAAGAAAGAAAGAAAGAACAATCCAAGAAAAAACCAATTAGAAAAGGAAATCCAGAATCTTAAGGAAGAAAACAACTTGAAAATCAGAATTGGGCAAGAGGAAGTCAGTGAAGTTATAAGAGATTAAGAAATAATGAAACAAAATGTAAAGAATGAAAAAAGAGAAGAGAATTTAAAACATCTCATAAAAAAAAAACTTATCTAGAGAACAGATAAGAAAAAACATAAGGATAATCAGACTACCTGAAAATTATGATCAAATAAAGAATCTTGATACAATAATAGAAAAAATATTAAAGAAAATTGTCCTGAAGCATTAAAACAAGAGGGGAAAGTAGAAATAGAAAAAAAAATCCACTGATCACCACCTGAAAGAGATCCTATGAGAAAAGCCCACAGAAGTAATATAGTCAAATTCTGAAACCCCTAGCTCAAGGATAAAATATTATGAGCAACAAGAAAAAAATGCAATATGGTGATGCCACAATTAGAATCGCACGAGACCTACCAGCAGCAACACTAAAAGACAATAGGTCTTGGAGCATTATATATTAAACAGCAAAAGAACTGGGGTTCTGACCAAAAATATCATACTCAGCAAAGCTAAGCATAATCCTGAAAAAAAAAAAAGGATATTTAATGAATTGTCAGACTTGCAGGACTTTGTTAAAAAAGAAACCTGAACTTAAAAGATTTGACATATAAGAACCAAGAGAAATATAAGTTACATCCAAAGACTAATTATAAGGGACTCAATATGGACAGACTGTTTACCTTTCATGTATGTAAAATGTATGTCTAAGATTGTTATTAGTAATTTAGTAGTTCATAAGAAAGATTGTGGTAGACCCGAGTATGAACTAACTTCAAAAATAAAACTGTTCAATGACTTTAGTAACCTCTATAAAACTCACTATTTGACAAAAACTGCTGTGAAAACTGGAAAATAGTATGGCAGAAACTGGGCATAGATCAATATCTTCCACTGTATACCAAAACACAAAGTCTTAATGGGTGCATGATCTAGATATAAAGGCTGATACTATAACCAATCTGGAAGAGTAAGAAATAGTTTACCTGTCAGATTTATGGAGTAAGGAAGAATTTATACCCAAACAAGAGATACAGAGCATTACACAATGCAAAATGGATAACTTTGATTACATTAAACTGAAAAGGTTTTGTACAAATAAAGCCAACATAAACAAGATTAGGAGGGAAGTGGAAAATTGGGAAAGAATTTTTACAACCAGTGTCTCTGATAAAGGACTCATTTCTAAAATATATAGAGAACTGAGTCAGATTTATAGGGATACAAGTCATTCCCCAAATGATAAATGGTCAAAGGATAGGAACAGACAGTTTTCAGAGGAAGAAATTAAAGATATCCATAAGCATATGAAAAAATGCTTGAAATCACTATTGATTAGAGAACTGCAAATCAACAAATCTCTGAGGTGCCACATCCCAGAGGTCAGATTGGCTAAGATGACAAAACAGGAAAATGATGAATGCTGGAGAGGATGTGGAAAAATTGGAACACTATTGCATTGTTGGTGGAATTTGAACTGATTCAACCATTCTGGAGAGTAATTTGGAACTATGCCCAAAGGGCTATAAAAATGTGTCTACCCTTTGACCAAGCAATAGCACTTCTAGAGCTGTATCTAGAGATCATACAAATGGGAAGAGGACCCATCTATACATAAATATTTATAGATGCTCTTTTTGTGGTGGGAAAGAATTGGAAATCAAGGGGATGCCCTCAATTGGGGAATGGTTGAACAAGTTGTGGTATATGAATGTAATGGAATGCTATTGTGCTATAAAAATGAGGAGCAGATGAACTTGATAATAACCTGGAGACATTTATATAAACTAATACTGAGTAAAGAGAGCAGAACCAGAACTTTGTACACAATTACAGACACATTGTATCTGTGACAACTAACTTTGATAGACTAGGCTCCTCTTAGCAATGCAAGGTTATAAGACAACTCCAAAAGACTCATGATGCAAAGAGATATCCACATCCAGAGAAAAGAACTGCAGAGTCTGAATGCAGATTGAAGCAAAACTACTTACTCTCTCTCTTTTGTGTTTTGTTTTGTTCCATCTTTCTCATTGTTCAGTCCATTGGTTATAACTCTTCTTTACAACTTGACTAACACGTAATGCAAAGGTATTTGTAGAACCTATATCAGATTATATACTGCCATGGGAGGAGAGGGAGGGGTAGAAAATTTGGAATTCAAGGGATTGTGGAACTGAATGTTGTAAACTAAAAGTAAATAAATATATGTTTTTTAAAAAAAGAAAAAGGATACTACAAAAAAAAGTAAAACTGTTTTGGAAGAGAGGGGTGAGAGGAAGAAGTGACACAAAGGAATTATTTGGGGAAGAAGAGCTGTTAGTTCTGGAAACCTACTTTCATCAGAAATGGGTTCAAGAGAGAATAATAGACATATCCAGAAGAGTATAAAAGTCTTCTAAATTCAGAAAGAAATAAAATATGAGGGGGATAGAGAGGGGGGAGATTAAGGGAGAAATTTCTAGAGGGAAGTATGAGAGAATAGGTTAAGGGGGCAAAGAAGGGAATTAAGATTAAAGGGAATGGAAGAATAAGGGATGGATTCTTAGGAGAATAAGAGAAGGATCTTTAGAGGGGAGGATGAGGGAATAGGTTAAAAGTGTGTATAGAAGGGTGTTTATATTTACAGGAATTGGAGGATAAGGGAGGGATCCTTTGAAGGCAGAGTAGGTTAAATAATAGAAGGGCAAAGTAGGGGGCAGGTAGAAGTGAAGTAGAAGAGTCAGGAGGAATAGAAAATAAGAGATATGCACAAATATAAAACAAAAGATCAGGAAAAGAATTTGATAGGGAAAGTATATGTTTATATATGCATGTATATATCTATACATGTATGTATGTGTGTATATATACATATATACATATATGTGTGTATACATACCTATATGTAAATATATCCAAGCTTAATTGTAGCCTTCTGGGATATGGGTAGAAAGAGAAAGGGAAGAACAAAGTAAAAAGTACACAGCAAGAGAACAAAAGAAAACTTACAAGGAAGCAAAGAAAAGAAGATAGCTCTCAACATACCAGGAAGTATTTATTACATAGGCTTTCTTTAAATGGAAATTTATTGCTATATATTTTGAATCTTCTCATATTCTGATGTGCATGACATGTTTTTTTTTCTTTTTTTGTGTTTAAGTTCAAAATATGTTTTTTTTCTTATTGCATATTTGAGTTTTGTATTCAAGTCTAAAATTTAAAAAGTTGAAAAAAAAGATCAAGGGTGTGAGCATCTTTTTGTGCATCTAACTTGGGGTGAAGGACTATGTAATGCAACTTAGTTGAAGAACTGGCAAATTTCAGTGTTAGATGGAGTCATCACTAAGTCTGATGAAGTCCCCTATTATAAAGGCAGGATTTGGGGAGGAGAGAAAGCCTGTGAGCTAGGTATTGATATAACTGAGTAAGGAAATAGTGTCCTTGAGGTCTGCCAGAAGTTTGCATAGTTAATATGGAATAAATTGGGGCAGCTAAGTGGTACAGTGAATACAGAACCAGCCCTGGAGTCAGGAGGACCTGAATTCAAATCCAGGCTCAGACACTTAACACTTACTAGCCATGTGACCTTGGGCAAGTCACTTAACCCCAATTGCCCTGCCTTCCCCCCTCCAAAAAGCAGTGAATAAAATAAAATAAAATAATAAGGAACAAATCAATCTTTAAAAAAAAGGAGATGGAGAAGGACAGTGTATTATATATTTTTAAAAATAAATTTATTTATTTTTAGCTTTCAACATTCATTTCCACAAGATTTTGAGTTACAATTTTTTCTCCCTGTCTTTCCCCTACCCCAAACTCAGAATGGTGAGCCTACTGTATACCCCTTCCTCTGTTCTCTCTTATATCCTTCCCCATGACCCCCCTAACTTTCTAGTAGGGCAAAATGGATTTCTATGCCCCAGTACCTGTGTATCTTATTTCTCAGTTGCATGTAAAAAACAATTTTTTAAAAACATTTGTTTTTAAAACTTTGAAATTCAGATTTTTCCCCTTCTTCCCTCCTCACCTGCCCCCACTGGGAAGATAAGCAATTCAATATAGGTTGTACATGTGTAGTTACCCAAATCATTCCCATAGTAGTTATATTGTGAAAGACTAACTATATTTCCCTCCATCCTATCTCTCCCTCACTTATTCTATTTTCTCCTTTGACCCTATCCCTTTTCAAAAACGTTTGCTTCTAAATACCCACTCCCCCAATCTGTCCTCTCTTCTATCATACCCCCTCTTATCCTCTACCCCCTTGTTTTCCTGTAGGGTAGGATATCTACAATAGGATTGAGTATGTATGTTATTCCCCCCCTTAAGCCAAATTCAACAAGAATCAAGTTGTGCCATTCACTTTCACCTTTCTGCTCTTCCTCTCCATTGTAACAGTATTCTCTTGCCTTTTATATGAGATGATTTACCCTAATCTATCTCTCCCTTTCTCCTTCTCCCAATAAATTCCTCTCTTGCCTCTTAATTTTATTTTTTAGATCATCCCTTCATATTCTACTTATGCTGTGTCCTCTGTCTATATATACTTGAACATACATATGCCCACACTCTCATATATTTTTATATACACATACACCCTCTTATATATACATACATATATACATATATATGTGTGTATACATATATATATATACATACACATATATATTCCCTTCCACTATCCTCATACTGAGAAAAGTCTTATGAGTTACAATGATCATTTTTCAATTTAGGAATGTAAATAGTTCAACTTTAATAAGTTCCTCATTATTTCTTTTTCCTGTTTACCTTCTCATGCTTCTCTTGCTTTTTGTATTTGAAAGTCAAATTTTCTGTTCAGTTCTGGTTTTTTCATCAAGAATGCTTGAGAAGCTTCTATTTCATTGAATGATCATATTTTCCCCTGTAGCATTATACTCAATTTTGCTGGGTAGGTGATTCTTGGTTTTAACCCTAGCTCCTTTGACCTCCAGAATATCATATTCCAAGCCCTTCAGTCCCTTAATGTAGAAGCTGCTAGGTCTTGTGTTATCCTGATTATGTTTCCACAATGCTCA